>CM055276.1:67077933-67480950 GCA_029237695.1 Conchocele bisecta | reverse complement strand
AACCAAACTTAGAATCGGGGCTGCTAACAAGGCAGATAACAACGCGAGTGACAACGCGGTCGCGGGCGCTTACGGCAACCGCTTCTACATCCCGCTCGACTTTGAGTTGCTAGAGAGTCACATGCCCTACTATCAGAGTGCTTTGGCTGACCGCCTCGAATACGAACTAACGTTCAACGACTACGGCCGAGTTCTCATAGCCACCGACATGTTATCGACGTATACGATCGATAATGTTTCCCTGGAGTACGACATGGTCACGATGCCCGAACTCGCGCGATTGATCAGAACCCAGTACGCCGGGCACGTTGCCATACTTTACGACCGAGTTCTTCGCCATCGCAAGATGCCGAAAGACAAAAGCGACACATTGTGGAATATTAATGTCAACGTACCCGCCCGCTCGATGAAAGGTATACTGATGTTGTTCGAGGATGCTCGGTTCGCGTTCGGTGCTAGAAAAACCGACAAATTCTATAACCCCAAAATCACGAAGGTAGAGGTGACGATCGAGGGAGTCCCCAATCAACTCTACAGCGCGGGTCTTCGCGCGCACCAGCAGTGGGACGAAGTAAGAAAGCAGTTTGCTGCCGGCTCTAAGCGCTCTCCGGAGGTTGCAGCAGTTGCCAAAGACCTGCAGCTCTCGGCCGTCTCCCTCGCGGAGTTCCTGAATACCAAATACGCCTTATGGCTAGACATGCGAGCCAGCGACGATGACCAAATACACGGTAGCGGACGCCAAGTTGAGAACGCTAGTGAGGGTGTGACGATCCAAATAACCAAAGAGGCGGAAGGAGCCGGGCCATTGAACGTGTACTTATATATAATTACAGACGCACAACTCAACATCGAAGATGGTCGATACGTATCAGCGATCTACTAAATCTAACGATTTATTAATACATAATTCTAAAGAAAAAATTAAGAAATCTAGCAATCAATACCAATTCACGATTGGAGATGCTCACTCCGCCATAATATGTGGGCAGAACGACAGGATGTGGAAAAACGGTTTTCATCCTCGACTTGCTCGAGGAGTCCTACCGCGATGCCTTTCGTCACATTGTGATCCTGTGTCCCACTGTGCGGCACAACGATACTTATCAGCGGCGCCCGTGGATATGGACCGACCCTGAGGTATACGTTATTGACCCGGGTGATAGGCTTCACGATTGGTTGCGTGGTTTATACCAAAGATTCCAGGGTGAGCCCACCCTATATGTGATTGACGATTGCTCGGCCAAGGCGGCGATGACCAAAAAGAAGGACATGCTCTCCGAGCTCGCATTTTCTGGCCGCCATGCGAGGCAAAGCGTATGGATCTCCACTCAAAAATACACGCCGTCCTCAAGGATCTGCGCGAGCAAACGAAATGGGTCGCCCTCTTTCACTGCAAGGACGAGACTCATTCGATGACTGTCTTCGAGAGAATGACGTTATCCCAACGCGCGAGGAGCGCCTGGAGGTTCGACAGATGCTTTCGGAAACTAAGCACGCCAAGCTTCTGCTAAAGACTGATCAACCAACTGCTTATAAAGTTATCAATTAATTAATAATTAATTTTAAGAAAATTATAAAATTAGGAAAATTACAAAGTAATAAGCTATTGCAATGCTTAACAATGCTTAGCAATTGCTGAACAATGCTTAGCAATTGCTGAACAATGCTTAGCAATTGCTGAACAATGCTTAGCAATTGCTGAACAATGCTGAACAAATACTGAACAATGGTTAACAATGTTAACAATTTTATGCTCCGCTGCGAGCTTTGTTGCGAGCATAATGGTGATCATAAGTATCGGGTGGTGCGCTTGGCAATATGTTAAAGTGATGAGACTTGTTAGAATAGTTAAATTACTAATTTTGAAAAAAATGAACTGCGACGAACTTCTCGATCAGCTAATGGAAGAAACCTCAACTCCGACTGCCAACAATAATGATCCGACAGAGCAATCGGGATCAACTCCACCGGCAGTTGGTATTGGGTTGAATGAAAATGCGGCGCGACGAGAGCGGCTAGCTGCGCTGGTTGCTGGTGGACAATCGGAGCATTATCTAGGTAGGCGTATCTCAGTTTTTCAGGTGGATAAGATGTCAGATGCGGAGATTGATAAAATGTATGCGCGATACGAATCCAAATTGGGAGCAGAGATGACAAAAACTCTTGGATCGGCGGCTATTCATTTGTACGCTACCGCCATTAGTATACTTCTCCCTATACCAAACACCGAGGGGTTGATTCACGATCTAGAGACTGACCCTTTTATAGGACACACTCTTAGAACAGCTTGCTGCTCAATTTATCACAAGTTTGGAATGTACTTAGCTCCGCTGACAACCGCGTTGACCACGGGTAAACACTGTCAATTTGTACATATATGCCCACGAACTATAAGCTCTGAAAATGATGACACAAGACACACCCGTGAGAGTGACGGAGTTGAACCAGATTGCTCCAACACAATCGAACCAGAGTGTTACTCCGCCACTGGATGACATACCGCATATAAAAAATCCCAAAAGACAGGCAGCTGGGCGGGCGGCGGCTGCCACCCGAAAAGTTAAACAAGATAAAATACTCGCCGAGCTTCGAGAGGCTAAACTCCAATCGAGATTGGGATTGCAGCCAATTAGTGAATTGATGGGGACGGAGACAGCAAAACATCTGAAGACAGAGTTGAGTACAACAACACCCCCAATTCACGAATTGGAAGCACACCCAAATACTTTGAATTTGACACCCAAATTCGTGAATTGGAGTTGGTTTGTTGGTGGTGGTCTGGCAGTTGTTGGTGCCCTGTGCGTGTGGAAAAAACCAGCCAGTGTTCAGAAGAAAGTTACGAAACACCAATCATCAACAATGTTGAATTTGGATGCGCCCCATTTAAACATTGATCGCGATCCCTTTTATATGCAATAATTATAACAATGGCTGAACAAGATGGTAAAATGTTAGTGAATGCGCTTTATCACGCCGTGGTGATATCGGGTTTCAGTATCGGGTATGCTCGACTATCAAAGATGGCCCTAGGAGGAACGCTCCCAAATTGGACTTTACTGTGAGAGACGTAGGGCTCGCGACCTTAGATGTAGCGGCCGCAGTTTGGACCCGAGATTATCTAGTTAAAGCTGGAATTCTACCAGTTAATATATGGAAATAAATGGCTTCAATCGCAGTAATAGTAGGTGGTGCGCTTGTAAACGCATTGGCGTTCAGCGGTAGCAACTTTATATTCTCTAAAATGAAAAGCTCGAACGTGGATGAGGAGCGTAAGCGTCACGATTTAGCTGTAGAACAACTCAATAGCGCAAAGGAAGCCTGGTCAAAAAAACGAACCGCCCATCTGGACTGGGTCAATGAAGAGCTTCGCCGCGAAAATCACGCCGCGCAAACTTTTCAGAACGTTGAAGAAGCCAACCGCGAGTACGCGCTGGCATATCCGCACAAAAGTCTCGATCCAATGGATCGCGAGCCACAACTTTCAGATTTCTATGTACTGTCAGAGGCCCAAAAAGACCGCGAGATCACGTTCATCGTCGTGGGAATGGGTGTGGTGGGTCTCGTCGGCTATTATATTCAATCGAGATTTTAATTAATTAATTAAAACAATTTTTTTTTATAAAAATATATATATAGAACGATGTTAGTTGACGAACTTTATGACGCTATGATCGATGTAGGCTACACTGCCCAAAAACATCGTTTACCTGGTGCAAAGAGTATGATTAGTCTGGCCCGAGATTGTCTCGAGACGTGGCGCGAGGACGAAAAAGAGGCCACCCTTTTCGCAAAGCGGATGTTAGATTCCTCCATCAACAATGTTGAATTAGATTCCCCTCTCCTGTTCCAACCAACCCAAACGCGATTGGGCTGCAGTGAAACTTCCAACAAAGGTTTATTATTAACGACGCAGTTACCGGACGAACTGGCGAGGGCATGTTGGAGATTGTCCGATATTAGAATACTTCGCATACGATGAACACGCGCAAACTTGATACCAAACTAACGCGCAAGCTGTCAAATAAGTACTATAGCCCAGGCGGCTACTGGAAGGGACTCACGGCCATCAAGAACCTCGCGGCGGCGACCAAGGTTTAGGTTTCAGAAAACGCTGTCAAGGAATGGCTCAAGAAGCAGGCCATCTGGCAGATCTATTTACCCGCGCCTCACAATATTCCGCGCCCAAAATTCGACGTGCCGGTGCCGAACAAGTTCACCAACGCGGATCTCCTGTTTCTCCCTCACGATCGCGTCGGTCGCAAAACGTACAAGTACGCACTGACAATCGTTGACGTAGCGAGTCGTTATAAGGGGGCTGAGCCGTTGGCCACTAAGAGGTCTAAGGAAGTGGCCGAGGCTCTTTCCCGAATATATAAGAGGAGTCCTCTCAAATGGCCGAATCTTCTCCAGGTCGATCCCGGCCGCGAGTTCATGGGCGCGGTCTCTCATCTATTGTCTAAGCATAAAGTTTCTATCAGACGAGGCCGCGTCAACATCCACCGGGACCAGGGGATCGTGGAACGCTTCAATCGAACCCTGGCTGAGAGACTGTTCGGACACCAATACGCCAAAGAACTTGTAGACCCCCATTCACGATCGACCGAGTGGGTGGCCAGACTGCCCGCCGTGGTCTCCGCACTGAACGGAGAGGTGACCAGATTGATAGGTAAGAAGCCTGTAGATGCTATCAAGTTTAAAAGGGTGACGAGCAAGCCCTCTGCCGTCTCGCGCGGGAGACCCGTTGGTTTAGAGGAGCAACGGCTTCCATCAGATATTGACGTCCGGTACCTCTATCAACCTGGAGAGCTCGAAGGTGGCAGCCGCCGCGCGACTGATCCCGTGTGGTCAATGAATGTACACTGTATATCATCTGGATCGCTCTATTACCAAACCCGATGAGCCCGTGCTCTATTATTTGGCTGATGGTCCATCTCGCGGTTTTGTTCGCGAAGAACTTCTTATGGTACCTTCTGACACCCAGTTACCCCCGGATCGTTAGAGACTTTAGTATTCTATCCTTTTTTCAGAGTTCTTTTTTTTTACCTATCCTATAGGCTCTGTGTGCAACCGTCTTCCATTCACTCTCTCTTGTCGTAGTACGCCGAGAGTCCTAATTTTTGTTGACAGTACGTCTTCATCACCCCGTTAATCATTCGGAATCCCCTGTTCTCCGCCATATCCCTACCCCCTTCGAGAGCACTCTTATACCTTCCCCAAGTCAGATCGTTAGATCTCTTCGACATTCCCTTGGCCGAGTGCTTAGATTTTCCATCACCACTCACGTAGTAACACTTGCTACACAGAGTGATGGCTCTATCCCCTTCGAATTCCAGCTTGAACAATCCCGGAGTTCTGTTGCTCCACGCGTCCCACGCCAACCACTCGGTCTTCTCCTTATTAAACTTTCTCTTCATATTCTTTCTCACCACCGCCGCCAGCGTCTTCTCCGACAGCGCGAAGTACATGCTGTCAGTGTCCATCTGTATCAGTTCGAAATCTCCGCGATCCACGTACTTGTCCAAGAAATCGTAGTAGAACTCCAGCATCCGGAGCTTGGCCAACTGGTAGACCGCTATGCCACACTGAAACGGTCTGTTGATCACCACTCGAGTCTTCCTGCTCGATATCTCGTAAGCCTCCCCAATCTCCTCCAGGTCTTCGAACCACGCCGACCTCAGTGCCCGGTCGACAGTCTTCTCATCCTTCGTATATGTGGTGTTCAGGTGTCTCTCTTGTGCCTCTATCAGCTTGCCACAACACGCGTTGCCAACCAGTTTGAATATCTCCGCCAACACCGTCTTGCTCTTGTCTACGTCCCCCGTCCGTCTGGCAGCTCTTCCACGAACCATTGAAACGGTTTGCCGGGCGTGTAGTCTATCACCCTATGCACCGCCTTGATGATCAGACCGTGCTCCAGATACCACTTTAGCAGTGGGGAGTATATGATCATCTTCTTGGCGGACATTGCCCCTACGAGCTTTCTCTGTCCTTCGACCCTTTTCCTCCCGGTACCGGCCAGGTAGTCCTTCATGTGCTGCGGAACATCGTTCTCATCGATTTCTCGATTAACAAACAGCGGTGACATTTCCGAGAACTTGTCTCTCAACGTTTCCGGGACCTCTATATCCAACTCCGCAAATCCGAACCACTTTTCACTCCTGACCTTCCTCACGAAACAGTCTATATACGACTGTCTTTCCGGGTCGTCACACGTCCATATCGTCTCCTCCCCGCACGGCATGTCTTTCGACAGGGTAGACAGATACAGCGCATTGGCGTCGTACCCCATCACCGCCTTGCACATCCTCTCCTCCCGACTACCTACCTGACCCCTGATCGTCGACCTGCCAGCCTCTGCGTATCTGGAGAACACTATGGACGGACCACCGACCAATCCCTGCTTCATCATCTCATAAGTTTCAGACTTCGGCGACCACAGCTCGGGTGTGTCCGCCTTCCCATCGATCGTCCCACGAAGTAGGTACTGAAGGGAAACACCGGGCAGAGACACAGCATCCTTGAGTATATCCACACCTCTTCCTCTGTAGAACTCCGTCATCTTAGTCAGAGCCTCCAGGAAAGGTCCGACATCCAAGTCGTTGTAGTGTTGCAACCATTCCTTGAACGTCTTCATCCCATTTCCTTCTTACACTCTTTCCACTCGGACAACGACAGTAGGAACAAACCCTTCAACTTCGAGTACCACTCGGGATAGTCTGGCAGCCCCGGATGGTCGAGCTTGTCCGCGCTATCGAACCACTCGTACGGGAAGTGAGACTTTATCGTTTTACAGTCGTACGCCTTAACCCACCGGTCGTACGTGGTACCGGGTCCCAGATACTGGATGATGTCGAGAAATCTAAACTCTGGGGTAAACAGAAACATCGTCGTGCTGGCTCTCTTTCCGACCATCACCTTAGTCACGGTGGCCGCCAACTTCTCGACAAAGTACTGCTTGATGAGGTTCAGGTCGTACCTGCTACAGTTGAACCCCACCACCGGGACTTGGTCAATCCAAGAGACAATCTTGCTTGTGAGACTTCGATAGCATATCTATATCGGCCGGCAGATACTTCTTCCTAACCCCCTCCCTGATTGCCTTGCCTCTCATCTGTAGCTCGCGGTCACGAACTTCTCGACTAGCGTGTCAGGATCTCGTTCGCAGATGTGGGTTATCCCTTCATGCATCGTATCCCCTAAAGACACAGATATAGGAACGTGCTCGACCTCGAAGGTCAGGTCTTTGGTGGGTTGAGTGGTTTTTGACTTGTCGAGATACGCCTCGAAGTCATAGACTATCTGGTGAGGGTACAGAGTCGTCTCCTCCTCGCGTGGCAATTGTGGATAGTAGGTATTAATTTTATCAAAATTATCATTCAACCACTCGCACTCCCACATCACCACCAGCTCGTAACCCGCCTTCCTTATCTTGGCGTCTTGAATTTTCGTCCTCTTGTACAGCGATCTCGCGTTACCTCTCATGCAATGCCTCGGACACCCGTGCCAGTAGCATCCGTGAAACTGAAACACGGTCTCGGTCTCGTGACAGTAACCGTCGACCGGATCACCGGCCACCCACCTCTCACCACCGTGACCACAGTCGGCGTGATGTATGTGTTTTTTTTTTTTCCCACCCTCTCCTCTCTGTTCAACCATTGAATCGACCTCGCACTCGCTGATCCCTTAGGATAGAACGCCTTCTCGTAGGCCGACTGTGGTTTCTCTACCCTCTTACCTGGACATGTCACCACGGTCTTCCCACCCATGCAGGTGGTCGCGTGCCTGTGCATGTTACACGACTTTGTGAACCGTTGTTGGCATCCGGAGCACCCGTACTCGTTCGTCATCTTGCGGAGGTTCGTTATGAGGAACGAGTGACCTCCAAACATTCCTATCGTCATTGTCTTCTCCCCAACCGCGTCGTAGTTTGCCGGACACTTCATTAGGTACCACACTCCCTCATCGGTGGGGCTCGTAAACGCGAATGCCCATCTTGAAGTGCTCTTCGACCTTCTTAATATCTTTCAAGGGAATTCCCTTACTATCCGGTCCGTTATCGTGACCGAGATATTCGTTAGCTAGAGTTCGTGCATTCTCACAACAGCGGTCTGGTCTCCCTCCACGGTGGATGGCTATGCACCTAAACAGACACAAGTAATCGTCGTACGTGTCGACGGAATACATTCCCTTTTTCTGTCTTAACCAGTCTGGGAGTTTTCCCGCTCCCATAGAAGTTGTTGAGCGTCGATGATCATCTTCACCTCGACCGATATCCAACGAACGAAGGTCCATTTTGTGTTTGGTCTATCAACTTTGTCGATGTCCATTCGACCTTTCTCTCTATCGGATATCCAACTCTCTGCTTTGGCGATCTCGTTTATCCACGGACTGCCCTTTGATTGTTTGTGATAGATCATAGTAGCGTCGGTCTCTATGTTCCTAATACGATACGAGCACGAATACATCAGATAACACGCCGTGGTCATCTCTGGACGAATTTTATTCATTATGCGATTAGCGATCTCCCCATCTACCCCCCTCTCGAAAGTCCATACTATCTTCCTCCTACCCCTATCAACAGTTTCCCTAACTTCGGCTTCTTCGGCGAGAATCCTGGGACCCTCCTCCACCAAAGCTCTGGCGATATCTCTCCTACTCTTAGGAGGTCTCCCAACCAACCCTTGATAAATCTTATTGTAGTACGCCTTGAATAGTGGTTTTCTACGCGCGCTGGGATCTTCTTTTACACGCTGCGCGTAAGCAGTGGCGCGCAGACTGGCCGTCGTCTCGTTCTCCAATTTCTCGGAGCGTTTTTCAGGGTCAGCGGGCAGTCGTCCGGTCGAAACCGCACGTCGCAGCCTCTCCTCGTAGACGATGGCTCGCGCGTCACTTATCCTATCTGCTATATCTTTCTTGAGTCTCAAACCTCTTAGGGAAATTCCCCAACTCTTAGCTTGCTCTCTCATTTGCTTTATGGTAGACATTATACTGAGTATAACCAATAGATTTTTATCTTCAATAGGGTGTAAGTTTATTTGTAATAAATGTATGACAGATTGCTGTAATATACTGAGTATAACATAGGGATTCTTATCTCTAATAGGGTGTATCTTCTCATGTCATAAATATATGGTGAAAAATATGTTCTCATACATACCCGCCGAACAGTAGGTGTGTTTTTAAAAAATTATGCTTACTCCCCCCTTTGTGTTTTGAAAAATTAAAATTATGCCTACTCCCCACTTCGTGTTTTGAAAAATTAAAATTATGCCTACTCCCACCTTCGTGTTTTGAAAAATTAAAATTACTCCCATTCTCATAAATATTCTCATAAAAATGGAGGAAAATCTGAGTAGTATATAAGAGTCATAAATTATAGCACCACCCGGTGGGAGGCACCACGTGTAGCCGGTGGCTTCCAGAGGGTGGTGGTATCATTTTGACTCTTATATACTACTCCTTTAGCCGAATGTTTTATTTGAGATGTTTTCGGTTGCCCAACAGCGTAGCACTTGCTGCACAGCGCGATTGCGCGATCTCCGTGATACTCTGTCTTGAAAAGTCCTGGTTCTCTATTACTCCATTTATCCCATGCTAACCATTGGTCTTTATTTTTGTTAAAACTTTCTAACATGTGTGGTTTTATCATGTCATCTAAATTTCCGTTTTTTCCACTAACTCCCATGTACAAGCTGTCAGTATCCATTTGTATTGATTCAAAATCAGATCTATCGACGTACTTATCCAGAAAATCGTAGTAGAACTCTAACATTCTTAGTTTGGCGAGTTGATAGACGGCAATTCCACAGTGAAAGGGCCGAGTCATTGAAGAAATAACCCTTCTGGAGGATATCTCGTACGCGTCTCCTATTTCCTCTAGATCTTCAAAATACGCGGATCTCAAAGCCTTGTCAACACAAGCTTCATCCTTCGTGTAGGATGTGAATAAGTGATTTTCGGGTGATTCAATCATTTTTCCGCAGCAGGAGTTGCCTAGTAGTTTCATTATCTCGGCAATTGGTGCTTTTGCTCTATCAGCGTCTCCAGCTCTCCGTGCGGCTGTAACCTCTTTGACAAACCATTCAAAGGGTTTTCCTGCTTTGTAATCTATAACTCTGTGAAGTCCTGTTATTATTAATCCGTGTTTTAAATACCATTTTAAAAGTGGTGCGTATAACAATACTTTTTCTGCCGACATCGCCCCAACTAGCTTTCTACCTTCCCCTCTTGTGCGATTGGTGTCTCGTAAATAATCCAGCATGTACTCCGGAACTTCGTTTTCCTCATCAACGCGATTTATAAATATTGAAGACATTTCGGAAAACTTCTCTTTAAGATTTGGAGGAACTTCTATATCAACTTCTGCAAATCCAAACCATTCCTCAAATAAAACCTGTTCGGAGAAATTGGCGAGCTTTTGTGTGTTAAATGGGTGTGGGACTTTGAATAGGCGTCCCTGTCCACACGGCATTACTTTACTCAACGTGGAGAGGTATAAAGCGTTCGTGTCAAACCCTAACACAGATTGGCAGAGCTTTCCCTCCCCGTCTGGTGTGGATCTAATCTTAGTAACTCCAGCTTCGGCGTGTCTTGTAAATACGATTGAAGGACCTCCTACCAAAGCTCCTTTCATCATTTCATATACTTATTTTTCGGGTGCAAACAGTGGTGGGCAGATCGCGTCTGCGGCTCTGCTTTATTTGGTTTCGTACGGTTCTACATAATGTTTTACGGTTCCTCGAAGAATGTATTGTAAAGCAACTCCTGGAAGTGTAACTGCATCTTTAAACATGTCAATCCCTTTTGTTTTATAAAATTGAGCCATTTTTCCTGCGGCTTCTGAAAACGGTTCTACGTCCAAGTTGTTGTAGTATTTCAACCAATCTCGAAACGTCTTCATTCCCTGCTTTGAAAATCCCGTTACATTCTTTCAATTCTTTTTGTGTAATCATTTGGTCCGGGTTAAGTTTGTTAGACCAGAATTTTAGTGGAGGTAATCCCTAGTAATCCAGCTTTTCGGGAGAATCAAACCATTCGTATGGAAAGAAGGATTTTTCTCCCTCACATCCGTACGCTCTAATCCAACTTGCATAATTAATCGTTGGGGAAAGATATAGTTTAACGTCTAGAAACCTGAACTTCGGAGTAAATATAAAAATAGTCTTGTTAGCTTTCTTTCCAACTATTGCTTTCTTTGTTGAATCGGCCAGGATCCCTACTAAGTGTTTCTTTATTAAATGTATATGGTATGAACTGGAGTTAAACCCTAGAACGGGAACTTGCGAAATCCATCTTTGTATTTCTTTCTTCTGCTTACCTGGAAGTCTGTTAAAATCTGTTGGGTACCCGTAAACGGGGTCCTTTCCAATTACTTCACTAATTTCTTCCCTCCTTTTTTCCAATTCTTCAATAAACCGCTGTACTAACTTTGAAGTATCCGCTTCACAAATGTGAGTTGTTGTGTTAGAGAGTGTATCCCTGATACTTACACTTATTGGAGTGTGCGTGTTTAAAAACTCCAGGTCTATCGATGGATTCTTTTTCTCGTTCGAATCATCCATGTAAGATTCAAAATCATACACAATCTGGTGTGGGTAAATAATTGTGGGGGGTAGTTGAATCTCCGGCGAGATTTCTGTGGTTGTTGGTTTGTACTCACACTCCCAAATCCTTTCCAAATGAAACTCTTTCCGGATTTCCTCATCGTGTGCGGTCGTTTTTGGGTAAGCAACCTCTCTTCTTTTCCTATCCTTGCAATGTTTCGGACAGCCGTGCCAATGGCACCCGTGAAATTGATACACAGTTCCAGTTTCCCCGCAAAACCCGTCGACTGGAGCTCCGGCTACAACTCTTTCTCCCACGTGTCCACGTACCGCCGTATGAATGTGGGGTCCCTCGAAAGATTGTATCCAAGTGAGAGATGTCTTGCTACATTTAGGCGTTGGGTAAAATGCTTTTTCAAACGCCGATAGTGGTCTATCAATTTTATTTCCTTTACAAGAGACTAACGTTTCCTCCTTCATGCATGTTGCTGCGTGACGAAGTAGGTTGCTCGACTTTGTAAAGCGTTGGTTGCATTCCGAGCAACAATAATTTTTACATGCTTTGTTCATGTCTGTAATTAAAAATGCGTGGTCTCCGTAAACCCCAATTTTCATTTTCTTTGTACCGACTTCGTCGTAGTGCGCGGCAACGTTTCTTAAAAACCACGTTCCATCTTCTGTTGGTTCGTACGCGTCTATTCCTATTTTAAAACACTCTTCGATTGTCTTGATGATCTCCTTAAATGGTATGCTCCGGTTGGTAGTTCGCGCCTTTTCGTTTCACAGAATTTCAAGTATGTGTATCGTAAATCTTCCGTCTTTGTGGAACTTCTGTCCGCTCGTAGTTAGCCCTTCTGTAGTATGAAGTGCCAAGCATCTAAATATACAGCGATCATCGTTAAAAGTGTCTAGTGGTTTAATTCCTTTTTTGTATCGTAACCACTCTGGCAGTCTTCCTCCGGCTACTTTTTCGGACTTCATTCCCGTATCTTTTGTGGAAGTGCAGTGTACTATTTTTACCCAGACAGCTATCCATCTTATGAAGCTCCATTTGGTATTCGGTCTATCCATTTTATCTATATTTAGTCTTTCCTCCTCCTGTTTCGTAACCCATTTGGAAACTTCTTCGTAATCCCTGAACCACGTACTTCCTTTAATTTTTTTTATAAAATATTATAGTTTTAGCCCTTTCTTTCGAATCTTTTTCCTCAATATGCTCCAATCTATAAGAAAACGAGTACCTAAGATAAAAACTCCCGGTTAACATGGGTTCCAATTCCTTCATTATTATATCGGTGTTGTCCCTTTGAAGCTTTCTTCGAAGTTTTACTGTATCCACCCTACATCCATTCACTGTTTCTATTTCTTTCTGTTTGTAATCTTCTAATATTTCCTCCCCCTCGGACACTATATTTTTTATTAAATCTGTTTTCGGAACTCTCTTTTCTACTTTTTCAATATTTTTACTCCTAATACTAAAAGAGGCCTCATCTGCCAGCCTCTGTGCAATCTTTTCTGTATCTTTATTTTCTATTCCCTTGAACACCCCTCGGGCGTGGGCTCTGTGAAATCTTAAGGTGTACTCCTCATTTTTTCTCTCGTTTATAAGTTTTGTAAGCCCCTTCTCTCTCAACCTTCGTGAAAATACAACTCCCATCCTCACCAACTCAGAGCGAAGCTCTCTGATTTTTGGGGAAGGGCTTTGTATATCAACCCTACGTATCTCACTAGTGGTTGTGTGAGGAATTTTAGGGACGGATTTGGTTATACATTTTTTCTTGTTGTGTAACATTTTTAAATTTTTTCTCTTATATCTGAGCAAATATAATATTTTCCCAGGAATATAATTATATTAATTATATTTAAGTGTGGCTTTTCTTTAATTGAACGCTCTTTTATAGTTTAATTTTCATTAACGAACATTTCTATTTAATCAAACTTGGTAAAATAATAAGTCCCTCCCACGGGAAAAACACATTTTATAAATACTACTATACACCCCTATTTTACCCTATTTCGACTACCATTTTCGGGTACTTTTCCAAAAACGGCATGCCGGTTCTAGGCCACTTTTTGAAAAACCAAAATATGAGGCGGATTAGTTTAAAACTAGTTACAAAAAGGTGGATGTTTTCGGCTACTTTTTCGTGTTGTGATTAAAGTGTTCCGAAAATAAAAAAAGATACCCCGTTTCACAACACGGTCTTTTTTTCTTGTTGGGAGACACTTTTTGCTCTGTAAATTAACCTTAATTTGGGTCAAATATTCCCCCCTTGGGGGGGAATGTGACCTCTAATCTATTCCTGAGCCGCCGCGGTAATGAACTGACTCCCTATATACTACTTCCCAAAATAAATAATATCTGAATATTTAGGGTATTTACAGGAATATGTTATTACTTGTCAAAATGTGAAAGTGAAAGGGGTTTCATATAGAGAAAGGACCACAGTTTAACGTCTCGTCCGACAGACCTGTGTGATGGAAATACTATGTCAGTATTTTTCACGCCTAGGGTGAAGATTTAACTCATAACTTTCGGTATTGAAGTCCAATGCCATATCCGCTAGGCCATGGTCCATCCCTTTGTCAAAATGTGAATAAAATATTGTTTAAACGAACGTAAACCCACCTCTCTCAGCATGCGCTGCTGCATCTCCATGAAGTTGGCCGAGCCCATGCCCGATAGGCCTCTCCTACTGCCCAGCCCGACCGGGGTCGCACTGATGTCCGGGCGCGGCCCACTCTCCTGAATAAACACAATGGACCTGTCATATAGTGTTGTGCCCAGTGTCTCGGTTCACAGGGGACAATTTCATGTTTTTTTTGTCTCTTTTGTATCGAAATGATTGTGTATTTTATGGTGGAATTATGTCTCCCAGGGTCGTTTAGGCACAAAACTGGTCTTATAAATAGGTCACTGAAATTGGAAAATCCCTTGTAACTTCTCTAATTATTAGAGCTATTTCTGGGGCATCATAGGCATTAGAATGGTTGCCTTTGTGGGTTTTATGTCACGTTGCTTAGTTAACCCATTGAAGTCAAAGAATACAATAACTTTTATTGAAAATAAATCTGATTTTCTAGTTTATTTCTGAATAAAAGTATACGTCGTTACCACTCATTTGAACCGTCTCGTATACTTTCGAGAAGAAATGAGGAAAATAGGATAAATATTTTATAGAAAATTTCATACTTCTTTAATTGTATCCAGTCTGCTATGGGTTAAATGACAATTTACGTGGCTTCTAATATTAAGAATGCCATGAACATTTTGTAAGAAGTTACTAGTGATTTTCCAAGTTCTGTAGCATATTTACAAGACTAGTCATGACTGGATACCATAATTATTATGCTCATGATGGACTGTCCCGGAGCTTGGACAATATACATGTACATGTAGCTGGATTAGCTCAAATCTGGAGAAAAGATTGATAGATTGGGGTCAACATCTCAACATCATGGTTGTACGCAGACATGCCCGTATCTGTATGGTGGAGTACCCTACATTCAGCCCTGAAACACTATGTCCTGCTCCGGTCCCAGACCGTACAACACAAGATCACTAATGGAATGGTGCTTAACGGCCCACCAACACAAAAGAGTATCATTTAGGGCCAATCACTAAGTCCCAGGGGCAGTTTCACTAAACTTTGTACAACTAAAATGTTCGTAAGGGTACAATTATGATAGTAAATTTCACATTAACAACGTTTTCTTGTAAGCAATTATTGGATTTACATGCAAATGCAGCCTATGCTCAATAAATGTAAATCCATCAATTGAAATTTACAGAAGATCATAAATTTGCACTTACGAACATTTTAGTCGTACGAAGTTTAGTGAAACGGGCCCCAGGTGCGAATCTCTTGAGATTCACCATTAAGATACACAAGCGCCTGTGTTAATCTTGCCCAAATGCCAACATTTCTGAACATATATTAGCAATCTCAACTCACAATAAAGCATTTGATTGTCTGAGCTGTGCTACAACCCAGACTCGGCCAATCAAACTGCTAGATTTCATGTACAATATGCAAGTATTTTGAATACATGTAACATTAATTAAAATATTGGTAAGATTAGCGCTGGTGGTGGTGTATGGATAATCCACATACCATCACATCCTCAGAGAAAAGAAGATTGAACCCGGGAACTCACCTGACCGGACACAGGAACAGTAGGCGGTACAGGGTCTTGTGATGCAGCCGCCTGAAACGGAAACCACACGGACATGAAATACCACTCAATCTGGCTGCCATTCATGATAAAACATGGCAAATACCCCACAGACATGAAACACCACTCAATCGTGCTGCAATTAATAATAAAACATTGCAAATATCACACAGACATGAAACACCACTCAATCTGGCTACCATTCGTCATAAAACATGGCAAACATCACAGACATGAAACACCACTCAATCTGGCTGCCATTCATCATAAGACATTGCAAATATCACACAGACATGAAACACCACTGCATCTGGCTGCCATTCATCATAAAACATTTCAAACATCACACAGACATGAAACACCACTGAATCTGGCTGCCATTCATCATAAAACATTGCAAATATCACAATGACATGAAACACCACTCAAGCTGGCTGCCATTCATCATAAAACATTGCAAATATCACAAAGACATGAAACACCACTCAATCTGGCTGCCATTGATAATAAAACATGGCAAATATCTCAGACATGAAACACCACTCTATCTTGCTGCCATTCATCATACAACATGGCAAATATCACATACATGAAACATTATTCAATCTGGCTGCTATTCATAATAAACATTGGCAAATATTTTACAACGATCAGATGAGAATCACATTTTCTCTAGTTGCCTCAGTTTGTTCCCTGAAAGTGCAGTAAAACAACTTATTTATTTCTTTAAATGAGAAACGATAAAATGAACGCTGAAAACCGCATGCAAAAATAACAAACACTTCAAAAGTCACAATGGTTTGCCATTTTTCATTTGCCTTTTTTTTCTGATTAATTTATTAAATGGAATTAATAATTTATTATCAAATGAAAAGAAAATAGAAAATGTGTTCATAGAACACGGATGCCCCACATATCGCTTTGATAGTAAACAAGACAAAAGTCAAAGTCCAAAAGTGGGAGATACTCTAAGGCTAAGTGTCAAAGTAAAAATAGAAATTCATTTTGTGCATCTACATACCATAAAGAAGCTACATACCAAGCATCAAGCAATTACAGTTTAGCAGTTTTACGAGTTACAAGGCAAACTTGTCGAAAAGGAATCCATGACCTGGGGGTCGAATGAAAAATCGAAATAAACTTTGCGCATCTACTCATCACAAAGAAGCTATATACATGTACCAAGTTTCCGGTCTGTAGCTAGTACGGTTTAAAAATTTTACGAGTTATAAGGTTGGTGGCGGACGGACAATGATAACACTGAATGACCCCTCCATTATCATGGTGGGGCATACAAATGCACAATCATTATTTTTATATTCATTAATTCTTTTTTTACTGCAATTTTTGTCGTGCCCACTTGCGGAGAGCACGATATGGTCGGCACATTGGCGTACGTGCGTCCGATTAAAGTTGTTCGGTATACTATCACACTTGCTTAGTACATGTACTATCAAATGACTCGGCGGGCACGACATGCAGGCTGCAGCCATCTCGTTAGAATAAGGTTGGAAAAAATTGAATAAATGTGCATAAAACCTACAAATATTGAAACTTGCATAACCTTTGACCGGATTAGGGTACAAGGGCACAAAATAGTATACAGCATCTACAATAGGGTACAATGGGCTATATAGGGTACAAGGACATTAAATAGTCTACAACATCTACAATAGGGTAGACATGTCCCCAGGGTGTCCGGTTTTGAGAGGCTCTACTGTAATCAGGTGGGCCACGTAATCCGTGAAAAAAGTACATGGTTTGTCAACATGAGCAGGCACACTCTTTAAAAATACGAGCTGGCCGCGACCCACATGTCTCGCCTGCTGAGGCTTTGATCGAATACCGAAAAACTTTAACTTTAGCACGCCAAAGTGTCAACTATATTGCGCTGTCCGCAAGTGGACGCGACAAACATTTTCCACTGCGTATCTACTCTATGACAATTCCAAGTACAAGTGGGATCATGTCAAGTGTTATTATAATTGATAAATTTCTACGAGACAAATAACAGTTAAGCACCCAGACGTTCACAGGGTGTTTCACTGTACGTATACAATTGCAGCGGGACCCGTACCTCCATGTGCACCCACATCCGGCTGTTGTAGGTAAGGTAGTGACGGAGGGTATCGGGGTTGGACATCATCTGCTGCATAAACGGTTCCTCCATCATGGAGCACGTCATCTCTGGGTTATTTAGCATCTGCATGGTAGACAATTACAGCACATATAGGGTAGACAATTACAGCACATATAGGACAGACGATTACAGCACATGTAGGGTAGACAATTACAGCACATATAGGGTAGACAAGTAGGGTAGACAATTACAGCACATGTAGGGTAGATAATTACAGCACATTTACACACACAATGATAAAACATGTATAGCAAATTTGGTTAAGATTGGACTCGAGTAGAACTCTAGTTACAGGCAGTGTAGGGTAGACAATTACAGCACATATAGGGTAGACACGTATGGTAGAGAATTACAGCACATGTAGAACTCTAGTTACAGGCAGTGTCCATCCACCTATCATGAATATCCAAACGATAGCCAATCACAAACAAGCAAGCAAACAAGGTGACAATATACACCAGTCCAGGGGGTCGTTTCACTAAGCTTTGTACAAATAAAATGTTCGTAAGTGCAAAATTAGGATCGTCTGGAAATTTTCATTAATGGATTTACATTTATTGAACATAGGCTGTTCAATAAAT
The DNA here is from genome assembly GCA_029237695.1 of Conchocele bisecta. Lineage (NCBI taxonomy): Eukaryota > Metazoa > Mollusca > Bivalvia > Lucinida > Thyasiridae > Conchocele > Conchocele bisecta. The sequence continues at coordinate 67,462,510 of CM055276.1, read as the reverse complement.
GTAAATCCAGTAATTGTGTACAAGAAAACAGTGTTAATATGAAATTTACAGACTATCATAATTTTGCACTTACAAACATTTTAGTCGTAAAATGTTTAGTGAAACGGTCCCCATGCATGTTCTGTAAAGAAGGGAATTAAGATACATATTAAAATCAAAATCAGGGTTCTTACCCTTGCCATTATAGAACATTTACAACTACATTGGCCAATATTTGTCAAACAGAACTTCAGTTATTCAGAGCTTCAGATAAGTTGCAAATCTTAAGACCTGTGTGATGGAAATACTATATCAGTATTTTTCACGCCTAGGTTGAAGATTTAACTCACAACTTGCAGTCTAATGCCATATACACTAGGCCATGGTCCATCCCTTTGTCAAAATGTGAATAAAATATTGTTTAAACGAACGTAAACCCACCTCTCTATGCATGCGCTGCGGCATCTCCATGAAGCTGGCCAAGCCCACGCCCGATGGGCCTCCCATACTCCCCAGCCCGGCCGGGGTCGCACTGATGTCCGGGCGCGGCCCACTCCCCTGAATAAACACAATGGACCTTTCATATAGTGTTGTGCCAGTGTCTCTGTCCACAGGGGACAATTTCATGTTTTTTGTCCCTTTTGTATCAAAATGATTATGTATTTTATAGTGGAATTATGTCTCCCATGGTCGTTTAGGCACACAACTGGTCTTATAAATAGGTCACTGAAATTGTGAAAATCACTTGTAACTTCTCTAATTATTAGAGCTATTTCTGGGGCATCATAGGCATTAGAATGGTGACCTTTGTGGGTTTTATGTCACGTTGCTTAGTTAACCCACTGAAGTTTAAGAATACAATAACTTTTATTGAAAATAAATCTGATTTCCTACTTTATTTCTCAATAAAATTATACGTTGTTACACTCCCGCCTGCGATTCTCTTACCAAGAATTGCAACCCAGCGGTCCTTGAATTGCAATTCGTCCCCTCTGAAATTGCAGTCTAATTGCGGTCCAATCGCGGTCCCGTTTTTGCTGTCATTCTTTCGCGATACCGTTTGTGCGGTCATTCTTTCGCGGTCCAGTTTGTGCGGTCATTCTTTGGCGATATCGTTTGTGCGGTCATTCTTTCGCTATTTGCGGTAAAAACTTACCTTATCATCGTATAGTACAGTTTGTTTACATTATACAAACGTACTATACGAATATTATACAAACATACGATATCCGTTCGTATATACGATATATCCGTACGGATATGGTATGAATATACAGTGGGTCATCGTGCGGTTAAAATATACCGATGCACCGGTTCATTTCGCATGTAAACATCCGGTTTTCATTTCGATCATCTGCCACAATTTTAAGTTTTTCAAAATGAATACATTTTCAGTTTTACGATACAGAAACAATTTAAAACTGAGGATTGTGAAGTACGGTATCACAATGCATATACATGTGTGTTCAATACAGTAATTCATCAGTAATTCATCATTGTACTCCGCACCACCGCCGGGGACACAAAACAATGATCCCCCACACACACCAGCCATCTACATTTGGCGTCCTAAAAGTTCCGGTCTATATCCCACAGTGGGAACAATGTGTATGACCACCACCACCAGTTTTTGTCTATGACTACACTACACCCCCCCCCCATCCCCCGACCACCACTTCTGTCTGTAACGCAGGATGACGTGGCCGACTGATCAAGTTCTAAACTAGTCCTGGTGCGATGTCCGGCTGATCGAGTGCTATACTAGTCCTGGTGCGATGGCCGACTGAACAAGGGCTAAGCTAGTCTCGGTGCGATGGCCGACTGATCAAGGGCTAAACTATTCCTGGTGCGATGGTCGACTGATTAAGTTCTAAGCTAGTCCTGGTGCGATGGCCGACTGATCAAGTTCTAAACTAGTCCTGGTGCGATGGCCGACTGATCGAGAGCTATACTAGTCCTGGTGCGATGGCCGACTGATCAAGGGCTAAACTAGTCCCGGTGCGATGGCCGACTGATCAAGTGCTAAAGTAGTCCTGGTGTGATGGCCGACTGATCAAGTTCTAAACTAGTCCTGGTGTGATGGCCGACTGATTGAGTGCTATACTAGTCCTGGTGCGATGGTTGACTGATGAAGTGCTAAATTAGTCCTGGTGTGATGGCCGACTGATCAAGTGCTATACTCGGCATGGCCGACTGATCACGTGCTATACTTGGCATGGTGAGATGGCCAATTGATCAAGTGCTATACTGGGCATGATGCAATGGGCGACTGATCAAGCGCTATACTAGTTATGGTGCGATGGCAGACTGATCAAGTGCTCGTACTAGTCCTGGTGCGATGGCCGACTGATCAAGTGCGATACTCGGCATGGCCGACTGATCACTGATCCTGGAGCAATGGCCGACTGAAGTTCTAAACTAGTCATGGAGCGATGGCCGACTGATCAAGTTCTAAACTAGTCCTGGTGCGATGACCGACTGATCGAGTGCTATACTTGTCCTGGTGCGATGGCCGACTGATCAAGGGCTAAACTAGTCCCGGTGCGATGGCCGACTGATCAAGTGCTATACTAGTCCTGGCGAGATGGTCGACTGATCAAGTTCTAAACTAGTCCAGGTGCGATGGCCGACTGATCAAGTTCTAAACTAGTCATGGAGCAATGGCCGACTGATCAAGTGCTAAGCTAGTCCTGGTGCGATGGCAGACTGATCAAGTTCTAAACTAGTCCTGGTGAGATGGCCTACTTATCAAGTACTAAACTAGTCCTGGTGCGATGTCCGACTGATCAAGTGCTAAACTAGTCATGGTGCGATGGCCGACTGATCAAATCGCATGCAATAATAACTAGATGGCCATAGCCTGCATGTCGTGCCCGCCGAGGCATTTGATAGTACAAACAATTTTTGTTATTGCAACAAAGATTTAGCCCGTTGACGTAAAAACATGCCGCACCCGCCGAGGCTTTGATAGTATACCCAAAAACTTTAACTAAAAAACACTTTAACCAAAAACTTTATCCTGAATGCACACCAATGTGCCGACTATATCGCTCTGTCTGCAAGCGGGCCCAACAAAGACATTAAGGGAAATTTCAAAGTAATTTGACCGTGACATTGGGCACATATAAATAATAATGAAAATGTGGTTGACAAATACACAGTATGTGAAGTTTCGAGTGAATTGGTGAAGCGGTTTCAGAGATATAGTGTTCTTAAAGGTACATGCCCACTCAGTAGGCACAAAATGTTCTTTATATCAAGAGACATTTTCGGGAAAAATAAACTTCACCATTAATACACATATTTATTGGCATTATTATACATATTATATCAGACGTAAATTTCCACACTGCGATAACCGTGTTTCCTTAAAATGTTACCAAGACATTACTATTTATTTTTTGATGTGCATGATCATACTTTATAATCTGTTGAAAACATTATTTTTTCAGGGAATCACATTTAATTAGTAAATATTTAATTTAATAAGTAATTAAAAAATATCATGCCCCATTTGCCTATGAAAATAGCCTGATATCACCGCGTGTCACTATCAGCATGATCAGTGAAATAAACATTACTAAATGATTATATCCATATAACGGGCACTCGTAATGTTTATAACTGGTGGAATAGTGACAAAATTATACACTTATTTAATTCCTAGAAATGACTGAGAATACACATAACTTTAATTGTTGTGCCTACTGAGTGGGTATGTACCTTTAATTAGCATAAATAATTAAAAAATATCATGCCTCATTTGAATATGAAAATAGCTTGATACCACTGCTAGTCATTATCAGTAAAATAAATATTACTAAGGCCAGTTTTTTTTTATTTGTCTGGTCGGTCGGTCGGTCGGAAAAAAATAAAAATAAAAAAAAAAAAAAAAAGTGTCGAACGCGGATGCCACCGGCGGCATATTGAAGAAACTGACAAACGGGTGAACCAAAAGTGTTAAGTCAAAGGGTGAAGGTCATATGTAGTATGGCAAGGCAGGTGTAACATACATGCAAATGAATGAAGTATGGAAATATTGAAGCAGTTAAGCAACTTATGTAGATGCTATGGCCAGTTTGAGAAACTGTGACAAACTGGTTAAGTCCTTTCAGCAGCCCTGTGAAGGTCAAAAGGTCAAGGTAATATAAAGTATGACAAGGCAGGTGTAGCACACATACCAATGAATGATGTGTTGAAATATTGAAGAACTTGTCATGAGCAACTTATGTAGAAGATATGGCCGGTTTGAGAAACTGCTACGAAGTGGTTAACCGAACGTGTGACGGACAGACGGACGGTCCGAACACCATAAAAATCACCTTTTTAAGGCACATGGTTGGGTCGGTTCACCTTTTTAAGGCTCATGGTTGGGTCGGTTTGTGGTCGGTAAAAAAGAAAAAGGCCAGTGATTGTGATAGAGTGAAACTTGTGTTAACCGGCATCGTCTCGGACCAAGAGTTTGTCGGTTAACGTAGGGAGTCGGTTCAGCAAGTTTCTTTATATTCTACATAGCAACTCAGTTTCATATTCACATACTATTGAATGTTGATCACTGTGAATGGGTTGTGTAATGCGTACATATTAATACCGTATCTGGTATAATTAAATACAAGAGTTGTCAGAAGACAACGAAGCGGCGATATAGTTGAAACGAATATCAGTGGGGGTGGCACGAGTGTGGATTTGTGGCAGGGCGGTAGAGGACCCTAGGAAGAACGCATACATGAAATATGAAGCACATTGGAGCAAGAAAACAGAAAATATAGGCCATTTACCCGAGCGTTAAGGTTTTGAATTTTTGCATTCAATCTGAAACAGAGATATATCAAATCATATCGAATCGTCCATTCGCAAGTTGTTGTTATTGTCGCTGCTGCTAAGATCCGGTTTCCGCCACTTACTTTTCTCGGCACAGCACAGATTTATTTTGGATCAGAGGTAAAAAAATCTAAAAAACAATCGGAAATTAATTTTTTTCTTTTTTTCCACATTGTCAAAAAATCGAGTCGGCGGATCTGTAAACCAACTAATAAAAAAAAACTGGCCTAAATGATTATATACTCAACAAAACTAGAAACGTCCCTGTTTTATAGCCGGTGTAGCTCTGTCTATGTATGTACCACATGTTCAAAGTACATATATTTTAAACCGTGGCGATGTTCAGAATACGATCGTGTATAGTTTAGCCGATACACACGGTTTACATAGCGGCCAGTGACCGGAACGTTGATTTCCACTTTTTGCACGTGCACGCTATACTTGTCATCGATAAGGTGATTCAGTTCATGTCGTACCATTCATGCGATAGGGGCTATTCGGAAAATTAAAAAACTTTTTTAATTTTTCACTGTTTTCGATATGCCACGGCTTTCCGAAAACGAGCGAAATCAGGCAATTGGGATGCTTGCGGGTGGGATGGCCGCCAGGGCGGTCGCGCCTCGGTTTGGTTGCTGTCGGAAGACGATTGATCGTCTTGCAGCCCGGTACCAGCAGACTGGGGCTGTTCACGACCGGCAGCGACCTGGTAGGCCTCGTGTAACGACGGCTAGAGCCGATCGTTACATTACGTTAACGCACTTACGTCAACGTCGATTGGCAGCCACAGTCACTGCTAGGCGGGATTACGGGTATACAGGCGTAAAAATGAAAGATTCACCGATTGTTGCATTGTTGAGAAGAACAGGTTTGGGGGAGGGAGCGTAATGGTCTGGGGTGGGATAATGGGAAACCGGAAGAGAGATTTGGTTATTGTACAGGGCAACATCAATGCACAACGTTATGTTGCAGATGTGCTAAATGCACATGCCTTACCATTTATCCGTCAGCATGGTCCTGGTGTGACATTGATGCACGACAATGCCCGCCCTCACGTAGCCAGGATCACCACTCAATACTTACAGCAAAACAACGTCGACGTCATGCCATGGCCCGCGGTCTCCCCGGATCTCAATCCCATTGAGCACATATGGGATGAGCTGGGCCGCAAAGCACGAGCTAACCATCAGATTGACAATGTTCGCGATCTTACACGGGCGTTACAACGGGAATGGAGGAATTTACCCAACGCACTGGTATTGCGTTACGTCACGTCGATGCGGCGTAGGATCATTGCATGCATTCATGCAAACGGTGGCCACACTCGGTACTAACGAGATTTACTGAATTTGCCACATTACTTATTGAAATTCCATCTCTAAACATTAAGTAACACATTTCTGAGATTTTGTGATTTTTGATTTTGACCCCTACCGCCCTTGGCCGGTTATCTCTCGAATATTTAACAAGATATCCAAATGCAATTTATTGGCTTTGATACAGAAATGAATGAACTTGTTTTTCCATTTTGATTTTTAAAAGTAACCCTTTTGGTTTTTGATGAATCTTTCCTTAAACATGGAGGGACGTTTCTAGTTTTGCTCAGTATATATGGATACGTAATTTTTAGAACTGGTGGAATAGTGACACAATTATATACTTATTTAATTGCTATAAAGAACAGTTTGTGCCTACTGAGTGGGCATGTACCTTTAAAAACCTTAACCTTAAATCAAAAAAATGTAACCGCACGCACGAAATGACGTACATATGGATGTACGTACGTATGTAGGCCAATGTGACAACTATATCGCACTGTCCACATGCAGGCATGTCAAAAACTTTGAGGTAAATTTCAAAGTAATTTGACCTTGATATTGGGCACAGGGGTTGCAGAGGTTGAGCATAGAATGAAAATATGGATGATGATAAACACACATGTGAAGCTTCGAGTGAATTGGCGAAGCTGTTTCTGAGATATAGTGTTCTTAAAAACTTTAACCAACGGTAAATAAAAACCAGATGCCATGGCCCGCATGTCGAGCCCACCGAGGCATTCGATGGTCTCGGAGTATATCTATTTGAAGTTTGAATTAAGGTATGTAAAAGCTTTAACGCAAATTTGAAAGTCATTTGACCTTGATCTTGGGCATGTGGGTCGCATGTGTGGGCTATAATATGAAAATATGGATGATAATAAATAATTATCTGAAGTTTGAAGCAAATCTGAGTAAGTGTTGTGGAGATATAAGGTATGCAAAAACTTTAACACAAATTTGAAAGTCATTTGACCTTGACCTTGGGGCACAGGGGCCGCATGAGTGGGACACAGAATGCATATATGGATGATGACTAATAAGCAGTTGATGTTTCAAGTCAATGTGACTTAGGATATGGTATTTAAAAACATACACCGATTTCGGACGGACTGACGCACGGACGTCATTGTGATCACTAAGTCTCGCTTTCCGCAAGCAGGCTCGGCAAAAAAACTACGGATGGACGTCAATGCGCAGACTATATCGCACTGTCGGCAGGCGGTCGAGACAAAAATTGTCCAACCCCTTTTTAAAGGTGCATGCCCACTCAGTAGGCTAAAAATGCTCTTTATGGGAATTAAATAAGTGTATAATTGTCACTATTCCACTAGTTATAAACATTACGAGTGCCCGCTATACAGATATAATCATTTGGTAATATTTATTTTACTGATAGTGAAACGCGGTGGTATCGGTATTTTCATGTGCAAATGGGGCATGATATTTTATAATTATTTATACTAATTAAATGCATCAACTGAAAACAAAATTGACAGATTATAAAGCATGATCATTGCACATCAAAACATAAATACAGAGAATAAATAGTAATGTCCGTTAACATTTTAAGGAAACACGGTTATCGTCCCTGATATCAATGTGGAAATTTTCTTCGGATATAAAATGTATAATAATGCCAAACAATACGTGGGTAATGGTAAATGATTGTTGATCTGGCCAGAAAATGTCTCCGATGATGTCTCTGACATAAAGAACATTTTGTGCCTACTGAGTGGGCATGTACCTTTAACGCTAGCCCCGCACGGTCCAGTGAGACCTATGCATGTGTTAAGTTTCATAAACAATATTACAAAGGGTGTTCGCGTTATGCTCCGGACAAATCAGTGCGCGAAAAAACAAAGGGAGATAACTAAACTAGAAAATGTGTTCATAGAACACGGATAGCTTTGATAGTAAACAAGGCAAAATTCCAGTGTCTAAAAGGGAGAGATAATCCATGACACGTGGTTCGAATCAAAAATCGAAATAAACTTTCCGCATCTACTCATCATAAGGAAGCTACATATCAAATTGCAGTGCTGTAGCTATTACAAAAGTTTTACGAGTTACAAGGCAGAATTTTCAAATTCTAATTAAAAAATGGGGAGATAATCCATGACTCGGGGGTCGAATCAAAATAAACTTTGCAAAATTTACTCATCATAAGGAAGCTACATACCAAGTTTCATGTGTGTAGCTATTAGGGTTTAAAAGTTTTACGAGCTACAAGCCAAAATTGGAAAATTCTAACTTGAAAAGGGGGAGATAATCCATGACCATGGGGTCGAATCAAACATACATGTACCAAGTTTCAGGTCTGTAGCTATTACGGTTTAAAAGTTACTAGGTTGGTGACGGACGGAAGAACGGACAAGGGTAACACTAAATGCCCCCTCCACTATCGTTGGTGAGGCATAAAAATTAGTGAGGCAAAAGTTGTAATATAACTTACCTTAATTCATCAGTTACACATCAGACGATGAATGAACTTTAATTCTGGTGTAGAATATTAAAGTTATTCATTATGTTCAATAGTGCTGCTTTGACATGACGTGACATTAAAACATGCATGACATGATCTGGAAGAATAACCACAGACCAAGTACGCATATTCAGAATCACGTCTGTCGGTTCTTGATTTATGGCTATTACTTCATTATAGGACCGAATTTCAAAAAATAAAAAGATGGCTCATTGCTAAATTTTGCTAAAAAATGATTTTATGCCAATAAATAAGAGTTTTAGGGTGTTTAAATAGGTGTAAAAGTTGGGCAGGTTAACGTGAAACAGACAGTAGTATATTATCCAATCCATTGTAATCTCTTGTTTCTCTAAATAAATGCGTCCAACAATCCCTGTAGCTGATATCGTGATAACAAATTTAAAGGTTCTGTCAGCGCCTCACATATTGATCTTAATATCCACCATTTTGATTCCAAGTACCAGAATAATGATGTTTCCATGCGCCGTCGTAGTGTTATCTGTCAGATTCCGTTGTTTATTTGATCAAATTGATGGACAACTTTGTGTCCGTTAATGTCGCCAAGAGCATAATCTGTGACGTTGACTGTAATAATTTGGCATAACTTCTAGCTTGTGAATTTTTGGTTGAATGAAGTGATCACTATGGTGAATAAGTGTGTATTTGTGTCCGGTTTGGTCAGTAGGTAGAGCGATGGTGTGGTAAACCAGAGATCCCCGGTTCGATTCCGGGCTGGTGCGCATCTTTCTCACCCTGTGACATTTAGCGCCCAACGTAGTTGCGGGAAGTAACTCTGCAGCATACTCCCGCATCGTCCGTACCGAGAGTTATGGTGCTCTCCGTAGGTTTCCCCTGCAAAGTACCAAATCACATCTGATTTGCACTTCAACTGTTAATTGCGACATATTTTCTGTATTTTTCAATTGAAAGAAATGTCAGTATTATACTTATTCATTTCTGTGTAATAAGTACAGAAAAATATGTCACAATTAACAGCTAAAGCGCGAATGAGATCCGATTCGGTACTCTGCAGGAAAAACCTATGGAGCACCGTAACTCTGGGTACGGACGATAATTGAGTATTCTGTTGCCCAACGAAGGACCGCGACTGATAAATACTCCCAAAATTGTACCCAAACATATGGAATTCGGAGACAAAAATTAAACATGGAATTCGAGGACGAATTTCAATTTGGCGGAGAAGAATGTCACAGTACGCAACTGACTATAGGGATGAAGTGTGTATGATATGTGCCTTGTTAGCTTGCTCAGTAGAGCCATGGGCATGGTACGGTAAACATGAGGTTCCTGGTTCGATTCCGGGCCGTTATTTATCTTTCTCACTCTGTGACACAAGTAAACTGTTTTATTTTAAAGAATAAATATTATCTTCACAAAATTTGATGCGGGCCAATAGAAATCAACAGCCAGAACAGAACGTTTGCAGTAATAGAAATCTAATTCGAAAATAAATTTTTAATTTTTTTTTATGATCAGGTTTCGAAAATTAAAATATGCTTTTCTTTTAAAATTATTATCAATATGTTCACCATGTTATTATGGTTAATATGCAATTCACAGTCTCCTTGCAGCTTGAACTTGAAAGACATTATGAAAAGTTGTGTTGATCTCAGAAATTGTCATGTCGACTATAGGATCGCGTCGAAATAATGTTAACAGAAAAGGAAAACGTAATTTGATACCGACGAAAAAGTAAACAAACGCAAAATTGAAGCTTAGTTTTGCAATATTATACCGTAGACCACATATTATAATTTGATTTTATATGAAAATAAATATATTGTGAGTATGGTGGTGTCTATTAATGTAGTGACGGTAGTGACGACATTTTTTTTGTCCAAGAAATTGTCAAGGTCAAGGTTTCACTGTTTCACTGTTTGTCTCGCAATAACCCGCCGATTTATATTTGCGCACCAAAAAAACAGATCACCAATACCGCTGACTTTCTAGTCACTTTGAATGAAATAGATGGGATAAAATTTTGGATTGGAACACGGATAAGTTTGTCAACTATTTCGATTTTATTGCCGCATTGGTCAAGCAGAGCGGTCCGCTGGTTTGACCGCAAAGCGCAGCGTAAAGCAGTCATTCTTTCGCAGTTTAAAGAAAAAAAGGAGCTTAAACTGCAATTAAAAGTGTAGCGCAGCGCTAACTGCGCTATAAGTATTGCAACCAACTCTTTGGATCGCACTACATGATTGCAGTCCGATTGCGATCCAATTGCAATTAATGGAAACGCGAATTGCAATCCTGCCTTCCAGGAATTGCAATTCGCCTGGTAAGTGAACCGCAGGCCACTCTGTACCACTCATTTGAACCGTCTCGCAGAGATGGTTCAAATGAGTGGTGACAAAGAATACTTTCGAGAAGAAATGAGGAAAATAGGATATTTATTTTTTAGAAAAGTTCATACTACTTTAATGGTATCCAGTCTGCAATGACAATGTACATGGCTTCTAACATTAAGAATGCCATGGAAATTTTGTAAGAAGTGACTGGTGATTTTCCAAGTTCTGTAACATATGCTCATGATGGGCTGACCCGGAGCTTCTTGGAGAATATACATGCAACTGGATTAGCTCAAATCTAGAGAAAATATTGATAGATTGGGGTTAACATCTCAACATCATGGTCATACGCCGACATGCCCGTATCTGTATGGTGGAGTACCCTACATTCAGCCATGAAACACTATGTCTTCTCCGGTCCCAGACCGTACAACACAAGGTCACTAATGGAATGGTGCATAACGGCCCACCAACACAAAAGAGTATCATTTCGGGATAATTCACTAGGGCGTGACAAAAAATGGAACCACTAAAGTGTACAATGATGTGCTTATGCAAAAGAATCTTACAGGAACGACGATGTAATATATTTATTAAACTTGCTGACCTACTTCAGAAAAAGCATTTAAATCAGCGGTTATACTCTTGAGCATTGATTTATTTATCAGCGCATCACGCGTTGTTTAGTAACCACATTTTTTTTGAGATTTGACACACCAACATTTAGAACTGTTATGATGCTTCCATAGTATGACATGCCATTTATTCAGGAGAGACCAATTTGACAAACCAACTCGAAGTAGTAGATAACACACTGCTTGTGCTTACTCTATTGGAAGATTTGATGACGAGGTGCATTGTGAGTCCATCCGTAGGTGTATGGACATGTCCGACCATGGACGGGTCGGCCCACGCGCGAAGACGAGTCTGATCCCCAACATAAGACAGACAGGTCGGACCACATTTCATATGGACAGGTCGGACGACAACGAATTATGTTTCAATCCATGAAAACAATAATTCTGCTATGGAAGTGGTGTCGCACCTGCCAGGCATTTGACTGCAACATGCTCATGTGCGAAAGTAAGCATCAACAAGAGTTGTCAGAGGACACCGAAGCGCGCCCGGTGGCAGCAAAGGAACCGAGGGCACATTTGAAAACACAACGTGCTCGATAAGGGAAACAAACTTTATGAGCCATTTACCAGAGCGTGTTAAGGTTTCGAGAGTACAAAGTATTTGGCCTTGACCCTGGGCTTAGCAGAGGTAGAGGACCCTTGGAACAATGCGTGTATGAAATATGAAGCAAATCCAAGCAAGGAAAATATAGGCCATTTACCCGAGTGTTAAGGTTTCGGGATGCACACTAAGGTTTCGGGATGCACACAATATGTGACCTTGACCCTGGGCTTAGAAGCGGCGGGACGGACGTGGATTTACCACAGCGCAGTAGAGGACCGTTGGAGCAATGAGTGTGTGAAATATGAAGCAAATCCAAGCAAGGAAACAGAAAATATAGGCCATTTACCCGAGCGTTAAGGTTTCGGGATGCACAAAGTATGTGACCTTGACCCTGTGCTTAGAAGGGGCGGCACGGACGTGGATTTGCCACAGCGCAGTAGAGGACCCTTGGAGCAATGCAAGGAAAATAAATATAGGCCACTATAATTTTTGAAGACCGACGGACACACGGACGGACGGACATACAGACGGACGCTTACGACGCCGAGGGTATGCCATAAGCACTTCTTCCTTCGGAAGGCGCGCTAAAAACCGCCCGAGAAGTGCATGCTTAAAATACGAAAATATGTTAAGGTTGAAGAAACATGTTGATATAAAATAAATAGCCAAGTATTTCCACAACTGTGTGAAGGTCAAAAAGGTGAAGGTCATGTTAATGGTGGCATTAGTGTGTTCCAAATGCATACATGTATCAAGTTTCCAAATATAGAAGCAATCCATCAAGTAATAATAATGTTATACGATGATGAAGAAACTTGTACAAACCTTTTGACGCAAACAAATGGCTAAGTTTTCCCGCAAGAATGTGAAGATAAAAAAGGTCAAGGTAAAGTTAATGGCGGCATACAAATACAAACATGTATGACAGAGAGATAAATAAAATAAAAGTATATTCCAAATGCTCATATATCAGGTGTCCAAATATTGAAACAATCCACCAAGCAATTTTAAAGTTTGTACAAACATTTTGACATTTTGGACGACGACAACGACGGAAAAAGCGGTGACTATAGTCGCGCCTTCTGCTAAAGCAGGTGCGATAAAAAAATGTTTGATTTGTCCACTTCAAGAAATAAATGTGTATGTCATATGACAATATTTCCTCTATGTATTGTATGGGCTTTTTACTGGACCACTAATCTTATCAGTAGGTCAAACAGATATAACTTGACTTGACCTATAGACCGAACTGTCCCGGTGCCGAATATAATAGGCGTCAAACAGTTCGGGGAGCAATGCTTTTAGAGTATAATCCTAGTTAATAAACACATTTCCTTGGCTGGGATTATTGGTTTATATTGATTGATTTACTCACAGTCATGCATGAGTTCATGCCCTTTTTCGTGCGCGAGAAATTGAATTATAAAAGCAGTTTTACTCCTAAAGTCGTTAATGTGTGCAATGGGGTTTTGTGTGTAAATAAAGTGTTAATAATACTTCTAGTTCAGTAATTCAGTAATATAAGGTACACTATTTTAGTGGCAGTATTTATAGCTAGTTTATACATTAGGACTGGTCCTGTTTATAGATATGTCAAGAAATCATGGCAGATTCCCTGATGGGCGTGTTTGTAGACTAGTCTACACCCATACAGTGTAATACATTTACTACACTAGCTTACAAGAAAAATATATACACATTGTATTGTAAACAGTCGGTTACATAGTGTATACAAAATAGTCTACATGGGGTACAAGCATACAAAATAGTCTACAATATGGTACAATGGGTTACGGTACATAGGGTACAAGGGCACAAAATAGTATACAGCATCTACAATAGGATACGATGGGTACAGGGACACACAATAGTCTACATCATTACATAGGGTACAAAGGCACAAACTAGTTTACAGCATATACAATAGGGTACAAATGGGTTACATAGGGTACAAGGGCACAACCTAGTCTACATCATCTACAATAGGATACGATGGGTACAGGGGCACAAAATAGTCTACATCATTACATAGGATACAAGGGCACAAACTAGTCTATAGCATATACAATAGGGTACAAATGGGTTACATAGGGTACAAGGGCACAACCTAGTCTACATCATCTACAATAGGATACGATGGGTACAGGGGCACAAAATAGTCTACATCATTACATAGGGTACAAGGACACAAACTAGTCTATAGCATCTACAATAGGGTACATGGGTAATAGCGGGTTACATAGGTACAATGGGCACAACCTAGTCTACATCATCTACAATAGGATACGATGGGTTACAGGGGCACAAAATAGTCTACATCATTACAATACGGGTACAAGGACACAAACTAGTCTATAGCAATTACATACAACTAGTACAATGGGTTACATAGGGTAGAAGGGCACAACATAGTCTACAACATCTACAATAGGGTACAATGGGTTACATAGGGTACAAGGGCACACAATAGTCTACAGCATCTACATTATAGTACGATAAGGTACAATGGGTTACATAGGGTACAAAATAGTCTACAACATCTACATTATAGTACGATAAGGTACAATGGGTTACATTGGGATCATGTCCAGTGTTATTATAATTGATAAATTGCTATGAGACAAATCACAGTTAAGCACCCAGACGTTCACAGGGTGTTCCACTGTACGTATACAACTGCAACAGGACCCGTACCTCCACCAGCTTCCACATCTGGTTGGCGAAGGTAAGATATGTATGGAGGGTATCGTGGTTGGACATCATCTGCTGGACAAACGGTTCCTTCATCATGGAGCACGTCATCTCTGGGTTACGTAGCACCTGCACATGTATGGTAGACAATTACAGCACATATAGGGTAGATAAGTACAGCACATATAGGACAGACGATTACAGCACATGTAGAGTAGACAATTACAGCACATATAGGGTAGACAAGTAGGGTAGACAATTACAGCACATGTAGGGTAGATAATTACAGCACATTTACACACACAATGATAAAACATGTATAGCATATTTGGTTAAGATTGGACTCGAGTAGAACTCTAGTTACAGGCAGTGTCCATCCACCTATCATGAATATCAAAACGATAGCCAATCACAAACAAGCAAGCAAACAAGGTGGCAATATACACCAGTCCAGGGGGTCGTTTCAGTAAGCTTCGTACGACTAAAATGTTCGTAGGTGCAAAATTAGGATCGCCTGGAAATATTAATTAATGGATTTACATTTATTGAACATAAGCTGTTTAATAAATGTAAATCCAGTAATTGTTTACAAGAAAACAGTGTTAATGTGAACTTTACAGACTATCATAATTTTGCACTTACGAACATTTTAGTCGTACGAAGTTTAGTGAAACGGCCCCCAGGCATGGTCTGTAAACAAGGGAAGATACACATTAAAATCAAAATCAGTGTTCTTCCCCTTGCCATTATAGAACATTTACAACTACATTGGCCAATATTTGTCAAACAGAACTTCAGTTATTGAGAGCTCCAGATAAGGTGCAAATCTTACGCGCTTATTTTAGCAGAATACGCATTGATTATCAAAAGTGGGAGTACAAAATACTCACAGCAATGTGAAAATACGCATTGATTTTCAAATTGAGTAGTGAACATACTGTAATAAAGAACAACACTTATCTGGAGCGCTGGTTATTATGTAATTGCATTTAAGTCCGATGTTACCATGGCATTATACTACCAACTCATGCCTACCATGGCCATAAGGGCAATAATCCACCGACACATAACCAACAATTATTGAAATAACAATGTATTTGAATAGGGGTTTCCCAACATAAATGATATCTGAATATTTAGGGTATTTACAGGAATATGTTATTACTTGTGAAAATGTGAAAGTGAAATGGTTTAACGTCATATAGAGACAGGACCACAGTTTAACGTCTCACCCGATGACCTGTGTGATGAAAATATTATATCAGTATTTTTCACGCCTATGGTGAAGATTTAACTCACAACTTTCGGTCTTGATGTCCAATGTCATATCCTCTAGGCCATGGTCCATCCCTTTGTCAAAATGTGAATACAATACTGTTTAAACGAACGTAAACCCACCTCTGTCATCATGCGCTGCAGTATCTCCATGAAGCCCCCGCCCGATGGGTCTCCCATACTGCCCAGCCCGACCGGGGTCGCACTGATGTCCGGGTGCGGCCCACTCTCCTGAATAAACACAATGGACATGTCATATAGTGTTGTGCCAGTGTCTCGGACCACAGGGGACAATTTCATGTTTTTTGTCCCTTTTGTAACGAAATGATTATGTATTTTATGGTGGAATTATGTCTCCCAGGGTCATTTAGGCACAAAACTGGTCTTATAAATAGGTCACTGAAATTGGGAAAATCACTTGTAACTTCTCTAATTATTAGAGCTATTTCTGGGGCATCGTAGGTATTAGAATGGTGACATTTGTGGGTTTTATGTCACGTTGCTTAGTTAACCCATTGAAGTCTAAGAATACAATAACTTTAATTGAAAATAAATCTGATTTTCTACTTTATTTCTCAGTAAAAGTATACGTTGTTACCACTCATTTGAGCCGTGTCAAATAGACAGTTCAAATGAGTGGGACAACGTATACTTTCGAGAAGAAATGAGGAAAATAGGATAAATATTTTTTAGAACATTTCATACTACTTTAATGGTATTCAGTCTGCAATGGGTTAAATGACAATTTACGTGGCTTCTAACATTAAGAATTCCATGAAATTTTGTAAGAAGTTACTAGTGATTTTCCAAGTGTTGTAACATATTTACAAGACTAGTCTTGACTGGATACAATAATTCGTATGCTCATGATGGGCTGACCCGGAGCTTGGAGAATATACATGCAACTGGATTAGCTCAAATCTGGAGAAAAGATTGATAGATTGGGGATAACATCTCCACATCATGGTTGTACGCCGACATGCCCGTATTTGTATGGTGGAGTACCCTACATTCAGCCGTGAAACACTATGTCGTGCTCCGGTCCCAGACCGTACAACACAATGTCATTAATGGAATGGTGCTCAACGGCCCACCAACACAAAAGAGTATCATTTAGGGCCAATCACTAAGTCCCAGGGGCCGTTTCACTAAACTTTGTACAACTAAAATGTTCGTAAGGGCAAACTTATGATAGTCTGTAAATATCACATTAACAATGTTTTTTTGTAAACAATTGTTGGATTTACATTTATTGAGCATAGGCTGCATTTGCAGCCTATGCTCAATAAATGTAAATCCATCAATTGAATGATCATAAATTTGCACTTACGAACATTTTAGTCGTACGCAGTTTAGTGAAACGGGCCTAGGTGCGAATCTATTGAGATTCACCATTAAGATACACAAGCGCCTGTGTTAATCTTGCCCAAATGCCAACATTTCTGAACATATATTAGCAATCTCAACTCACAATAAAGCATGTTGATTGTCTGAGCTGTGCTACAACTCAGACTCGGCCAATCAAACTGCTTGATTTTATCATTTGTTCCTATTTAATATGGAAGAAAATCAATAATTCATCTGTAAAAGTAAAATATGCATTGAATTTGAAATATGGGGGTATAATACTCTTAGATACAAAACTTATCTGGAGCCCTGGTTATTATGTAATTGCATTAAAGTCCGATGTTACCATGGCATTAGACTACCAACTCATGCCTACCATGGCCATAAGGGCAATAATCCACCGACACATAACAAACACTTATTGCAATAACAATGTATTTGGATAGCGGCTTCTCAAAATAAATGATATCTGAATATTTAGGGTATTTACAGGAATATGTTATTACTTGTGAAAATGTGAAAGTGAAAGGGTTTAACGTCATATAGAGACAGGACCACAGTTTAACGTCTCGTCCGACAGACATTTGTGATGGAAATACTATGTCAGTATTTTTCACGCCTAGGGTGAAGATTTAACTCACAACTTTCGGTATTGAAGTCCTATGCCATATCCGCTAGGCCATGGTCCATCCCTTTGCCAAATTGTGAATAAAATATTGTTTAAACGAACGTAAACCCACCTCTCTCTGCATGTGCTGCTGCGTCTCCATGTTGGCCGAGTCCACGCCCGATGGGCCTCCCATACTGCCCAGCCCGACCGGGGTCGCACTGATGTCCGGGCGCGGCCCACTCTCCTGAATAAACACAATGGACCTGTCATATAGTGTTGTGCCAGTGTCTCGGACCATAGGGGACAATTTAATGTTTTTTGTCCCTTTTGTAACGAAATGATTATGTATTTTATGGTGGAATTATGTTTCCCAGGGTCGCTTAGGCACAAAACTGGTCTTATAAATAGGTCACTGAAATTGGGAAAATCACTTGTAATTATTAGAGCTATTTCTGGGGCATCATAGGCATTAGAATGGTGGCCTTTTTGTTTTATGTCACGTTGCTTAGTTAACCCATTGAAGTCTAAGAACACGATAACTTTTATTGAAAATAAATCTGATTTTCTACTTTATTTCTCAATAAAAGTATACGTTGTTAGTTTAAATGAGTGATGACAACGTATATTTTCGAGAAGAAATGAGGAAAATAGGATATTTTTTTTTTTATTTCATACTACTTTAATGGTATCCAGTCTGCAATGGGCTAAATGACAATTTACATGGCTTCTAACATTAAGAATGCCATGGACATTTTGTAAAAAGTTACTGGTGATTTTCCAAGTTCTGTAACATATTTACAAGACTAGTCTTGACTGGATACCATAATTCGTATGCTCATGATGGACTGTCCCGGAGCTTGGACAATAGACATGCAACTGGATTAGCTCAAATCTGGAGAAAATATTGATATATTGGGGTTAACATCTCAACATAATGGTCGTACGCCGACATGCCCGTATCTGTACATCCAGCCCTGAAACACTATGTCCTGCTCCGGTCCCAGGCCGTACAACACCAGGTCACTAATGGAATGGTACTTAACGGCCCACCAACACAAAAGAGTATCATTTAGGGCCAATCACTAAGTCCCAGGGGCCGTTTCACTAAACTGTGTACGACTAAAATGTTCGTAAGGGCAACATTTTAAATTTCACATTAACAATGTTTTCTTGCAAACAATTATTGGATTTACATTTATTGAGCATAGGCTGCATTTGCAGCATATGCTCAATAAATGTAAATCCATCAATTGAAATTTACAGAAGATCACAAATTTGCACTTACGAACATTTTAGTCGTACGAAGTTTAGTGAAACGGGCCCCAGGTGTGAGTCTCTTGAGATTCACCATTAAGATACACAAGCGCCTGTGTTAATCTTGCCCAAATGCCAACATTTATGAACATCTATTAGCAATCTCAACTCACAATAAAGCATCAGTATTGTCTGAGCTGTGCTACAACTGAGACTCGGCCAATCAAACTTCTAGATTTCATGTACAATATGCAAGTATTTTGAATAACATTACTTAAAATATTGGTAAGATTAGCGCTAGTGGTGGTGTATGGATAATCCACATACCATCACATCTTCAGAGAATAAAAGATTGAACCCGGGAACTCACCTGACCGGACGCAGCAACAGTAGGCGGTACAGGGTCTTGTGATGCAGCCGTCTGAAACGGAAACCACACCGACATGAAATACCACTCAATCTGACTGCCATTCATCATAAAACATGGCAAATATCACACGGACATGAAACACCACTCAATCGTGCTGCCATTCATCATAAAACATTGCAAATAGCACACAGATATGAAACAACACTCAATCTGACTGCCATTCATCATAAAACATGGGACAATATCACAAAGACATGAAGCACCATTCAATCTGGCTGCCATTCATCATAAAACATGGCAAATATCACACAGACATGAAACACCACTCAATATGGCTGCCATTGATCATAAAACATGGCAAATATCACAAAGACATGTAACACCACTCAATCTGGCTGCCATTGATCATCAAACATGACACATATCACAGACACGAAAAAGCACTCAATCTGGCTGCCACTGATCATCAAACATTGCAAATATCACAGACATGAAACACCACTCAATCTGGCTGCCATTCATCAAAAAACACAGCAAATATCATAGACATGAAACACCACTCAATCTGGCTGCCATTCATCATAAAACATGGCAAATATCACAGAAATGAAACACTATTCAATCTATTCATTTACTCCAACTTTAAGTTTATGATGTTGATCTTGGGGAAAGGGGTGGGGTGGGTCATGGATTTGCTGTAGCACAATAGAGGATCATCAGATGAATGCATGTATGAAATAACAAAGCGTTCCCTGCAAAGAAACAGAAGTTACACAACATTTACCCCAATGTTAAGATTATGAACATACTAAGTTTGTGACCTTGACCTTGGGGTAAGGGTTGGGTGGTGGGTTGTGGATTTGCTACAGCATGATAGTGGGTCATCTGAGGAATGCATGTATGCAATATCAAGGCGTTCCATGAATGGAAACAGATGTTATAAGACATTTACCCCAACATTAAGTTTATGAATGTGCTAAGTTTGTGACCTTGACCTAGGGGTAAGGGGTGGGCGGTGTGTCATGGATTTGCTATAGCACGATAGGATATAATCAGATGCATGCATGAATGAAATATCAAAGCGTTCCATGAAAGGAAACAGATTTTATAAGACATTTACCCCAACGTTAAGTTTATGAATGTGCTAAGTATGTGACCCTGACCTTGGGGAAAGGGGTGGGGTGGGTCAAGGATTTGCTATGGCATGATATAGTATCATCAGATGAATGCATGTATGAAATATATAGGCGTTCCCTGTAAATAAACAGAAGTTACACAACATTTACCCCAACGTTAAGTTTATGAACATGCTAAGATGGTGACCTTGAACTTGGGGTAAGGGTTGGGTGGTGGGTCATGCATTTGCTACAGCATGATAGAGGGTGATCTGAGGAATGCATGTATGAAATATCATGGCGTCCCATGAAAGGAAACAGAAGTTATAAAATATTTATCCCAACGTTAAGTTTATGAATGTGCTAAGTTTGTGACCTTGACCTTGGGGTAAGGGATGGGCGGTGGGTCATGGATTTTCTATAGCACGATAGAGTATCATCTGATGAATGCATATATGAACTATCAAGGCGTTCCATGAAAGGATACAGATGTTATAAAACATTTACCCCAACGTTAAGTTTATGAATGTGCTAAGTGTGTGACCTTGACCTTGGGGTAAGGGCTAGGTGGTGGGTCGTTGATTTGCTACAGCATGATAGAGGGTCATCTGAGGAATGCATGTATGAAACAACCAGGTGTTTCATGAAAGGAAACAGAAGTTATAAGACATTTACCCCAACGTTAAGTTTGTGGACGCTGCCGCCGTCGGGGGTATGCCATAAGCTCTTCTGCACTTCGTACAGGAGAGCTAAAAATGTAAAAGAAATATTTTTATTTTCATTAAAAAAAATTTATTGCAACTTTTGTCGTGCCCACTTGCGGTGGGCACGATATGGTTGCCACATTGGCGTACGTCCGTCCGATTAAAGTTGTTCGGTATACTATCAAAGCTTGCTTAGTACATGTAATATCAAATGCCTCGGCGGGCACGACATGCAGGCTGCAGCCATCTCGTTATAACAGGGTTGGAACAAAATTGCATAAATTTGCAGAAAATGTACAAATATTGAAACTTGCATAACTTTTGATCGGATTAAACTTTTTTGATGGAGTTTTCTGTATGTGGCTTATATTGTCATTATCTACCAGATTACAAAACATATTTTGAAGTTTATTTTTCCATTTACTTCCCCTTGAAGCCATTTGTGACCAGTTGTTATGTCTAATTATCACCTGCATTGTTTACCATACCATTTAGTCAATTGCGAATAATTTCAAAGTGATGCTCATTCACAGTGTATTAACTCATAATACACCAGAGTAATAAATAGTATATATATTAGATGGCCGCGGTCCGCATGTCGCGCCCGCCGAGGCATTGATAGTATACGGAAAAACTTATATCGGACGCACGTACGTACGCCAATATGCCGACTATATAGCACTGTCCGCAAGCGAGCGCGACAAAAAATGGAACCACTAAAGAAAATTGTACAGTGATGTGCTTATGCAAAAGAATTTTACAAGAATGACGATGTAATATATTTATTAAACTTGCTGACCTACTTCAGAAAAAGCATTTAAATCAGCAGAACTTAGTTATACTCTTGAGCACATTTGTTTGATTTGATACACCAAAATTTATAACTTTTATAATGTTTCCATAGTATGACATGCCATTTATTCAGGAGAGACCAATTTGACACACCAACTCAAAGTAGTAGATAACACACTGCTTGCGTTTACCCTATTGGCAAATTTGATGACGAAGTGGATTGTGAGTCCATCCGTAGGTGTATGGACAGGTAAGGACCATGGACGGGTTGGCCCACGCGCGAAGACGAGTCTGATCACCAACATAAGACAGACAGGTCGGACCACATTTCGTATGGACAGGTCGGACCACAACGAATTATGTTACAATCTATGCAAACAAGAATTCTGCTACGGAAGTGGTGTCGCGCCTGCCAGGAATTTGACTGCAACATGATCATGTGCGAAAGTAAGCATCAATAAGAGTTGTCAGAAGACAACGAAGCTCGCCAGTTAGCAGCCTTCACTCAAACTTGGCACAGTTGCATAAACAAACATGAATATTATATATAATTGACCTTGGGTTAAGGGGCATGCGGTGGACATTGACATTGGGGTCAGTGGTGCAAGGTGGGTCGTGAGTTTGCTATTGCATAATACAGCATATGAAGATGAATGCATGTATGAAATATCAATGCGCTCCCTGAAAACAGAAGTAAAACAAAATTTAAAACAACGTTAAGTTTATGAACGCAGTAAGTTGGTGCTTTTCTACAGCATGATAGCTATTCACATGAGGAATGCATGTATGAATGTGCTAAGTTTGTGACCTTGGGGAAAGGGGTGGGGGTGGGTTTTTACCCCAACGTTAAGTTTATGAACGTGCTAAGTTTGTGACCTTGACCTTGGGGTTAGGGTTCGGTGGTGGGTTGTGGGTTTGATACAGGATGATAGAGGGTCATCTGAGGAATGCATGTATGAAACATCAAGGTGTTCCATGAAAGGAAACATATGTTATAAGACATTTACCCCAAAGTTAAGTTTATGAATGCACTAAGTTTGTGACCTTGACCCTGGGGTAAGGGGTGGGCGGTGGGTCATGAATATTTGCTATAGCACGATATAGTATCATCAGAAGAATGCATGTATGAAATTCCAAGGCGTTCCATGAAAGGAAACAGATGTTATAAGACATTTACCCCAACGTTAAGTTTGTGAATGTGCTATGTTTATGACCTTGACCTTGGGGAAAGGGGTGGGGGGGGGGGTGGATCATGAATTTGATATAGCAGGATAGAGTATCATCAGATGAATGCACGTATGAAATATCAAGGTGTTCCCTGTAAAGAAACAGAAGTTATAAAAAAGACATTTACTCCAACGTTAAGTTTATGATGTTGAACTTGGGGAAAGGGGTGGGGGGGGGGGGAGCATGAATTTGATGTAGCACAATAGAGGATCATCAGATGATGAATGCAAGTATGAACTATCAAAGCGTTCTCTGTAAAGAAACGGAAGTTACACAACATTTACCCCAATGTTAAGTTTATGAACATGCTAGCTTTGTGACCTTGACATTGGAGCAAGGGTTGGGTGGTGGGTTGTGGATTTGCTACAGCATGATAGAGGCTCATCTGAGGAATGTATGTATGAAATATCAAGGCGTTCCATCAAAGGAAACATATTTTATAAGACATTTACCTCAACGTTAAGTTTATGAATGTGCTAAGTTTGTGACCTTGACCTTTGGGTAAGGGGTGGGTCATGAATTTGCTATAGCACAATAGAGTATCATCAGATGAATACATTTACCCCAACGTTATTTTTAAGTTTATGAATGTGCTAAGTTTGTGACCTTGACATTGGGGAAAAGGGTGGGAGGTGGGTCATGGATTTGCTATAGTACGATAGAGTTTCATCAGATGAATGCATGAAAGAAATGTGAAGGTAAATAAACAGAAGTTACACAACATTTACCCCAACGTTAAGTTTATGAATGTGCTAGGTTTGTGACCTTGACCTTGGGGTAAGGATTGGGTGGTGAGTCGTGGATTTGCTACAGCATGATAGAGGGTCATCTGAGGAATGCATGTATGAAATATCAAGGCGTTCCATGAAAGAAAACAGATGTTATAAGACATGTACCCTAACGTTAAGTTTATGAATGTGCTAAGTGAGTGACATTGACCTTGGGGTAAGGGATGTGCAGTGGGCCATGGATTTGCAATAACACGATAGAGTATCATCAGATGAATCCATGTATGAAATATGAAAGCGTTCCCTGTAAATAAACAGAAGTCACACAACATTTACCCCAACGTTAAGTTTATGAACATGCTAGGTTTGTGACCTTGACCTTGGGGTAAGGGTTGGGTGGTGGATCGTGGATTTGCTACAGCATGATAAAGGGTCAGCAGATGAATGCATGTATGAAATATGAAGGCATTCCCTGTAAATAAACAGAAGTTACACAACATTTATCCAAACGTTAAGTTTATGACCTTGACTTTGGGGAAGGGTTGGGTGGTGGGTCGTGGATGTGCTACAGCATGATAGAGGGTCATCTGATGAATGCATGTATGAAATATCAAGGTGTTCCATGAAAGGAAACAGATGTTACAAGACATTTACCCCAACGTTAAGTTTATGAATGTGCTAAGTTTGTGCCATTGACCTTGGGGTAAGGGTTGAGCGGTGGGTCATGGATTTGTTACAGCATGCTAGAGGGTCATCTGCGGAATGCATGTATGCAATATCAAGGCGTTCCATGAAAGGAAACAGATGTTATAAGAAATTTACCGCAACGTTAAGTGTATGAATGTGCTAAGTTTTTTACCTTGACTTTGGGGTATGGGTTGGGTGGTGGGTCATGGATTTGCTACAGCATGCTAGAGGGTCATCTGAGGAATGCATGTATCAAATAACAAGTTGTTCCATGAAAGTAAACATAAGTTATAAGACAATTACCCAACGTTAAGTTAATGAATGTGCTAAGTTTGTGACCAAGACCTTGGGGTAAGGGTTGGGTGGTGGGTCATGGATTTGCTACAGCATGATAGAGGGTCATCTGAGGAATGCATGTATGGAATAACAAGGTGTTCCATGAAAGGAAACAGAAGTTATAAGAAATTTACCCAACGTTAAGTTCATGAATGTGCTAAGTTTGTGACCTTGACCTTGGGGTAAGGGTTGAACGGTGGGTGATGGATTTGCTACAGCATGCTAGAGGGTCATTTGAGGAATGCATGTATGAAATATCAAGGCGTTCCATGAAAGGAAACAGATGTTATAAGAAATTTACAGCAACGTTATGTTTATGAATGTGCTAAGTTTGTGACCTTGACCTTGGGGTAAGGGCTGGGTGGTGGGTCACGGATTTGCTACAGCATGATAGAGGGTCATCTGAGGAATGCATGTATGAAATAACAAGTTGTTCCATGAAAGGAAACATAAGTTATAAGACATTTACCCAACGTTAAGTTTATGAATGTGCTAAGTTTGTGACCTTGACCGTGGGATAAGGGTTGGGTGGTGGGTCATGGATTTGCTACAATATCACAGAGGGTCATTTTAGGAATGCATGTATGGAATACCAAGGTGTTCCATGAAAGGAAACAGAAGTTATAAGACATTTACAGAACGTTAAGTTTATGAATGTGCTAAGTTTGTAACCTTGACCTTGGGGTATGGGTTGGGTGGTGGGTCGTGGATTTGCTACAGCACGATAGGTCATCTGAGTAATGCATATATGAAATAACAAGGTGTTCCATGAAAGGAAACAGAAGTTATAAGACATTTACCCAACGTTAAGTTTGTGGACGACGCCGACGCCAACGACGCCGACGACGCCGGGGGTATGGCATAAGCTCTTATGCACTTCGTGCAGGCGAGTTAAAAACCGCTCGAGAAGTGCATGCTTAAAACACGAAAAAAGGTCAAGGTTGAAGAAACATTTTGATATAAAACAGGAGCTCCGCGGAGCAAGATGTCCCGCCTGGCGCAGTTTGATAGTACATAAGGAGCTGGTAATAACCTTGGGGTTAGTGAGCACCATGGGCTTTCTGTAGAATGATGCGGTATGTTGTTACAAATGCATGTATGGAATAGTAAAGCATAAACTGAGCGTTAACTTTTCCAAACAGATACATTTCTAAGTCAGTGGCCTTGACCTTTGGGGTTAGCGGGCACCATGGGATTTCTGTAGAATGATGCGGGATGTTGTTACAAATGCATGTATGGAATAGTAAAGCATAAACTGAGCGTTAACTTTTCCAAACAGATACATTTATAAGTCAGTGACCTTGACCTTTGGGGTTAGCGGGCACTATGGGCTTTCTGTAGAATGATGCGGGATGTTGTTACAAATGAATGTATGGCATATTAAAGCATAAACCGAGCGTTAACTTTTCCAAATAGTCAGTGACCTTGACCTTTGGCGTTAGCGGGCACGATGGGCTTTCTGTAGAATGATGCGGGATGTTGTTACAAATGCATGTATGGAGTATTAAAGCATAAACGGAGAGTTAACTTTTCCAAAGACGGACATTTCTAAGTCAGCGACCTTGACCATTGGGATTTGCGGGCACCATGGGCTTTCTGTAGAATGATGCGGGATGTTGTTACGAAAATTTCTAAGTCAGTGACCTTGACCTTTGGCGTTAGCGGGAATCATGGGCTTTCTGTAGAATGATGCGGGATGTTGTTACAAATGCATGTATAGAATATTAAACAGGGTTCATACAGCCATGTCAAAATGAAATTCAAGGACTTTTCAAGGAGTTTTCAATGAGTATTTATTCATGTTCAAGGAGTGAAGTTATACCAAGTTACACTAAGTTTTGACTCAACGGTGCGGTGTTATGGTAACCATATCCCCCTCTAATTGTATTCAGCATTGTGCAATAGCTTTGACATGGTAAAAAATGGATACAAAATGGTAAAAAACATGAAACAAAAGACAGACAGAAATAATATCATTTACAAAATATGCGTTTGCACTATCAATTTTGGACAATTCAAGCGCAGTCTTGGACAAATCAAGGAGTTTTTCTCAAAATTTAAGGACTTTTTAAGGACAAAACCCACCAAGATCAAATTCAAGGAGTTTTCAAGGACTCAACCAAAATTCAAGGACTTTTCAAGGCTTGTGGGAATCCTGTTAAAGCATAAACTGAGCGTTAACTTTTCCAAACACGGAAATTTCTAAGTCAGTGACCCTGACGTTTGCGTTAGCGGGGCATCATGGGCTTTCTGTAGAATGATGCGGGATGTTGTTACAAATGCATGTATGGAATATTAAAGCATAAACTGAGCGTTAACTTTTCCAAACACGGAAATTTCTAAGTCAGCGACCTTGACCTTTGTGGTTTGCGGGCACCATGGGCTTTCTGTAGAATGATGCGGGATTTGTTACAAATGCATGTATGGAATATTAAAGCATAAAATGAGCGTTAACTTTTCGAAACACGGACATTTCTAATTCAGTGACCTTGACCTTTGGGGTTAGCGGGCAACATGGGCTTTCTGTAGAATGATGCGGGATGTTGTTACAAATGCATGCATGGAATATCAAAGCATAAACTGAGCGTTAACTTTTCCAAACACATACATTTCTAAGTCAGTGACCTTGACCTTTGGTTGGGTTAGCGGGCAAACATGCTTTCTGTAGAATGATGCGGGATGTTGTTACAAATGAATGTATGGCATATTAAAGCATAAACTGAGCGCTAACTTTTCTTCACACGAACATTTCTAAGTCAGTGACCTTGACCTTTGGCGTTAGCGGGCACGATGGGCTTTCTGTAGAATGATGCGGGATGTTGTTACAAATGCATGTATGGAGTATTAAAGCATAAACGGAGAGTTAACTTTTCCAAAGACGGACATTTCTAAGTCAGCGACCTTGACCATTGGGATTTGCGGGCACCATGGGCTTTCTGTAGAATGATGCGGGATGTTGTTACGAAAATTTCTAAGTCAGTGACCTTGACCTTTGGCGTTAGCGGGAATCATGGGCTTTCTGTAGAATGATGCGGGATGTTGTTACAAATGCATGTATAGAATATTAAACAGGGTTCATACAGCCATGTCAAAATGAAATTCAAGGACTTTTCAAGGAGTTTTCAATGAGTATTTATTCATGTTCAAGGAGTGAAGTTATACCAAGTTACACTAAGTTTTGACTCAACGGTGCGGTGTTATGGTAACCATATCCCCCTCTAATTGTATTCAGCATTGTGCAATAGCTTTGACATGGTAAAAAATGGATACAAAATGGTAAAAAACATGAAACAGACAGACAGAAATAATATCATTTACAAAATATGCGTTTGCACTATCAATTTTGGACAATTCAAGCGCAGTCTTGGACAAATCAAGGAGTTTTTCTCAAAATTTAAGGACTTTTTAAGGACAAAACCCACCAAGATCAAATTCAAGGAGTTTTCAAGGACTCAACCAAAATTCAAGGACTTTTCAAGGCTTGTGGGAATCCTGTTAAAGCATAAACTGAGCGTTAACTTTTCCAAACACGGAAATTTCTAAGTCAGTGACCCTGACGTTTGGCGTTAGCGGGCATCATGGGCTTTCTGTAGAATGATGCGGGATGTTGTTACAAATGCATGTATGGAATATTAAAGCATAAACTGAGCGTTAACTTTTCCAAACACGGAAATTTCTAAGTCAGCGACCTTGACCTTTGTGGTTTGCGGGCACCATGGGCTTTCTGTAGAATGATGCGGGATTTGTTACAAATGCATGTATGGAATATTAAAGCATAAAATGAGCGTTAACTTTTCGAAACACGGACATTTCTAATTCAGTGACCTTGACCTTTGGGGTTAGCGGGCAACATGGGCTTTCTGTAGAATGATGCGGGATGTTGTTACAAATGCATGCATGGAATATCAAAGCATAAACTGAGCGTTAACTTTTCCAAACACATACATTTCTAAGTCAGTGACCTTGACCTTTGGGGTTAGCGGGCAACATGGGCTTTCTGTAGAATGATGCGGGATGTTGTTACAAATGAATGTATGGCATATTAAAGCATAAACTGAGCGCTAACTTTTCTTCACACGAACATTTCTAAGTCAGTGACCTTGACCTTTGGCGTTAGCGGGCACGATGGGCTTTCTGTAGAATGATGCGGGATGTTGTTACAAATGCATGTATGGAGTATTAAAGCATAAACCGAGAGTTAACTTTTCCAAAGACGGACATTTCTAAGTCAGCGACCTTGACCTTTGGGATTTGCGGGCACCATGGGCTTTCTGTAGAATGATGCGGGATGTTGTTACGAAAATTTCTAAGTCAGTGACCTTGACCGTTGGCGTTAGTGGGCATCATGGGCTTACTGTATAATGATGCGGGATGTTGTTACAAATGCATGTATAGAATATTAAAGCATAAACTGAGCGTTAACTTTTCCAAACACGGAAATTTCTAAGTCAGTGACCCTGACCTTTGGCATTAGCGGGCACCATGGGCTTTCTGTAGAATGATGCGGGATGTTGTTACAAATGCATGTATGGAATATCAAAGCATAAACTGAGCGTTAACTTTTCCAAACACATACATTTCTAAGTCAGTGACCTTGACCTTTGTGGTTAGCGGGCACCATGGGCTTTCTGTAGAAAG
Source organism: Conchocele bisecta (assembly GCA_029237695.1). Classification (NCBI taxonomy): domain Eukaryota; kingdom Metazoa; phylum Mollusca; class Bivalvia; order Lucinida; family Thyasiridae; genus Conchocele; species Conchocele bisecta. The sequence goes on along the minus strand of CM055276.1, from coordinate 67,432,647 downwards.
ATGCGGGATGTTGTTACAAATGCATGTATGGAATAGTAAAGCATTCCATTGAGGGAAACAGAAGTTACAATGAATTAACCTGAGCGTTAAGTTTTAGAAACAGAGCTAAACGCAAAAACTTAACGCTGAATGCATGTGAAAAGTAGGTCAATGAACCATGAAAAGTAGATCAAGGTCACATGGGCTCCCTCTGTGTGAGATGGCTACACCACAGTGTTGACGTATACCAAGTATGGAGGTCGCAGGAGTTGCAGTTTTCTGGAAACTGAGCAAAACGCAAATACTTAAGTGCCTACGCTGACGCCGACGCCAACGCCAACGCCGACGGAAAAACTATGCCTATGTCCCGCTTCTGCTAAAGCAGGCGGGACAAAACATGGCCAAGTATTTCCACAACTATGCGTCACACCAGGGTGACACCGAGCTAGTTTACTGTAGGGACGGAACACCAATCACGTTGTGGACAGAGACAACAAAGTATATTTTTACAAGTACATGTATGATATATTTACATAAATGATAAACACAAACAATAGACAAATATGTCAGTACGGACAACGTCCCTAGCAGCCACCGCCACAGGCCCTTGCACAACCAAGGCACATCCTCGATTCTGGAACAGGTAGGTAAAGTCAAAAGTAACCGTCATCATATGGATAAATATCCAATGTTAGAGATCATCTAAACAACTCCGGCTTCCGCCATGATGGGAGAAGTTACTGTTTCTTAGGAGATACTCAGCCTACTTGGGCGGATGGGGTCCATAAAGCATCGGTGAACGTCCCTATCGATTCTTCACGTCCTTTGACGGAATGACGTCACCGGAATATGCCCTACTCGATTACGCCCTTGGTCCACGCGGAGCAGAGGACCCGCTAACACATGGTGTCGTGGACTCCAGAATAAGGAAATAACTCTGTGTTGCGTACTGAATTACGCAGACACAAAGAAGGGACGTGCCGTCGCTCGTGGCCGACTGGCTGGCTGCCTGGCTGGTGTACTGGCTGGCTGCGACTACAAAACACCAACGGTATTGTTACCAGAATAATAGTCACAGTAGTGCACATGCAATCAATATCCTGATTGCATGGCAATACTAAACATCATCATATATTACAATGATGAAACATGATAAATTGCAATGTACACACAGATATTTTCACTAATTGGAAGGGGCTGATGGAATTCATAAGTCGGAAAAATGCGATATAACACATTAATGAACAGCCACTATATCTAGTGTACCCAACGATATACCTCTTCACAGCCGTACATGTGAATACAGACGTCATTCACAGTTATTTACCATTAGTAAACAAACATTTGATTGCGACAGGCCTTACTTTCATCAGACTGCCCGTGGCCAACTGCGCTAACTTAATAAAGAGCAACTGTGCCAAGTATTCTCCTGTGCAGACTCGCAGTATTACATTACTAATCTGTATACTCTAATCAGACTGCAGGATTCCACAGGCCGACCTAAAGCATCAGTGATTGAAACAAATTATACTTCACATCATGTCCTTATTGCAGCTTACTGATGTATAAATCAGTGCACTTAGAGCAGAACTGTCTGGTCTGGCCCATCTTGGTCGCAATAGCATTTACAATATTTACAACACACTGCGACTTAATAAAATGAATGTACAGACGACTGGGTTAGGAGTTAACAGGTGTTTCCCCATAGAGTAATGAAAGTCGTCCAGAAAATTCACGTTACAATTGTGACATGTTAAAATTGGCAATATTCTCATGTATTGTACAGTGCGCAGACTGATATTCGATTGAATCGTAACATAAAATGCATGACTAATGTTAGTGAACATTTCAATCAAGTTCGCCCTTCGTTTTACAAATACAATAAATTGCTAATGCAATTAGTCAGAGCGACATGCAACAAAACACATGAGAATAATATGCCATTACAATACTCACGGAATGCTCCCACATGCCAGTCCTGTAATCGTTATTATTTACACGTAAGCACGACGAATTAATGAATCAATAATATTTGATTAAGGGAGATAATCTACATCAGCGGATACATGCCATACGGCTTTTATTGACCAAGCGTTTGGTTGAAACGGGGCCAAATAACTCTGGTAAATTAAATAGTGCAGTATTATCGAGGATACGATAACACTGCGTAGAATTGCCGGTCTTGGCAAGATTCAGACTTAAAATGGCAGCATTAGAAAGTAACAACAACATATGTACTCACCAATTCCCAGTGAAAAACTTGCGCTCCAAAGTCACAAGAATGAAATTGAATGTCCGACTGATAATATACGGAGCTACAACGAATATATACCCCACCCTAGTGCATGACTATCCCATGTAGTCTGCTTGTCAATGTAAAACTTATGGGCCCACATTTGGCTTACAATTTTACGTAAGTGGACTAATGATCTGACAGTCAGTCTAGCTCATGAGATATCTGGTGAATTAGTCTGAAATACTTCAGTCATAAATAGGTATGACTTACTAGGTAATTAGGCTAGCATCTAAGTCTGCATATACAGTGTAGATCACCCAGATACGATCAGTGCAAAATCCAATACTGGTAGTCCGTGCGCGGTTTCGGATAAAGCGCTATTCTCTCCAGCGGTATACTCCACGGGCGATATTACGCACACCAATACCTATTCGACCATCTTGTACTAGAATATTCGATTACTGCTCTAGACTATGTGACCCGTGTTACAATTAATGGATGATAAAGAATATAGTCGGCTACGATTCGTGACACTATGTGAAGGTCAAAAAGGTGAAGGTCATGTTAATGGTGGCATTAGTGTGTTCCAAATGCTTACATGTATCAAGTTTCCAAATATACAAGCAATCCATCAAGTAATAATAATGTTATACGATGATGAAGAAACTTTTACAAACTTTTTGACGCAAAAAAATGGCTAAGTGTTTCCGCAAGAATGTGAAGGTAAAAAAGGTCAAGGTAATGTTAATGGCGGCATACAAATACAAATATGTATGACAGAGAGATAAATAAAATAAAAGTGTCTTCCAAATGCTCACATATATCAGGTGTCCAACTATTGAAGCAATCCATCAAGTACAATTACAGTTATACCATGATGACAAAGTTTGTACAAACTGTTTTGACATTTTGGACGACGACAACGACGGAAAAAGCGGCGACTATACTCGCACCTTCTGCTAAAGCAGGTGCGATAAAACAAATGTGTGATTTGTCCATTTCAAGAAATAAATGTGTATGTCATATGACGATATTTCCTCTATGAATTGTATGGGCTTTATACTGGACCACTAATCTTACCAGTAGGTCAAACAGATATAACTTGACTTGACCTATAGACCGAACTGTCCCAGGTCCGAATAGAATAGGCGTCAAACAGTTAAGGGAGCAATGTTTTTAGAGTATAAATCTAGTTTATAAACACATTTCATTGGCTGGGATTATTGGTTTATATTGGTGCGCGATCAATTGAATTATAAAAGCAGTTTTACTCCCAAAGTCGTTAAAGTATGCAATGGGGTTTCGCGTGTAAATAATGTGTTAATAACACTTCTAGTTCATTAATTCAGTAGTATAAGCTACACTATTTTAGTGGCAGTATTTCTAGCTAGTTTATAAATTAGGACTGGTCCTGTTTATATCAACCTGTTTATAGATATGTGAAAAAATCATGGCAGATTCCCTGATGGGCGTGTATGTAGACTAGTCTACACCTATACAGTTTAATACTACAATAGGTTACAAAAAAAATCTTTACAAATGGTATTGTAAACAGTGGGTTACATAGGGTACAACCATATAAAATAGTCTACATGGGGTACAAGCATACACAATAGTATACAGCATCTACAATAGGGTACAATGGGTTCCGGTACACAGGGTACAAGGGCACAAACTAGTATACATCATCTACAATAGGGTACGATGGGTTGCATAGGGTACAGGGGCACAACATAGTATACAGCATCTACAATAGGGTACGATGGGTTACATAGGGTACAAGAGCACAAAATAGTCTACAGCATCTACAATAGGGTACGATGGATTACATAGGGTACAGGGGCACAAAATAGTCTACAACATCTACAATAGGGTACAATAGGTTACATAGGGTACAAGGGCACAAAATAGTACACAGCATCTACAATAGGGTACGATGGGCTACACAGGGTAAAAGGGCACACAATAGTCTACAGCATCTACAATAGGGTAAAATGGGTTACATAGGGTACAGGGGCACAAAATAGTCTACAACATCTAAAATAGGATACAAATGGGTTACATAGGATACAAGGGCACAAAATAGTCTAGAACATCTACAATATACAATGGGTTACATATGGTAAAAGGGCACAAAATAGTCTACAACATCTACAATAGGGTACAATGGGTTACATAGGGTACAATGGCACACAACAGTCTACCGCATCTACAATAGGGTACAAATGGGTTACATAGGATACAATGGCACAACATAGAATACAGCATATACAATAGGGTACAATGGGTTGCATAGGGTACAAGGGCACAAACTAGTATACAGCATCTACAATATGGTACAATGGGTTACACAGGGTACAATGGCACAAAATAGTCTACAGCATCTACAATAGGGTACAATGGGTTACATATGGTGCAAGGGCACAACATAGTCTACAACATCTACAATAGCGTACGATGGGTTACATAGGGTACAAGGGCACAAAATAGTATACAAAATCTACAATAGGGTACAATGGGTTACATAGGGTACAAGGGCACACAATAGTCTACAGCATCTACATTATAGTACGATAAGGTACAATGGGTTACATAGGGTACACAATAGTCTACAACATCTAAATTATAGTACGATAAGGTACAATGGGTTACATAGGGTACAAAATAGTCTACAGGCACACACAATATCTACGAGCATACACGAAATGGCCGCTGCCCGCATGTCGCGCCCGCCGAGGCTTGATAGTATACCGAAAAACATTAACCAAGAAATAAGCAGGTACGGACGGATTAGATAAGTAGAATTCGACTAACAAGTCGTGTCAGTCAACTTCTCATGAATAAATAATATTTTTTCAAACGGATGTTCAAGTGGGATCATGTCCAGTGTTATTATAATTGATACATTGCTACGAGACAAATCACAGTTAAGCACCCAGACGTTCACATGGTGTTCTAGGTACGTATAAAACTGCAGCGGGACCCATACCTCCATGCGCTCCCATATCTGGCTGACGGAGGTCACGAATTGAAGGTAGGCATCAGGGTTGGACATGACATGCTGGAAAAACGGTTCCTCCATCATGGAGCAGGTCATCTCTGGGTTATGTTGCATCTGCACATGTATGGTAGACAATTACAGCACATATAGGACAGACGATTACAGCACATGTAGGGTAGACAATTACAGCAAATATAGTGTAGACACTTAGGGTAGACTATTACAGCACATGTAGGGTAGACAATTACAGCACATGTACACACACCATGATACAACATGTATAGCATATTTGGTTAAGATTGGACTCGAGCAGAACTCTAGTTACAGGCAGTGTCCATCCACCTATCATGAATATCCAAACGATAGCCAATCACAAACAGGCAAGCAAACAAGGTGACAATATACACCAGTCCAGGGGGTCGTTTCACTAAGCTTTGTACGACTAAAATGTTCGTAAGTTCAAAATTAGGATCGTCTGGAAATTTTAATTAATGGATTTACATTTACTGAACATAGGCTGTTCAATAAATGTAAATCCAGTAATTGTGTACAAGAAAACATTGTTAATGTGAAATTTGCAGACTATCATAATTGTGCACGTACAAACATTTTAGTCGTACGAAGTTTAGTGAAACGGCCCCCAGACATGGTCTGTAAACAAGGGAATTAAGATACACATTAAAATCAAAATCAGGGTTCTTCCCCTTGTCATTATAGAACATTTACAACTACATTGGCCAATATTTGTCAAACAGAACTTCAGTTATTCAGAGCTCCAGATAAGGTGCAAATCTTACGCGCTTATTTTAGCAGAATACGCATTGATTTTCAAAAGTGGGAGTACAAAATACCGGTACTCACAGCAATGTGAAAATACGCATTGATTATCAAATTGAGTAGTGAAAATACTGTAATAAAGTTGAAAATTTACTAAGTTGAGTTATAACAAGAGTTGTCAGAAGACAATGAAGCTTGCCTGTTGGCAGCCTTCACTCAAACTTGGCACAGTTGTATAAAAAAACATGAATATTATATAACTTGACCTTGGGTTAAGAGGTGTGCGGTGGACCTTGACATTGGGGTCAGTGGTAGAAGGTGGTTCGTGGAGTTGCTATAGCATGATATAGCATATTAAGATGAATGCATGTATGACATATCAAGGCGTTCCCTGTAAAGAAACAGAAGTTATAAAAAGACATTTACTCCAAATTAAAGGTTATGATGTTGATCTTGGGGAAAGAGGTGGGGGTGGGTCATGGATTTGGTGTAGCACAATAGAGGATCATCAGATGAATGCATGTATGAAATAACAAAGCGTTCCCTGTAAAGAAACAGAAGTTACACAACATTTACCCCAATGTCAAGTTTATGAACATGCTAAGATTGTGACATTGACCTTGGGGTAAAGGTTGGGTGGTGGGTTGTGGATTTGCTACAGCATGATAGAGGGTCATCTGAGGAATGCATGTATGAAATATCAAGGCGTTCCATGAAAGGAAACAGATGTTATAAGACATTTACCTCAATGTTAGGTTTATGAATATGCTAAGTTTGTGACCTTGACCCTGGGGTAAGGGGTGGGCGGTGGGTCATGGATTTGCTATAGCACGATAGGGTATCATCAGATGAATGCATGTATGAAATATCAAGGCGTTCCATGATAGGAAACATATGTTATAAGACATTTACCCCAACGTTAAGTTTATGAATGTGCTAAGTCTGTGACATTGACCTTGAGGAAAGGGGTGGGGGCGGGTCATGGATTTGCTATAGCACGATAGAGTATCATCAGATGAATGCATGTATAAAATATGATGGCGTTCCCTGTAAATGAAAAGAAATTACACAACATTTACCCAACGATAAATTTATGAACATGCTATGTTTGTGACCTTGACCTTGGGGCAAGGGTTGGGTGGTGGGTCGTGGATTTGCTACAGCAAGATAGAGGGTCATCTGAGGAATGCATATATGAAATATAAAGGCATTCCATGAAAGTAAACAGAAGGTATAAGACATTTACCCCAACATTAAGTTTATGAATGTGCTACGTTTCTGACCTTGACCTTGGGGTAACGGAAGGGCGGTGTGTCATGGATTTGCTATAGCACGATAGAATATCATCAGATGAATGCATGTATGAAATATCAAGGCGTTCCATGAAAGAAAACAGATGTTCTAAGACATTTACCCCAACGTTAAGTTTATGAATGTGCTCAGTTTGTGACCTTGACCTTGGGGTAAGGGCTAGGTGGTGGGTCGTGGATTTGCTACAGCATGCTAGAGGGTCATCTGAAGAATGCATGTATGAAATAACAAGGTGTTCCATGAAAGGAAACAGAAGTTATAAGACATTTACCCCAACGTTAAGTTTGAGGACGCCGACGACGCCGGGGGTATGTCATAAGCTCGTCTGCACTTTGTGCAGGCGAGCTAAAAAATGGCTAAGTTAAAAAGGTGATATTTGTGTTAACAAATATTTCTTAGGCATAAGAACACCAAGGTGCACATCTTCCATATGTGTAGAATACGTGTGTATAGTTTCAGATCGATCGACTGAACGGTTTCAGAGGAGTTGTGTACACAAACTCTGTACCCTATATAATTGTATAGAAACATGTAGAAACAAGAGTGCCCTAAGTCACAAAATACGCACGTCGAATATGGGCCAGGCAGCGAAGATGCAGAAATGTGAAGCTGTCACCAAGGCAAGAAATATTAATGAGAATTTGAAACTCTATAGCATTATTTCTTCATCTCGTTGTGCTAAACATGTATACTAATTTAGGCAGAGATGTGTAAAGTAGAAATGATATAGAATTGTATAGAAGTTAAGAAGGTGATATTTTTGTTAAAAACTATTTTTTCGGCATAAAAACACCAAAGTGCACATCTTCAATATGTGTAGAAGACGTGTGTATAGTTTCAGATCGATCAACTGAGCTGTTTCAGAGGAGTTGTAGCATAAAAACATCGAGGTATCTTCAATATGTGTAGAAGACGTGTGTATAGTCGCCCGCCGGCCTTCCCCGCGGTAAAACATAATACGTACCGTTTTTCTAAACGGTTGTACATGTATAAAAACCCAATTGAAATCAGAAGTAGCGAGTATCAAAATGCAATAGAATTGTTGTGGTACCTTTATCATGCTGCAGAAAACAATAAACAGACCACAAATTCTCAGGAGACAATTCTCATGAAATGCCCATTAGAATTGTCTCCAAGGAGACAATTCTAATGAAATGCCAAGACATGTTTTCATTTTGAAGCAAACCATTCAATAATTGCGGTCCGTTGATGTGTGAACAGTAGTGTGATTTTATTTTACCCAATTAAAATTTTGAAATACCGAATTGCTCCAGATATGATGGAGTGACAATACTCAATTACTAATTCCTTATCTGGAGCCCTGTGCCATATAGGCCAGTCTTATAAATAAGTAAATCAACTTGGAAAATCAACAGTAACTACCTGATGTATGGCTTTGACTGGATAATTTGGTTTATGGGATTTGTGACCAGTGTAGCCTGATAACGAGATGCAAGTTTTTACAGGCATGACAGGCGTTTCATTGATGGAATGGCGGACAGTGTAGATCCTGATCAGACTGAACGAATACTCAGACTGATCTGGATCTACACTGGTCGCAAAGCCTATAAGCTCCATTTCTCCAGTCACAGTCACATTTCAGATTCAACATATATTTTATTTCTCACCCACCAACATCAAAATTGTCAATATAAATAATTCCGAAAACTTTAACGCATTTGCCTTATGGACAGACGGACAGGTGTAAAACATACTGCTCCCTCAATAAATTGGTGCGCCCCCCTCCCCCATCCCCAAAGTAGGGGCATAATCAAAATGGTGCACAAACTCACCGAGCTGTCCTCCTCTTCTTCTAGACCAGAATAGAGATTTTCTTCTGACACACTCCCATCCTCCGAATCAGTCGTGTCCACATCTGATCCACTGTTCACATCAGCTTTTTCTCCAGAGAATAAATCTACCTGCTGCAGAACATAGAGGATCTTATATGTGGCTGGGACTGTAGAAATGGGGCTTATGGGTTTTGTGATCAATGTAGAGCCAGATCAGCATGTGCATCCGCACCGTCTGACCAGGATCTACACTGTTCACCATTCCATCAATGAAACACATGTAATACTGCTAACAAGGATTAGTATCATGCTACAGGAGTCTGCTATTTGATCAGGAGCTACGCTGGTCTCAAATCCCAATTTATCCCGTCACATATGAGTCATGATTGGATATGATGTTTATTAAACAAGTTAATTGATTTCATGAACGATGCCATGCCGAGTGTCTATGAAATCAGTCAACGAGTTTAATAAAACAACATAAATGTCACATCTATTTATTACATACGCACAACACCATACATTCAGCTCTACTGATCACCTAATGTGTGTTTTCTAACGGTTTCCTTAGTATATTTATTACACTATTTCATTATGCTTTTTAAATTCTTGTTAATTATTTATACTAATTAAATGCGTCCCATGAACAAATAATATTTTCGACAGATTATAAAGTATGATCATTGCACATCAAACTAGAAAATGTGTTCATAGAACACGGATGCCCCACATATCGCTTTGATACGGACGGACGGACGGACGGACGGACGAACGAACGGACGAACTTACATTTCGGACCTTAGGGGGTGCTTGCTATATAAAAGATCAAAGGAAATACCCCGTAAGACACAATAGGCTTACGGGGTACGGAATAAGTTCCATTGTCTTCTATTGTCTTAGGCCACGCCCCCTACCCCATAAGTACCCTAATGTGTGCCCGGACGGACGGACGGACGGACGGACGCACGAACTTACATTTCGGACCTTAGGGGGTACTTGCTACATAAAAGATCAATAGAAATACCCCGTAAGACACAATAGGCTTACGGGGTACGGAATAAGTTCCATTGTCTTCTATTGTCTTAGGCCACGCCCCCTACCCCATAAGTACCCTAATGTGTGCTCGGACGGACGGACAAGGGTAACACTAAATGCCCCTCCACCATCGTGGTGGGGCATACAAATAAATACAGAGAATGTATAGATATATAGAGATATAGCAATTTGAAAAAACTTTAAACGTAAACTTTAACAAACAAACTTCTAAGTCATTTGACCTTGGGCTCCTGGACAGCATGGGTAGGGTATACAATGAAAATATGGATGGTGATCAATGTGTATATGAAGTTTCAAGTTGATATCGCAAGCGGTCACAGAGATATGCCCCACATACCGCTTTTATAATAAACGAGGCAAAATTCCAAGTCCAAAAAGGGAGATAATCCATGACCCGTGGGTGGAACCAAAAATCGAAACATAACCTTTGCGCATCTACTCATCATAAGGAAGCTACATATCAAGTTCAGATCTGTAGCTATTAGGGTTTAACAAATTTACGAGTTGCAAGGCAAAATTGCCAAATTCGAAAAGGGGTAGATAATCCATGACCCGGGAGTCACATCAAATATCAAAATAAACTTTGCGCATCTACTCAACATAAGGAAGCTGCATACCAACTTTCGGGTGTGTATCTACTACGGTTTAAAAGCTTTTACGACTTACAAGGCAAAATTGCCAAATTCTAAGTCGAGAAAAGGGGAGATAATCCATGACCTGGGGTCAAATAAAAAATCGAAATAAACTTTCGCATCTACACATCATAAGGAAGCTACGTACCCAGTTTCAGGTCTGTAGCTATTACGGTTTAAAAGTTTTACGACTTATAAGACAAAATTGCCAAATTCTAAGTCGAAAAGGGGGAATTTGTTTGTTGGGGTTTAACGGCATATCAACAGCTGCATGTAAGGTCATTTAAGGCCGGGTCAATGGGTTTAGTAATAAATCCCATATATTACCTGTACAAGTACATGTATATTTTCAAGTACATGTACAAATGGGAGTAAAATCCCAAAATCAGAACCGAATATTTACAATAAAAACAATATATTCAGCCCCCCTGAAATCAGAAAAATCCCGACCTGATGTCATGTCCTCACCAAACCAGACTCACTTGGCCCCCTCCTAAAAGCAATAGGATCAGTAATAATATTTCTACTTTTATAATGGGCAATAACCCAATTCAACTACCAATTCAACAAAAGAGCCAAAGATAAAAACGTACCTGAGGGCCAAACCAGGCAAATCGTGATTCATATAAGGAGGAACCCTAACCGTTAAGTTACCCTTCGCGTGCTCCCGACAAACCACCCACCGAAAAGGGGGAAATAATCCATGACCCGGGGGTCACATAAAAAATCGAAATAAACTTTTGAGCATCTATTCAACATAAGGAAGCTGCATGCCAAGTTTCAGGTGTGTACATGTGTCTACTACGGTTTAAAAGTTTTTACGAGTTACAATGCAAAATTGCCAAATTCTAAGTCGAAAGGGGGAGATAATCCATGACCCGGGGGTCAAATCAAAAATTGAAATAAATTTTGCGCATCTGCTCATCATAAGGAAGGTACATATCAAGGTTCAGGTGTGTATCTAGTACAGTTGAACAGTTTTACGACTTACAAGGCAAAATTGGAAAATTGTAAGTCGAAAAGGGGGAGATAATCCATGACCATAGGGTCGATTCAAAAATCGAAATTTTGCGCATCTACTCCTCATAAGGAAGCTACATACCAAGTTTCAGGTCTGTAGCTAGTACGGATTCAAAGTTTTGCGACTTACAAGGTTGGTGAAGGACGGACGGAAGGACGGTACTGATAAGGGTAAAACGAAATTTCCCCTCCACTATCGTGGTGGGGCATAACAATGGCGTCACAGATTGCGTCATGTCGTAAATCGGTCAGATATCCACCCGGAAGGAAATATCATGATGACGATAGTACAACATTACGATAACGATTAAAAAGATAGCGATATGTTAATATGTGAACAAATTCAAAATTGTGAAGGTCAAAAGGTCAAGGTTATATTAAGAACAACATGGATGTGTGGTATTTGTCAACAAGGATGATGTACTGAAATATTAAAGTAATCTATCAAGGGATATAATAGTTATGACAGAAATGAGAAACTCCGGTAAACTTCTTAATGTGTGACAAAAAATCGAAGTTGTGAAGGTCAAAAGGTCAAGGTCAAATTAGGGTAAGCATACATGTGTGGCATTTGTCCACAAGTATGCTGTGTTGAAATATTCAAGTAATCCTTCAAGATTTTATAGAAGTTATGACAGGAATGATAAACGGGTGAACTTCTTTTAAGCATGAAAAAATTCAAAGTTGTGAAGGTCGAAAGGTCAAGTTCATATTAAGAGCAGCATGGATGCGTGGCATATTTGTTTACAGGTATGATGTGTTGAATTATTTAAGCAATCCTTCAAGAGATATAGAAGTTATGACATAATTGAGAAACCCTGGTGAACTTCTTAATGTGCCATACATGGAAGGACAGACACACAGTCCAAACACTATAATCCTCCGGCTCTATCGAGACCAGGTGTATCAAAATATTATGACTTTTGGCTGTTGACAGATACATGTACAAATAGCTGTTCGAACAATAGCGTTGACCTAGCTCTGAGTACATAACTCATTACATTTCATTACACTGCATTGCGTAAGAGTTATGATGGAGTAGTCCTTCCAAATTCGTTCTATGTTTACTTTCTACTTCGTGGAGAGTGACCTAAGATTTTTGCTAATACAGACTTTATTAGGTAAGTTTATAATATATTTGTGTCATATTGTAGAATTGTCTCTCAATAACAAGATAGCAAAGTATAAACGTCAACGCCCTGCAAGTTTTTTTTTTTATTGTAGTGCATGAAGTGTAATGGAATTTAGATACCCTTTCGTGCACTAAAATATATAAAGTTAAAAAGGTGATATTTTTGTTAAAAATTATTTTTTCGGCATAAAAACACCAAGGTGCACATCTTCAATATGTGTAGAAGACGTGTATAGTTTCAGATCGATCGACTGAACTGTGTCGGAGGAGTTGTGTACACGAACTTTGCACTTTTTCTGTCAGCCGCCCGCCCGCCCCATGGTAAAACATAATACGTACTGTTTTTTAAAAACGGTCGTATAAAAAGTGCAAAGTGTAACTGCTATATTACCATAATGACACCCTAAATATTCGGAAAATAATAATTCTTTGTTTCTCTAAAATTTCGGTGAGGTGAAAATGTGGACATTTTGTTAACCCTAAGTTTTCGGACAGCAAGAAAATTGTGTTGAATTTGCAATAATTAATATCCGAGTATTACGGTAACACAACTTGCCCGGGTCGCTTCGGTGAAACAAGTAATAATCAGCAAATTAATCCATACCGGTGTTATTGTAAACACAAATGACACGCACACATTAAAGGTACATGCCCACTCAGTATGCACAAACTGTTCTTTATGGGAATTAAATAAGTGTATAATTGTGTCACTATTCCACCAGTTCTAAAAAATACGAGTGCCCGCTATACAGATATAATTTAGTAATGTTTATTTTACTGATAGTGACGCGCGGTGGTATCAGGCTATTTTCATATGCAAATGAGGCATGGTATTTTTTAATTATTTATACTAATTAAACGCATCACCTGAAAAAATAAAATGTTCGACAGATTATAAAGTATGATCATTGCACATCAAACAAGAGTGCCGTAAGTCACAAAATACGCCCTTCGAATATGGGCCAGACAGAGAAGATGCAGAAATGTGAAGCTGTCACCAAGGCAAGAAACATTAATGAGAATTTGAAACTGTATAACATTATTTCTTCATCTCGAAGGCGTGTGTATAGTTTTAGATCGATCGACTGAACGTATTCAGAGGAGTTGTGTACACAAACTCTGCACCTATATAGAATTGTAAACAAAAATGTATAAAAAATGGCTAAGTTAAAAAGGTGATATTTTTGTTAAAAAATATTTTTTCGGCATAACAACATAGAGGTGCACATCTTCAATATGTATGGATGACGTGTGTATAGTTTCAGATCGATCGACTGAACGGTTTCGGAGGAGTTGTGTACACAATCTCGGTACCTTATATAGAAATGTATAGAAAAATGTAGAATAAATGGCTAAGTTAAAAAGGTTATATTTTTGATAAAATAAATACTTTTTCGGCATAAAAACACCAAGGTGCACATCTTCAAATATGTGTAGAAGACGTGTGTATAGTTTTAGATCGATCGACTGAACGGTTTCGAAGGAGTTGTGTACACAAACTATGTACCCAATATGGAATTGTATAGCAAAATGTACAAAAAATGGCTAAGTTAAAAAGGTGATATTTTTGTTAACAAATATTTCTTCGGCATAAAAACACCAAGGTGCACATCTTCAATATGTGTAGAAGACGTATGTATAGATACAGAACAATCGACGTTTTGGAGGATTTCTGTACACAAACTCTGTACCCGTATATAGAATTGTATAGAAAAATGTAGAACAAGAGTTGTCAGAAGACAACGAAGCTCGCCTGTTGGCAGCCTTCACTCAAACTTGGCACAGTTGTATGAAAAAACATGAATATTATATAACTTGACCTTGGGTTAAGGGGTGTGCGGGTGGACCTTGACATTGGGGTCAGTGGTGGAAGGTGGGTCGTGGATTTGCTATAGCATGATATAGCATATTAAGATGACTGCATGTATGAAATATTAATGCGCTCCCTGAAAACAGAAGTAAAACAAAATTTAACCCAACGTTAAGTTTATGAACGCACTAAGTTGGTGATTTTCAACAGCATGATAGCTATTCACATGAGGAATGTATGTATGAAGGTGCTAAGCTTGTGACATTGACCTTGGGGAAAGGGGTGGGGTGGGTGGGTCATGGATTTGCTGTAACACAATATAGAATCATCAGATGAAGGCATGTATGAAATATCAAGGCGTTCCCTGTAAAGAAACAGATTTCATAAAAAGACATTTACTCCAACGTTAAGGTTATGATGTTGATCTTGGGGAAAGGTGTGCGGTGGGTCATGGATTTGATGTAGCACAATAGAGAATCATCAGATGAATGCATGTATGAAATATCAAAACGTTCCCTGTACAGAAACAGAAGTTACACAACATTTACCCCAACGTTAAGTTTATGAACATGCTAAGTTTGTGACCTTGACCTTGGGGTAAGGGTTGGGTGGTGCGTTGTGGATTTGCTACAGCATGATAGAGGGTCATCTGAGGAATGCATGTATGAAATATCAAGGAGTTCCATGAAAGGAAACAGATGTTATAAGACATTTACCCCAACGTTAAGTTTATGAATGTGCTAAGTTTGTGACCTTGACCCTGGGGTGAGGGGTGGGCGGTGGGTCATGGATTTGCTATAGCACGATAGAGTATCATCAGATGAATGCATGTATGAAACATCAAGGCGTTCCATGAAAGGAAACAGATATTATAAGACATTTACCCCAACGTTAAGTTTATCAATGTGCTAAGTTTGTGATCTTGACCTTGGAGAAAGGGTGGGTCATGGATTTGCTATAGCAGTATAGAGTATTCCATTATAAAGGTATTCCATATAAATAAACAGAAGTTAAACAACATTTACCCCAAAGTTAATTTTATGAAAGTGCTAGGTTGATCAGTAAGCGAGGCTTACAGAATACCCCCGCGTGGGCCCATGTACCCCTAAATGTGTAAACAAAAAATCCAAGTGTGTGAGCTTGTGACCTTGACACTGGGCACGAACGTGAATTTGTCACACGGTGGTAGAGGTCCATTGGAGCAATGCGTTTGTGAATGGTGAAGCAGATCCGAGCAAGGAAATAGAAGTTATAACCAATTTCTCTCATGTTAAGTTTTGTAAAGAGATTAAGTATGTGACCTTGACCTCGAGATCAGAGGGGATTTGTCACAGCATGATAGTAGAGCCCTAGAGGAATGCATGCATGAAATATTAAGAATTTTCGATGAAAGAAATAGAAGTTGAAACATATTTCTCTGATGTTAAGTTTTGTAAAGAGACTAAGTATGTCACCTTGACATTGGGATTAGTGGGGGTTGGACAGTCATAGGTTTATCACAGCATGATAGTACAACATTAGAGGAATGCACAAGAAAAATATTTATGAATTTTTAATGAAGGAAATAGCAGTTATAACTTTTTGACCTTGACATTGGGATCAGCTGGGGTCGGACATTCGTGGATTTGGCACAGCATGGTAGTAGAGCCTTACCGGAATGCATGTGTGAAATATTAAGCATTTTAGATGAAGGAAATAGAAGTTATAACAATATTTCTCTGATGTTAAGTTTTGTAAAGAGACTAAGTATTTGACCTTGACCTTGGGGTCAGCGGGGGTTGGACGGTCATGGATTTGGCACAGCATGGTAGTAGAGCATTACAGGAATCCATGTGTGATGTATTAAGCATTTTAGATGAAGGAATAGAAGTTATAACATATTTCTCTGATGTTAAGTTTTGTAAAGAGACTAAGTATGCGACCTTGACCTCGAGATCAGCGGGGATTTGTCACAGCATGATAGTAGAGCCTTACAGGAATGCCTACATGAAATATTAAGAATTTTCGATGAAAGAAATAGAAGTTGTAACATATTTCTCTGATGTTAAGTTTTGTAAAGAGACTAAGTATGTCACCTCGACCTTGGGATCAGCGGGGTTGGACGGTCGTAGGTTTATCACAGCATGATAGAACAAACCTTAGAGGAATGCACAAGAGAAATATGAAGAATTTTCAATGAAGGAAATAGCAGTTATAACTTTTTGACCTTGACCTTGGGTTCAGCGGGGTTGGACAGTCGTGGATTTGACACAGCATGCTAGTAGAACCTTACAGGAATGCATGTGTGCAATATTAAGCACTTTAGATGAAGGAAATAGAAGTTATAACATATTTCTCTGCTGTTAACTTTTGCAAAGAGACTAAGCATTTGACCTTGACCTTGGGATCAGCGGGGGTTGGACGGTCGTGGATTTGGCACAGCATGGTAGTAGAACCTTACAGGAATGCATGCATGAAATATTAAGCATTTTAGATGAAGGAAATAGAAGTTATAACATATTTCTCTGATGTTAAGTTTTGTAAAGAGACTAAGTATGTGACCTTGACCTCGAGATCAGCCGGGATTTGTCACAGTATGATAGTAGAACCTTAGAGGCATGCATGCATGAAATATTAAGAATTTTCGATGAAATAAATAGAAGTTGTAACATATTTATCGGATGTTAAGTTTTGTAAAGAGACTAAGTATGTCACCTTGACCTTGGGATCAGCGGGGGTTGGACGGTCGTGGATTTGGCACAGCATGGTAGTAGAGCATTACAGGAATGCATGTGTGAAATATTAAGCATTTTAGATGAAGGAATTAGAAGTTATAACAATATTTCTCTGATGTTAAGTTGAGTGACGGACGGACGCACGGATGCACGGACGGGCGGACGGACGGGCGGAGGGACGGACAACCTGACTCCAGTATACCCCCCCCCCCCTACAACTTGTTGCGGGGGGTATAATTAAATGTAAGATGTGTTCTAAATCATTTTAAATTCAAATTGTGACTTAATTATAGCAATTTACCCGGTTAATATTGATTAGACTGAAAGTTACCAGTCCTTTATAAAACAATAATACTGTTCGGCGGCCATCTTGTACAATGGCCGCCATTTGTTCATCCAGCGGCTTTTTGAGCGCAGACAACCAGGATTGATAGACAATAGACTACTAAATCCGAAAATCATACTCACCAAAAATCCCACAAGGGGGGGGGGGGGGGAGGGGGGGGGAGGGGGGGGGGGGGGAGGGGGGGGGTTGGGGGGGGGGGGGAGGGTTAGTTATTGCTGGCTCAAGGTCTAAATAGGGAACTGTTCCCTTTTGTAATAAGAAAGCAAATCAATAATACATTTGTAACAGTAAGATACGCATTGAATTAAATACATGGGGGTATAATACTCTTTTGATACAAAACTTATCTGGAGATCTGGTATTACCTGTTGATTTCCTGTTGATGTGGCAGACGGACCACTGGATGGCTCCGACGTGCTGCGACTATAAATTACCTCCACTTTTGACATCAACTGGAAAATAGAGTTGTTGACGAACTAGTGAAAGTGAGCAGGGACTCACGGTTACCCCTGGCCGCCGCCTGGTCTCACCTACAAATAGTTTATATTTGGCCGTAATCATGGGAATACAGACCACATGGTGCAGAATGATGTTAGAGCTCCAGATAAGCTGCGTATTTGCTTAAATACCCAATTAAAATTGCCAAAAAAAACAACAATTGAAATCAGAAGTAGCGAGTATCAAAAAGCAATAAAAAGCAATAAAAAAAATTGTGGTACCTTTATCTTGCTGCAGAAAACAATAAACAGACCACAAATATAGCATGTTTTTCTTATTTTACATGAAAACACATCTTGGTATTTCATTAGAATTGTCTCCAAAGAGACAATGCAAAGACATGCTTTCATTTCCAAGCAAACTATTTAATAATTGCTGTCTGTTGATGTGTATCAACAGTAGTGATTTTATTTTACCCACTTAACATTTTGAAATACCTAATTGCTTCAGATATGATGGAGTGACAATACTCAATTACTAATTCCTTATCTGGACCCCTGTAGTAAGACATCAACCAACTATGAAAGCATTCCATGACGGGAAACAGAAATTAGAAAATGTTCCCAGTTGATACACTTAGAGCCAGTATTTGAGAAACTGAACTGTACAATTATTTTTAATTTAAACAATATTTTATTCATCCAATACAAGTGATAAATGATACATGATAACTAATGGGATTTGACCGAAACCAGAACTTATCGTGGTCATCTGCCATGATAACTTTCAAATAAATAGACTGACGTACGGACGTACGATCAGTAGCGGGGGTAATTGTATGAATGTGGAATGATGTACAGCTGATATACGTCCGGATAATGAGATTTGTCAGTGGGGGTTTGCGATTCAGTGCTAGGCCTGACACTACTTACACGATCTTTGCAATGACAACTTTGCCTTTTTCGCGAAAAAATGGAGAATATTTACGCTTTCACGTTTCGGTAACAACATTTTCTCAGATTGTCCCATGTTTGCAAGTTTGGCCAATGAAATCACCGCTTACATATCTAACTAGATTGGTCAGTAAGCGAGGCTTACGGAATACGCCCCGCGTGGGCCCAGGTACCCCATAATATGTAAAAAATAAAATCCAAGTATGTGGGCTTGTGACCCTGACTTTGGGCTTAGCGGGGCGGCACGAACGTGAATTTTTCACAGGGTGGTAGAAATAGAAGTTATAACCGATTTCGTTGATGTTAAGTTTTGTAAAGAGACTAAGTATGTGACCCTTGACCTCGAGATCAACGGGGATTTGTCACAGCATGATAGGAGAGCCTTAGAGGAATGCATGCATGAAATATTAAGAATTTTCGATGAAAGAAACAGAAGTTATAACATATTTCTCTGATATTAAGTTTTGTAAAGAGACTCAGTATGTCACCTTGACCTTGGGACCAGCGGGGGTTGGACGGTCGTACATTTGTCACAGCATGATAGTACAACCTTAGAGGAATGCACGAGTGAAATATTAAGAATTTTCAATGAAGGAAATAGAAATATAACTAATTTCACTGATGTTAAGTTTTGTAAACAGACCATGTATTTGACCTTGGGATAAGCGGGGTTTGGACGGTCGTGGAGTTGGCACAGCATGGTAGTAGACTTACAGGAATGCATGTGTGAAATATTAAGCATTTTAGATGAAGGAAATAGAAGTTATAACATATGTCTCTGATGTTAAGTTTTGTAAAGAGACTAAGTATTTGACCTTGACCTTGGGATCAGCGGGGGTTGGACGGTCGTGGATTTGGCACAGCGTGGTAGTAGAGCCTTACAGGAATGCATGTGTGAAATATTAAGCATTTTAGATGAAGGAAATAGAAGTTATAACAATATTTCTCTGATGTTAAGTTTTGTAAAGAGACTAAGTATTTGGCATTGACCTTGGGATCAGCGGGGTTGGACGGTCGTGGATTTGGAAAAGCATGGTAGTAGAGCCTTACAGGAATGCATGTGTGAAATATTAAGCATATTAGATGAAGGAAATAGAAGTTATAACATATTTCTCTGATGTTAAGTTTTGTAAAGAGACTAAGTATTTGACCTTGACCTTGGGATCAGCGGGGGTTGGGCAGTCGTGGATTTGGCACAGAATGGTAGTAGAGCCTTACAGGAATGCATGTGTGAAATATTAAGCACTTTAGATGAAGGAAATAGAAGTTATAACAATATTTCTCTGATGTTAAGTTTAGTGACGAACGGACGCACGGACGGACGGACAACCTGACTCTAGTATACCCCCCACAACTCAATGCGTGGGTATACAAATAAATAGCAAACAATTAATCCAGCATCATACATGTTAAAGGTACATACCCAGTCAGTAGGCACAAGCTGTTCTTTATATCAGAGACATCATCTGAGACATATTCTGGCAAAATAAACATTCATTCACCATTACCACACGTATTGATTGGCATTATTATACATTTTTTATCAGACAATAACTTTCCATACTGATATCAGGGGTGATAACCGTGTTTCCTTAAAATGTTAACGGACATTACTATTTATACTCTGTATTTATTTTTCGATGTGCCATTATCATACTTTATGATCTGTCGAAAATATTATTTGTTCATGTGACGCATTTAATTAGTATAGATAATTAAAAGATACCATGCCTCATTTGCATATGAAAATAGCCTGATACCAACGCGCGTCACTATCAGTAAAATAAATATTACCAAATCATTATATCTGTATAGCGGTCACTCGTAATGTTTAGAACTGGTGGAATAGTGACACAATAATACACTTATTTAATTCCTATAAAGAACAGTGTGTGCCTATTGAGTGGGTATGTACCTTTAAAACTAGAAACATATAAGTTTATAAATGAGATGAAACAAGTTAGTTGTAATAGAGTCTCTCACCTAGACTAACATTCCATGTCTCTATATCATGTTTAACTTCTATTTTTCATTATCTGACTTTTATCATTTATCAGTTGAAACCGCAATCTTTACCGTCAGAATCCGCAATGTCCCCCACTTTGCAAAGGAAAGGCCCGTCTTCGCCCCCCCCCCCAAGATGAAACAAGTTAGTTGTAATAGAGTCTCTCACCTAGACTAACATTCCATGTCTCTATATCATGTTTAACTTCTATTTTTCATTATCTGACTTTTATCATTTATCAGTTGAAACCGCAATCTTTACCGTCAGAATCCGCAATGTCCCCCACTTTGCAAAGGAAAGGCCCGTCTTCGCCCCCCCCCTCTATTAAAATCACGTCGTTCAGTCAGTAAAGTAGTCGCGGGTAAAGCAATGACCGAACCAGAGGTGTCTAGTCAGTTGAGAAACTATTTCACTGAGTCACAGTCAACAAACAAAAAAGCTAAGTTTCAGCCACCCATTCAGTCTAAAAGCCAGCTGTGTAAAACTAAGAAGAAACAGACCTCCACTAATTCAGATACAACCGTGACACCACAAAATAAAAACATTGCACCAAGTACTCTGGTTTGCAAAAAACAGTTGTTATATATAGTGACTCAGACAATGATTCGGTTGATGACAGTGAAATGTGTTGTGTGTGTGGAAAGTTTTCACCAGATGCGCTAAGGAACCTCCCTTACATCGAGTTTCCTACATGGGGTCAGTGCGAATTCCAGGCATGTGGAGACTGGGTCCATCTAAAATACTGCTTCCCAGTGCGTGTGTTGAGGAGGCACGACCACTTCTACTGCCCTTGCCATGGACTTCCATGGAAGGGAGTTGAAGAGTAAACAAATTACTACAATGTAGCTGTATATAGATAAGTAAAATAATTTATAATGTGTTATTTTCTCGTTATAATTGCAGTTAATCTGTTAAAAAGAGTATTACAAAAGAAAATTTGTTTGCTGTACACTCCTCTGATAATTTGCATAACCACTTTTACACTGATCCGATGGTGCGCCACAATACAGGATGAAAATAACTCCAAAACAAAAATCACGAGTCGGCGGTCCAGTCTATTTCCTACAAGCGCCTGGATGATACGGTACCAAAATGGACGACATAGAAACAAGCGGGACATTCAGATAAATCTGTTTTCACGGCACTTTTACGGAAAGATTATTGTTTTAAAAATGTTTGAATAATTGTTTTTATATGTTTATAGCTCTAGTAACTGGCCAACGAAGTCTTATTATCCCGAACCTAGTTATATCCACTGTATTTACTTTGCACCATATTCGCATATTCGATATGTTCCGCAATACAATATGCTAAACACTTAATACATATTTTTATATATAAGATTATTCGTCGATGTGACAAATGATATGGGGCTCATGGGTTTTGCGACCAGAGTAAATCCAGACCAGCCTATCATTTATTATTTACTTTGCTATAGAGACTGGCTTCCATCTCATTGGGCCACATAGCGAAAGTAAACTCGAATATTCGATACGAATACGCGCATAAGTTTGACATCTCGTGAACTGTACGATACCGAAATCATCTGACAATACATTTAAATAATATTAATACACCAACTTTCATTCATAATGTATATGAAATTACTTTCCTTACTAGTTATTTCTCAACATTTCTTTGTAAAATAGCGTGCATACTCCTTTCAGTTTATCACCGTCGCCATTTTCTTTCCGAGGTACAATATCGGAAATCTGCAAAGTAACCGACCATTACGTTACTGCCAAAGAAAGATAAAAACACCCTCTCAATTGATAATTGGAGGCCAATTTCGCTATTGAATGTAGACTATAAAATCGCGACAAAAGTTGTAGGTAACAGAATAAAAAAGGTATTAAACACAATAATCAACATGAATCAAAAGGTAAATATATAGGAGAAAACGTACGGACACTTATAGAAATAATAAATGAAGCTAATGAAAACAATACACCAGGTTTAATCTTCTTTGCAGATTTCCAGAAAGCTTTTGATAGCCTATACCATGGATTTATAATGAAATGCCTCAACAATCTTAACTTTGGTAATTCATTAATCCAATGGATATCGCTATTCTATAACGATGCAAAAAGTTGTGTTTCAAATAATGGCAATTTGTCAAACTTTTTCAGTGTTAAAAATGGTGTTAGACAGGGTTGTCCGCTATCAGCATACATTTTTATTATTTGTATAGAGATTTTATCGAGACAAATAGATGCAAATGTAGAAATAAAAGGTTTATCTGTAGGTGAAAATGAAATAAAACAAACACTATTCGCAGATGATGCAAGCTTCACGCTTGATGGATCTGAAATTCATTTAAAGAACTAATACACGCACTAGACACTTTTTCAATAATATCAGGTCTAAAACTTAATAAATCAAAATGTACAGCATTAAAGATTGGGGAACTTAGGCATAGCCCAAGTCAATGGTGTAATAGCAATCGATATACGTGGCCAAACGACCATGCTTCAACACTTGGAATAATATTCACAAACAATGAAACACAGCTACATTTACATGAACTAAATTTATTACCAAAAATTAAGTCATTTCAAAACTGTTTAACAAACTAGCAAAAATGGAACTTGGCATTAATTGGCAAGATAACTGTATTAAAGACCTTCGCGTTACCAAAACTAATATACCCACTGACAGTCCTAGAGAACCCGGCTGAAGAAACAATCAAACAGATTAATGACATAATGTACACATTTCTCTGGGATGGTAAACCCGATAAAATAGCACGAAAAAATATAATACAAAACTATGAAAATTGTGGTTTGAAAATGATTAACATACATGCATTCATCAATTCACTAAAATATTCATGGATAAAACGCTTAAAAGGCAATCAGAATCAATTAAAAAAAGCATATAATAAGGAACTAAGTAAATATGGTGGTAATGTACTATTTAAAAGCAATCTAAATTAAAATGACACAAAACACCTTGTAAAACAATATTCGTTTCTAAACAATATGTTAACATCTTGGTGCAAAATCAATTATAAGCATTCATATACCAACATATCATATGAAATATTATGGCATAACTCAAACATAAAAAATGAAAGAAATATAACCTTCTTCTATAAAGACTGGTATGATAGAGGTATAATGCATTTAAAACACATATATGATTTTAGAATAAAAGTCTTTTACAGCTTCAACGATATGAAAACTATATATGACATAAATAATGGAGATTTATTGAGATATTACAAATTATTAGGTAATATTAAAAACGAATGGAAAATAGAAATGAAAACCGTGCCATTGGATAATGAAACACAGAAATACAAAATAAATCAATGTTTATCATCAAAACATATTAATAAAATGTTATATAATATACAGATTGAAAACATGAAATTAACACAGCAAAAACATATAATTAAAATGAAAGTTGATGAGTTAAATAAACAAGATATCGAATGGAAAGGTATTTTTTCACTGTCATATAAAAGCACAATAAGCACAAAACTTCGTGCGTTTCAGTACAAATATTTAATGAGAACAATTCCAAACAATGGCTTTTTATTCACATGCAAATTAAAACCTTCAAACTTATGTGAATTCTGTCATATGAATGTGGATTCTAATAAGCATATGTTTTGGGAATGCACTGTCATACAATAGTTTTGGTCGGATATCAACATACTATTACAAACAAGTAGACTAGACTACACTAGTAATTTAACATATGAAAACATATCATTTTGTAACGTGAAGGTCGACTGCAAAAATAAAACAATGATTATAAGCTTTCTAATTATTCTAGCAAAGTATTTAATTTATAGGTGCAAATACGATGAAACGCAGCCATCGATAGGCCGCTTTAACACATATATGAAGCAAACAATTAGAAGAAACTATTGCCACTATTAAGAATAAATTAGATACTTTTCATTCAAAATGGAGTGACTTTATAGAACAAGTAGTATATAAGAGTCATAATGATACAAGTTTATATGGAAGCCACACACTACGTGTGGTGGCTTCCACACGAAACTTGTAATCATTATGACTCTTATATACTACTACCGCGAGACCATATATTTATGACATGAGAAGATACACCCTATTAGAGATAAAAATCCCTATGTTATACTCAGTATATATATACAACAATCTGTCATACTTTTATTACGAATAAAATAACAACTGACACCCTATTGAAGATAAGAAATCCATAAGTTATACTCAGTATTTTACAGCAATCTGTCACAAATATATACTGACACCCTATTAAAGACAAGTTATCCATATACTCAGTATATATATACAACAATCTGTCATACTTTATTACGAATAAAATAACAACTGACACCCTATTAAAGATAAGAAATCTATAATTATACTCAGTATTTTACACCAATCTGTCACAAATATAAACTGACACCCCATTAAAGACAAGTTATCCATAAGTTATACTAAGTATATTACAACAATCTGTCATATATTTATTACGAATAAATATAAACTTACACCCTATTGAAGATAAAAAAATATATTGGTTATACTCAGTATAATGCCTACCATAAAGCAAATGAGAGAGCAAGCTAAGAGTTGGGGAATTTCCCTAAGAGGTTTGAGACTCAAGAAAGATATAGCAGATAGGATAAGTGACGCGCGAACCGTCGTCTACGAGGAGAGGCTGCGGCGTGCGGTTTCGACCGGACGACTGCCCGCCGACCCCGAAAAAAAAAAAACGCTCCGAGAAATTGGAGAACGAGACAACGGCCAGTCTGCGCGCCACCGCTTACGCGCAGCGTGTAAAAGAAGATCACAGCGCACGTAGAAAACCCCTATACAAGGCGTACTACAATAAGATTTATCAAGGGTTGGTGGGGAGACCTCCCAAGAAGAGGAGAGATATCGCCAGAGCATTGGTGGAGGAGGGTCCCAGGATTCTCGCCGAAGAAGCCGAAGTTAGGGAACTGTTGATAGGGGGGGGTAGGAGGAAGATAGTATGGACTTTCGAGAGGGGGGTAGACGGGGAGATCGCTAATCGCATAATGAATAAAATTCGCCCAGAGATGACCACGGCATGTTATCTGAGGTATTCGTGCTCGTATCGTATTAGGAACATAGAGACCGACGCTACTATGATCTATCACAAACAATCAAAGGGCAGTCCGTGGATAATCGAGATCGCCAAAGCCGAGAGTTGGATATCCGATAGAGAGAAAGGTCGAATGGACATCGACAAAGTCGATGGACCAAACACAAAATGGACCTTCGTTCGTTGGATATCGGTCGAAGTGAAGATGATCATCGACGCGCAACAACTTCTCATGGGAGCGGGAAAACTCCCAGACTGGTTAAGACAGAAAAAGGGAATGTATTCCGTCGACGTACGACGACTACTTGTCTGTTTAGGTGCATAGCCATCCAACGTGGAGGGAGACCCGACGGGTGTTGTAGGAAGGCACGAGCTCTGGCTCGCGAATACCTCGGGCACGATAACGGACCGGGTAGTAAGGGAATCCCCCTGGACGATATTAAGAAGGTCGAAGAGCATTTCAAGATGGGCATTCGCGTTTACGAGCCCACCGCCGATGGAGTGTGGTACCTCATGAAGGTTCCGGCAAATTACGACGTGGTGGGGGGAAGACAATGACGATAGGAATGTTTGGAGGTCACTCGTTCCTCATAACGAATCTCCGCCAAGATGACGAACGAGTACGGGTGCACCGGATGTCAACAACGGTTCACAAAGTCGTGTAACATGCACAGGCACGCGACCACCTGCATGGGTGGGAAGACCGTGGTGACATGTCCAGGTAAGAGGGTAGAGAGACCACAGTCGGCCTACGAGAAGGCGTTCTATCCTAAGGGGTCAGCGAGTGTGAGGTCGATTCAATGGTTGAGCAGAGAAGAGGAGAGGGTGGGAAAGCACATACATCACGCCAACTGCGGTCACGGTGGTGAGAGGTGGGTGGCCGGTGATCCGGTCGACGGTTACTGTCACGAGACCGAGACCGTGTTTCAGTTTCACGGATGCTACTGGCACGGGTGTCCGAGGCATTGCATGAGAGGTAACGCGAGATCGCTGTACAAGAGGACGAAAATTCAAGACGCCAAGATAAGGAAGGCGGGTTGCGAGCTGGTGGTGATGTGGGAGTGCGAGTGGTTGAATGAGGTGAATACCTACTATCCACAATCGCCACGCGAGGAGGAGACGACTCTGTACCCCCACCAGATAGTCTACGACTTCGAGGCGTATCTCGACAAGTCAGAAAGCACGCGACCCACCAAAGACCTGACCTTCGAGGTCGAGCACGTTCCTATATCGGTGTCGTTGGGGGATACGATGCATGAAGGGATCACACACCTATGCGAACGAGATCCCGACACGCTAGTCGAGAAGTTCGTGACTGAGCTGCAGATGAGAGGCAAGGCAATCAGGGAGGGGGTTAGGAAGAAGTATCTGCCGGCTGACATAGACATGTTATCGAAGTCTCAGCAAGCAAAGATTATCTCATGGATTGACCAAGTCCCGGTGGTGGGGTTCAACTGTAGCAGGTACGACCTGAACACCTCATCAAGCAGTACTTTGTAGAGAAGTTGGCGGCCACCGTGAATAAGGTGATGGTCGGAAAGAGAGCCAGCACGACGATGTTTCTGTTTACCCCGGAGTTTAAATTTCTCGACATCATCCAGTATCTGGGACCCGGTACCACGTACGAACGGTGGGTTAAGGCGTACGACTGTAAAAACGGTAAAGTCTCACTTTCCGTACGAGTGGTTCGATAGCGCGGACAAGCTCGACCATCCGGGGCTGCCAGACTATCCCGAGTGGTACTCGAAGTTGAAGGGTGAGTTCCTTCTGTCGTTGTCCGAGTGGAAAGAGTGTAAGAAGGTATTCCGAGAAAAGGGGATGAAGACGTTCAAGGAATGGTTGCAACACTACAACGACTTGGATGTAGGACCGTTCCTGGAGGCTCTGAATAAAATGACGGAGTTCTACAGGGGAAGAGGCGTGGACATACTCAAGGATGCCGTGTCTCTACCCGGTGTTTCCCTTCAGTAACTACTCCGCGGGTCGATCGATGGGAAGGCGGACACGCCCGAGCTGTGGTCACCGAAGTCTGAAACTTACGAGATGATGAAGCAGGGATTGGTCGGTGGTCCGTCCATAGTATTCTCCAGATACGCCGAGGCTGGAAGGTCGACGATCAGGGGTCAGGTGGGGAGTCGGGAGGAGAAGATGTGCAAGGCGGTGCTGGGTTACGATGCCAATGCTCTATACCTATCTACTCTGTCGAAGGACATGCCGTGTGGTGAGGAGCAGATATGGACGTGTGATGACCCGGAAAGACAGTCGTATATAGACCGTTTCGTGAGGAAGGTCAGGAGTGAAAAGTGGTTCGGATTTGCGGAGTTGGATATAGAGGTCCCTGAAACGTTGAGAGACAAGTTCTCGGAAATGTCACCGCTGTTCGTTAATCGAGAAGTCGATGAGAACGAGGTTCCGCAGCACATGAAGGACTACCTGGCCGGGACCGGGAGGAAAAGAGTCGAAGGTCAGAGAAAGCTCGTGGGGGCAATGTCCGCCAAGAAGATGATCATATACTCCCCGCTGCTAAAGTGGTATCTGGAGCACGGTCTGATCGTCAAGGCGGTGCATAGGGTGATAGACTACACGCCCGGCAAACCGTTTCAATGGTTCGTTAAAGAGGTCACCGCTGCTAGACGGACGGGTACGTCGACAAGAGCAAGGCGGTGTTGGCGGAGATATTCAAACTGGTTGGCAACGCGTGTTGTGGCAAGCTGATAGAGGCGCAAGAGAGACACCTGAACACCACATATACGAAGGATGAGAAGACTGTCGATCGGGCACTGAGGTCGGCGTGGTTCGAAGACCTGGAGGAGATTGGGGAGGCTTACGAGATATCGAGCAGGAAGACTCGAGTGGTGATCAACAGACCGTTTCAGTGTGGCATAGCGGTCTACCAGTTGGCCAAGCTCCGGATGATGGAGTTCTACTACGATTTCTTGGACAAGTACGTGGATCGCGGAAATTTCGAACTGATACAGATGGACACTGACAGCATGTACTTCGCGCTGTCGGAGAAGACGCTGGAGGCGGTGGTGAGAAAGAATATGAAGAGAAAGTTCAATAAGGAGAAGACCGAGTGGTTGGCGTGGGACGTGTGGAGCAACAGAACTCCGGGACTGTTCAAGCTGGAATTCGAAGGGGATAGAGCCATCGCTCTGTGTAGCAAGTGTTACTACGTGAGCGGTGATGGAAAAATCTTAAGAATCGGCCAAGGGATGTCGAAGAGATCTAACGATCTGACTTGGGGAAGGTATAAGAGTGCTCTCGAAGGGGGTAGGGATATGGCGGAGAACAGGGGATTTCCGAATGATTAACGGGGTGATGAAGACTTACTGTCAAAAAAAAATTAGGACTCTCGTACTACGAAAAGAGGAGAGTGATGGAAGACGGGGTTACACCGAGCCTATAGGATAGATAAAAAAAAAAAGAACTCTGAGAGAGAATACTAAAGACTCTTGATGATCCGGGGGTAGCTGGGTGTCAGAAGGCACCGCAAGAAGTTCTTCGCGAACAAAAAACCCTCGAGATGGCCCATCATCCAAATAGTAGAGCACGGCTCATCGGGCTTGGTAATAGATCGATCTAGATGATATACATTGAGAGACCACACGGGATCATCGCGCGGCGGCTGCCACCTTCGAGCTCTCCCGGTTGATAGAGGTACCGGACATCAATATCCGATGGAAGCCCGTTGCTCCTCTAAACCAACGGGTCGCCCCGCGCGAGACGGCAGAGGGCTCGCTCGTCACCCTTTTAAACTTGATAGCATCTACGGGCTTCTTACCTATCAATCTGGTCACCTCTCCGTTCAGTGCGGAGACCACGGCGGGCAGTCTGGCCACCCACTCGGTCGATCGCGAATGAGGGTCTACAAGTTCTTTAGCGTATTGGTGTCCGAACAGTCTCTCAGCCAAGGTTCGATGAAGCGCTCCACGATCCCCTGGTCCCGGTGGATGTTGACGCGGCCGCGTCTGACAGAAACGTCGTGCTTAGACAATAGATGAGAGACCGCGCCCATGAACTCGCGGCCGGGATCGACCTGGAGAAGATTCGCCATTGAGAGGACTCCTCTTATATATTCGGGAGAGAGCCTCGGCCACCTCCTTAGACTCTTTAATGGCTAACGGCTCAGCCCCCTTATAACGACTCGCTACGTCAACGACTGTCAGCGCGTACTTGTACGTCTTACGACCGACGCGATCGTGAGGGAGAAACAGGAGATCCGCTTGGTGAACTTGGTTCGGTACCGGCACGTCGAATTTCGGGCGCGGAATATTGTGAGGCGCGGGTAAATAGATCTGCCAGATGGCCTGCTTCTTGAGCCATTCCTTGAGCCATTTCCTCGCCGCCGCGAGGTTCTTGATGGCAGCGAGTCCCTTCCAGTAGCCGCGGGTGCTATAGTACGTGTTCACTAGCTTGCGCGTTAGGCGAACCGATAGTTTGGTATTAAGTTTGCGCGTGTTCATCGTATGCGATGTATTCTAATATATCGGACAATCTCCAACATGCCCTCGCCAGATCGTCCGGTAACTGCGTCGATAATAATAAACCTTTGTTGGAAGTACAATTGCGATTGGGGGTTAAGTTCTGAAGGAAGTTGGGAAAATATAATCCCCCAGGATTGGTGGAGGAATCTAACATCCGCTTTGCGAAAAGGGTGGCTGCTTTTTCGTCCTCCCGCCACGTCTCGAGAGAATCTCGGGCCAGACGAATCATACCCCTTGCACCAGCCATGCGGTGTTTAAGGGCAGTGTAGCCTACATCAATCATAGCAAAATAAAGTTCGTCAACTGACATCGTTCTATATATATATATATATTTATAAAAAAATTATTTAAAATAATTAATTTAAAATCTCGATTGAATATAGTAGCCGACGAGACCCACCACACCCATTCCCACGACGATGAACGCGATCTCGCGGTATTTTTGGGGCTCTGACGGTACATAGAAATCTGAAAGTTGGGGCTCGCGATCCGGATATGCCAGCGCGTACTCGCGGTTGGCTTCTTCAACGTTCTGAAAAGTTTGTGCGGCGTGATTTTCGCGGCGAAGCTCTTCATTGACCCAGTCCAGATGGGCGGTTCGTTTTTTCGACCACGCTTCCTTTGCGCTATTGAGTTGTTCTACAGCTAAATCGTGACGCTTACGCTCATCATCCACGTTCGAGCTTCTCATTTTAGAGAATATAAAGTTGCTACCGCTGAACGCCAATGCGTTTACGAGCGCACCACCTACTATTACAGCGATTGAAGCCATTTATTTCCATATATTAACTGGTAGAATTCCAACTTTAACTAGATAATCTCGGGTCCAAACTGCGGCGCTACATCTAAGGTCGCGAGCCCTACGTCTCTCGCAGTAAAGTCCAATTTGGGAGCGGATCCTCCTAGGGCCATCTTTGATAGTCGAGCATACCCGATACTGAAACCCCATATCACCACGGCGTGATAAAGTA
This sequence comes from Conchocele bisecta, assembly GCA_029237695.1. Taxonomy (NCBI): domain Eukaryota; kingdom Metazoa; phylum Mollusca; class Bivalvia; order Lucinida; family Thyasiridae; genus Conchocele; species Conchocele bisecta. Next base: position 67,400,919 of record CM055276.1, on the reverse strand, counting down.
CGCATTCACTAACATTATTTTACCGTCTTGTTCAGCCATTATAATTATTGCTATAAAAGGGGTCGCGATCAATGTTTAAATGGGGCGCATCTAATCGCGATTGGTGTTTCGTAACTTTCTTCTGAACACTGGCTGGTTGTTTTTTCGATAATATGGGGTATTTCCACACGCACAGGGCACCAACAACTGCCAGACCACCACCAACAACCCAACTCCAATTCACGAATTTGGGTTCAATCGGATTCGCCCAACTCCAACGGCAGTTGGTATTGGGTGTTGAGTGTGCTTCCAATTCGTGAATTGGTGTTGTTGTACTCAACTCTGTCTTCAGATGTTTTGCTGTCTCCGTCCCCGATTGCAACGACTGTTTAGCCTCTCGAAGCTCGGCGAGTATTTTATCTTGTTTAACTTTTCGGGTGGCAGCCGCCGCCCGCCCAGCTGCCTGTCTTTTGGGATTTTTTTATATGCGGTATGTCATCCAGTGGCGGAGTAACACTCGGGTTCGATTGTGTTGGAGCAATCGGGTTCAACTCCGTCACTCTCGCGGGTGTGTCTTGTGTCATCATTTTCAGGGCTTATAGTTCGTGGACATATATGTCCAAATTGACAGTGTTTACCCGTGGTCAACGCGGTTGTCAGCGGAGCTAAGTACATTCCAAACTTGTGATAAATTGAGCAGCAGGCTGTTCTAAGAGTGTGACCTATAAAAGGGTCAGTCTCTAGATCGTCAATCAATCCCGCGTGTTTGGTATGGGGAGAAGTATACTAACGGCGGTTGCGTACAAATGAATAGCCGCCGATCCGAGAGTTTTTGTCATCTCCGCACCTAACCTAGATTCGTATCGCGCATACATTTTATCGATCTCCGCATCTGACATCTTATCCACCTGAAAAAACTGAGAGACGCCTACCGAGATAATGCTCCGATTGTCCCCCAGCAACCAGCGCAGCTAGCCGCTCTCGTCGCGCCGCATTTTTCATTTTCATTCGGAGTCGTTGCAACTCAACCCAATACCAACCGCCGTTGGAGTTGATTCCGATTGCTCTGTCGGATCATTATCTTTCAGGTGTTGGCAGTCGGAGTTGAGGTTTCTTCTATTAGCTGATCGAGAAGTTCGTCGCAGTTCATTTTTCTTAAAATTAATTTAACTATTCTAACAACTCTCATCACTTTAACATATTGCCAAGCGCACCACCCGATACTTATGATCACCATTATGCTCGCAACAAAGCTCGCAGCGGAGCACCAAATTGTTAACATTGTTAACCATTGTTCAGCATTTGTTCAACATTTGTTAAGCATTTGTTCAGCATTGTTCAGCATTTGTTCAGTAATTGCTCAGTATTGTTAAGCATTGTTCAGCATTTGTTCAGTAATTGCTAATTAATTATAAAATTAATTGATAACTTCGTAAGTAGTTGGTTGATCAGTCTTTAGCAAAAGCTTGGCGTGCTTAGTTTCCGAAAGCATCTGTCGAACCTCCAGGCGCTCCTCGCGCGTTGGGATAATGTCATTCTCTCGAAGACAGTCATCGAATGAGTCTCGGTCCTTGCAGTGAAAGAGGGCGACCCATTTCGTTTGCTTGCGCAGATCCTTGAGGACGGCGTTGTACTTTTGAGTGGATATCCATACGCTTTGCCTAGCATGGCGGCCAGAAAATGCGAGCTCGGAGAGCATGTCCTTCTTTTTGGTCATCGCCGCCTTGGCCGAGCAATCGTCAATCACGTATAGGGTGGGCTCACCCTGGAATTTTTGGTATAAACCACGCAACCAATCGTGAAGCCTATCACCGGGATCAATAACGTATACCTCAGGGTCGGTCCATATCCACGGGCGCCGCTGATAAGTATCGTTGTGCCGCACAGTGGGACACATGATCACAATGTGACGAAAGGCATCGCGGTAGGAGCCCTCGAGCAAGTCTAGGATGAAAACGGTTTTTCCACGTCCTGTCTGCCCACATATTATGGCAGAGTGGGCATCTCCAATCGTGAATTGGTATTGATTGTTAATTTAGAATTATCAAATTTATTAATTAATAAATCAGTAGAGTGCTGAGACGTATCGGCCATCTTCGATGTTGAGTTGTGCGTCTGTAATTATATATAAGTACACGTTCAATGGCCCGGCTCCGTCCGCCTCTTTGGTTATCTGGATCGTCACACCCTCGCTAGCGTTCTCAACTTGGCGTCCGCTGCCGTGTAATTGGTCGTCGTCGCTGGCTCGCATGTCTAAGCATAACGCGTATTTGGCATTCAGGAAATCCGCGAGGGAGACGGCCGAGAGATGCAGGTCTTTGGCAACTGCCGCAACCTCCGGAGAGCGCTTAGAGCCGGCAGCAAACTGCTTTCTTACTTCGTCCCACTGCTGGTGCGCGCGAAGACCCGCGCTGTAGAGTTGATTGGGTACTCCCTCGATCGTCACCTCTACCTTCGTGATTTTGGGGTTATAGAATTTGTCGGTTTTTCTAGCACCGAACGCGAACCGAGCATCCTCGAACAACATCAGTATACCTTTCATCGAGCGGGCGGGTACGTTACATTAATATTCCACAATGTGTCGCCTTTGTCTTTCGTCATCTTGCGATGGCGAAGAACTCGGTCGTAAAGTATGGCAACGCGCCCGGCGTACTGGGTTCTGATCAATCGCGCGAGTTCGGGCATCGTGACCATGTCGTACTCCAGCGAAACATTATCGATCGTATACGTCGATAACATGTCGCTGGCTATGAGAACTCGGCCGTAGTCGTTGAACGTTAGTTCGTATTCGAGGCGGTCAGCCAAAGCACTCTGATAGTAGGGCATGTGACTCTCCAGCAACTCAAAGTCGAGCGGGATGTAGAAGCGGTTGCCGTAAGCGCCCGCGACCGCGTTGTCGCTCGCGTTGTTATCTGCCTTGTTAGCAGCCCCGATTCTAAGTTTGGTTACGTTCTTATTTTTGCTGATGTCAATACCCTGATAGACAGCGTGTTCGCGCTCTTGCGCCGTCTTCCATAGGTCCTGGTAACAATGGTAGACGTCGCTGTCATCGATCGACATCACCTCATTACCATAAATCTTTATCATGGTCTTCTTGACGATGGCGCGACCAAGGTTCTGAACGACGGTTCGGTCCGCGTCCGTCGACGTCAGCGAAATAGTGAAAGCGAGGCGAACAGTACCCGGCACAATGACGTCGTTAGCTCCGAGGTTGGGGAAGCGGACCAAGAGCTGCTGGTTCTGGTCGATCGTCGATGGGTTGTTCGTAATAACGACACTCTGTCTCACGCCTTTTGCCCCGAGGGGCTCACACAGTCTGCGGTATGGATTGAGTTTGCGACCGTATTGACTCGAAGACATAATTTAGTGAATCTATATTTAAACCCGTATGGTTTTGTCTTTAATACATAATTAATTTTAAGAAATTATAAATATGGCTGATTACGATAATGACATGTATGAAATCGGCAGAGACGATTACCTCAATGCGGATGATGATGACATAGATGATTATAATGACGAAACGCCCTTGATACAGCCTCCAGTTCCAATCCAATCGCAATCGGGGGAATTAGGTGGCGCTACTACTAGTCAAAGTCGGGAATTACTCGATGGAGCTGTAAACGACTACTACAACAGTTTGGCAGAAAAAGGTCTGGTCCCATCTGTCGGTCGCGACTACTCCAAGTTCAAATTTGATCTGAACGGTAGATTGCGACTAAAAGCAGCATCAAATATCCCAATAGTCAACACGAGGACCGGTAAACCCCTAGCCCTGAGCACCATTGCCGGAAACCCGGGCGGTGGCCAACTCATAAGGAGCGAACTAGGATTCGTAGATTGGAAGAGGGGTAAAACAATTATGCCGACCCGCGCTGTAGAGGCCCTACAGTCTACCGACGAAACGATGGCGAAAACGGCCGCCGATATAGAAACTGTTGAGCTCAGAGGGGTCCCTCAAGTGGCCACCGACGTTATTAACGCGGTGGAGACCACGTTCAGCGAAATCGACCTGTCTAACGATGACCCATCGTTACCTCTTCGCGAACTCCGGGGACTCGATAAGGCTATGCAAACAGTCCGGGTGGAATTGGTCCATAACCTCGCCAAACTCACGGCGCTGGATGAACATATCGCGCTAGAAGAAAGAAAACTGGAGGAAGCTGGTGGCGATAGAGAATCTACCGAGCGGATCACCGAACGCCTGCGGTCGTTGCGGGACGAAAAAGCATCTCGCTTAGAGACCGCATCGGCTTGCCGTGGGGCGCTCCGCACCCAAATAAGTCGGATCCGCGAAACAATCTCGAGGGTCCTGCAAGAGGAGACGACACTCGGTGAGCGTCTTCGCACTCTGTTCAGAGAACAGGGCATCACGATAGCAAGCATCCTCGTTGCTATCAGCATGACTATATCGACCATAGTTCTAGCTTTCACTGGTGTGCCGCACCAGCACCCGCACCAGCACCAGCACCCGCACGCGCCATCAGGCGGAGCCAAGGAGTGGGTAAAAAAACAACTAAAAGCCCTCGCCAGTCTCCTGGCTAAATTAGCCGAAAAGGCGGCTGCCGCACTACCTGGACTGATCGGAAGTATCGTTTCTTACTTGCTATCTATATTATCAAAAACGGCCGGATGGCTAGCCAAAAATACTTGGGCTTTAATCGTGGCAATCGCCGGTCTCCTACTATTCTTCGCCAGAGTGTTCCTAAAACCAAAGCGTAAATAATCCGATCGCCACGAGGGCGACGACGAGCCCTAATTTCTCCTCCTCGTGTGTTGTGCTTCCAATTTCAACATTGTTGATGATTGGTGTTTCAACATTGTTGATGGAACTTGATGGTGCATCCAATTTACTAATTGGGGGTACTGGGTTCGATTGTGTTTAGGGATGTGCATCCAATTTACGAATTGGGGGTACTGGGTTCGATTGTGTTGAGGGATGTGTATCCATTTTGTGTTTTGGGGGTTTTATGAAATCTTTTTCGAATTTATTTGAATTTACAACTCCGCGCCCGATCATCTTGGGTGGGAGCTTGATGATATCCGTGTTCACGTTACCGTTGTGACCGATTTTTTGATTGGCGGTGGCGATTACGATTTGATTATTGTAACCATCAACCGGGTCGTCTCGTAGTATCATATTGCTCGGCGCCATATAAAGACCTATTCCAAATACATAGTCCACTGGGGTGCTGGCAGTCTGCAAAACGTCTTGATAATTCTGGATCGCCTTCTCCAGGTCCACCTTAGCTGAGATGGCGTCCTCAACAAGTGCCAAGAACTGTTTTTGCGCGTCAAACGCCGTTCCGACTCCTATTATAGAACTGCGAGTTTGTTTTTGCGCACCTAGTATAGCCCACACATATGTACGAATTGAATCATTAAGCCGACTAACACCGGCCTGAGTAAATCCAGTGCTTTTATCTAATATAAATGTACTCCATGCTATTTTCCAACTTTAGATGGATGGTGTAGTGAAGCCGGATATGTTTTGGTAGTAGGTTTTATCTGAGAATATATTAAGAAAAAAACTTGGTCTTTTATGTATTAGGAAACTTGACGTGTACCTCATAGTACTGCTATCGAATGTGCCATCAACAACTTTTACATCATTTCCAGCTTCTTCAAAAAAGGGGTCCCCCATTGAATCGTTCTTGGTGTAAACTATTTGTTTCCAATCACGGTTTGGGTCCACACCAAATTCGTTGGCTATTTTCTCAAACGCTCTCCTATCATATGTGTTAGATGTAGGATTCCATGCAGCATCTTGTGGTAGTGGAACACGTAATTCTTTCAAAATCCTTCTAATAGCATAATAAACATGAAAGTTGTATAAGTTACTGCTCATCATGCTGTTACTTAGTTTTATGTGGTCTCCGAAAGATACACCACACCCAGTTGTGGCACACCACACAGCAAAATTTAGTTGGTTCTGCCAGAACTGCATCGGAGTTGCCCGCCATCTGTTTACCCCATCCACCGTACTAATCTTGGTCACCCTATATTTCTCAAACATGTTAGTGAAATTTGTGTCGAAACCTACTCCCAAACTGACTCTTATTTTAGGGTGCACAAGCTCACCAATGGTGTTCTTTTGAGCGTATACACCACCAACTTTATACTTTGCATTAGAATTAAAGCTAAATGCTTTTGTATCCATTGAAAGATATTATTATGTTTGCTACTATCACTAATGTTCAAAAAGGGAGTTGTGAACTTCAAAAATCAATCGACAACTGCTGCGGACAACGCCGGGTAGGCCTCAGATCAATCACGTTCACGGTTGGATGGCAGAATGTGGGGAAGAGCGAAGGGTTTTACTATGTGAAGGATGGACAACAATTCGGTGTAAAGCTGCCTCACGGACTGTGGGGAATAAGACAGCTCAAAGATTTTGTCAACTCAGAGCTTGACGTAATAATCAACCTCACAGTATCGAATGCTACCGGGCTCGCAACAATGACCATCAGCACTGATAATAAGGTAGTGGTCTCCCCGGGGTTGGGTATTCAACTCGGTTTTAGAGAGACATACTCCTCAAACAAAGGAGTGTTTACCCCGGGTGAGTACGTCGGTGATAACCCGGTGGACTTCGCCTTCACAAAAACTCTCAGGGTGCACCTGGATCAGGTGAACACATCGTACAACACGGTAGACGGCACTCCCAGCACATTACTGAAAATCGTGCAAGCCAGCGACTGTTTCTATGACTGTTTCTTAGACTTCCCACACCCCGAGATGAAAGTTTTGGAATCGGGACATATCCACGAATTTACGGTCTCTATTCTCGATGATCAAGCGAGAAAGTTGAAAAACGATTACCCGATTTCGGTAGTTCTCGAAATTTCCAATTGAGTATAGGTGCCCAATATTATAATTAATTTTATTATGAGTATATACGGACCAGGTAGTTCTTCCGATTGGGTGAAAAATTCAAAGAATTTGGAACCGGCCAGAAGGTGGATTCATCCCGACAGAGGGCGACTTTTTAACTACTGGAAAAACCAAGGCCCTGATCAATAAAACCATATCGAAGGTCACAAACGGGATTCACAGGAGTATATCAGATGTTAGAGTAGAAGTGCTGACGGCGACTGCACAAATTGAGAAAGATCAGGCGGCTTATAAGGCGATCAGAGGACTCTCTCATCAGAGAAACGGAACTAAACGAACTAGGTAAAAAAATAACCAAATTTCGAAAAGAGAGCAGGTCGGATATTGATAAAGTCCGAGTAGACCGCCAGGCGGCCCTTACGTTGCGCTTAGAGGACTCTCTCATTAGAGATGCGGCATTTACCGAACTAGATAAAAAAAATAACCAAATTTCGAAAAGAGGCCACGTCGGATATTGAGAAAGCCCGAGAAGACCACCAAGCGGACCTTACGGAGGTTTATGAGGTGTTGCGCTCAGAGGACTCTCTCGTCAGAGAAGCGGCGGTTGCCGAACTAGATAAAAAAATAACCAAATTTCGAAAAGAGACCCGGTCGGGTATTGATAAAGTCCGAGAAGACCACCAGTCGAACCTTGCGGAGGCCCTTGCGGAGGCTTATAATGCGTTGCGCTTAGAGGACTCTCTCAACAGAGAAGCTACACTTACTGAACTAGACGGGAAAATAGCCGAATTTCTGAAAGAGACCCGGTCGGGGGTTGAGGGGGTCCGAGAAGACCACAAGGAGGCCATTGCGGAGGCTTATGGGGCGTTGAGTTCAGAGGACTCTCTCAACAGAGAAGCGGCACTTACCGAACTAGACGGAAAGATAACCAAATTTCGAAAAGAGGCCCGGTTGGGGGTTGAGGGGGTACGAACGGGTATTGAGAAAGCCCGAGAAGACCACCAGGCGGACCTTACGGAGGTTTATAGGGTGTTGCGCTCAGAGGATTCTCTCATCAGAGAAGCGGCGGTTGGTGAACTAGATGGAAAAATAACCGAATTTCAAAAAGAAAGATAACCGAAGTTTCCGATAAACTGAAAAATGATCGTATAGCCGCGACCAAAGCTCTTGAGGAGGCCTCTTATAATATTCGTACTGAGGCATATAACGCAGTGCGCTTGCCGGAATAGTGCGAACAATGAAAACGCTAAAACGTGCCATAACAGTTTGGGCTGAGAAGCGGGGCCCATTGGTTGAGGGGCACTATGAATATTCGTTTGGTGCCAAAGCGAGTAATAAATGTGGGGGATACACTATGACAGCCGCGGGTGAAGTTATCCAAATGGCGGTCTGCTCGGTTAATGGTAGTGGTAAACCTGTGGGCGCGGTCGCGATAAATCTTGTAGTAGATGGGGAAGAACGGGGGGTTGGAGTCACTAAAATCTCTGGAGATAGTTCGACGGTGGTTTCGTTCTCCGGTTATGATAGAATTAGACTTTCCAAAGGTAGTGTTATTAACTTTGTTACGAAATTCGGTGACCAAGAGAGTTCTTCCACTATTGTCTCGTTGTTAATTGAACTTATTTTGTAAATATTAATATATTGAAATAAATTTGTAAAATTTAAATATGAACGAATCAACGCTTCCAATTGTCAATACCACTCCATCAACACTGTGTACAATTAACGAAAGAAGTTCAGATTTTAGGTTGAATAATATCGTCGCTATGCAGGATATTTTAGTTAGAGAATATACAAATAGAAAAACAAACGCTAAAAAATATAGGCGCGAGGTGAACATGGCTGAAGTATCTAGCACGGCTCTGGCGAGTGTTTCTGTGTTGTGTGGGGCGGGGACAGCTGCAACTATATCCACCACCATTATAACGGTTCCCGTAGCGGGAATTTTATGTGCGGTGTCGGCCGTTTCTGGGTTGTTGTGTATGGTAATTAGGGCGTCGGGTGGAAAACTCGAGAAAAAATGTAGAAAACATGATAGAATATCTGTTCTCGCCAGGTCGAAGAAAAATACCATCGACGTTATGGTGTCCAAAGCGTTGGCCGATAAGAAAATATCAAATTTAGAGTTTGAATCCGTGGTGGAAGAAATGGGGAGATATGAACAATTAAAAAATGATATAAGAATCAAGGCGCGCGCCACCATGCCCAAAATTGAGTGTACTGATTGGGATAAATTTAGGGAAAAACTTGGAGATAAAGTCGGAAGAAATGTTACAGCACCATTGTGATATTTTATAAAATAATTAATTTTATAATTAATTTAAAGAAAATTATAAAATTAATTATAAAATTAATTATATTGGTGCAGTAAACAATTTATTAATTAATTTTAGGAAAATTATTAACAATTTAAAAAGAAAAAAAAGAAAAAAAAGTTTTAGGTTCCACCGAGGCTCGAACCCGCGCCAGCAAAACCCTTCTGGGTCCACCCCGCTAAGCCTTCGCTTAATTTCTTCTATTTTTTTATTTTTTCGGCTTAGCGAGGTGTGTTACACTCACATCTCCTACACTCCATCATTGACCGATGCCGCGGACCCCACCTCATCGTTACCTCCATCCGCTATAATGTGCAGAGCGGCCAGAGTGAATTACATGTGGTGGAACTTATCTCACTGTTGAGATATTAATGCCGGCGTCCCGACACTTATCTGTGTTTATTTCTCGTATATAAACTTAACTTTGCTGGTGAAATAAAAAAAAATGTTATTTATTATTAATTAATTATTTTATTATATTAATTAATATGTTTTCTATATAATAGGGGGTGTTCAGCTTTAAATTATAAATAATTTTATTAAAATTAATTAAATAACGAACCATCCCGGAAATTCGTGAATTATATAACCCTCACTAAGTGTTTATTAACTGTGTACACCACCTGTGTAAATAAATCGATAGCCCGTTTACATACCATCGATAAGGCTATAAATAGCCGTGTGTGTAATATATTATAGTGTGTTTATTTTCCATCCCGGAAGACGTAATCGTGTAATCTCTCTATAAAATGGACACTTAATATACGTGTAAGGTAGGACACATAATTTACATTTTCATAACACGTGTAAGTGAAACATTGTCGTCTGCTTGTTGTGATTACAACATAAATTTATAAGTGATATCGTAGAAATACGTTCGTAAACGAATCGTTGGGTTTTAATAGTTTTATATAATACGCCTTAGTTTCATATCCGATACGCATTATCTGTCTTAATGTTCGTATTTGCCTCTTGTATAGTTGACATAATTGCGGTATAATATTGTAAATGCAACGTTTTTGTCGGAGCGTAATAAATTACGCTGGTATTTCATATATTCGATATCGCCTAGTGTTCTCATTTTATAGAATTTATATACAGGATTATAACCCCCGTATTCTTCGTAAACTTCTTCAACACAGCCATTAAAAAACTTTCAATTCCAATTGTATTGTATTATCCATTTTCTCTTTTATATTGGTACTTGTTTTTTCTGTTCAATTTTAATAAAATTAGTTTGATAATGTTTTTTACAGTGTTTTAATGCTGTAGAAACACCGTGACTTATTAGATCGATTCTATCTTTCTAACTGACTTTCCGATTTGAATTATTACTAAAACGATAATACTTGCGAGCACGTAATCCCTTGTTAACCATTCGATGAGTAGCTGAGTGCCACCACATGGTGGACATAGCAATGACTCGGCTTTGGTCCCTACCCCACAATGTCGACATGGGCGAGGCGAAACGGAACCTCTTCGCATCCATGCACGGTGATGTTTGCAATATTCGTAAATACCGGTGCGAAAACATCTCTCGTGACTACCTGTCTTCAACCATGCACACTTAACTAGAACCATTATGTTGTATATATATACTGAGTATAACATAGGGTTTTATCTCTAATAGGGTGTATCTTCTCATGTCATAAATATATGGTCTCGCGGTAGTAGTATATAAGAGTCATAATGATTACAAGTTTCGTGTGGAAGCCACCACACGTAGTGTGTGGCTTCCATATAAACTTGTATCATTATGACTCTTATATACTACTGAACAAAATACGTAGACACAATCATTTGATATAAGAACCAACGAATGTAAATATATGAGCCCGGACCATTTATTTAACACCCATCCCCCACTTTTGGACATTTTCTTCTCCGACCTATACCAATCTCATAGCCCATATGCCATATATAGACTCCTATATTTAGTTTAAAAACTCAATGTTACATGTAGACATGTATTCTTAGGTTAATTATACAGACTATGATGTATTCATGAACTGACAGAACAGCTGTACTATGTTTAATGAACTGTATGTATAATCATATCATTGTATTTGTACATGTACATGTAGCAGAGAATAAAATATTAAATGACAAAAAAAGTAACCGACCAATGAAATCGATTAACGTATGTGGGGGTTTCCCCGCTCAGATGTCAGATAGTCTGGCAGCCATGTAGATGGCACGTTCCATGCAGGAGCTTAACTTTATTTTGAATAAAATAAAAAAATATTATTGGCGATTTTGATTGCCCAGATCATCAACATCAAGAATCCGACTGATGGCACTATGTCATATTTGATCGTTTTGAGAAATTTTCATAAATCCGAAATGGCTGCCAAACAGTTATAGTGTGTCATATAGTTGTTTACACACGAGGTATTAGCATACATTAACAGCATACAATGGATTTACTTGACTTATCGAGATAAGCGATCAACATTAAATTTAAATGGTAAAAATCCAACATGGCCGCCAAACGTAACATGATAGTTTGCATACGACTGCTCCCACTTACACTCCATATGAAAACAACAAGTATACTAATCTTGGATATATTGACATGATAAACGCTGACAGTAAATTTGATACATAACTAGACACATTTGTGAAGAGCGAAAGTCCAAGATGGCCGCCATATATACAGAAATTATCCCATGACGATCATCACAGAGAATAATAATTTAGTATATAATTGCACATGGATGTCATATCGTAGTAAATTGGAATAAAAGTACTGAAGTTATGTATACAATCAACGCTTTTACTAACTTAGATTACAATTAGAGAACTACCAAAAGCAGAAATCATAGATGGCCGCCAAATATAAAAATAATGTTGCCTTATATTGAACAAATTGCATATAATTACAAGGATTATAAGTAAATATATCTGCAATATTAGATACTTATATACATGGCAGACGTATATATAAAGATAAATTACCTCGCAATGGCAATCATATCGTGTAATGATTAAAATATTACATTTCAAAGGAAATAAATATATAGATAATGGCGGCTCTAGAGATGCAGTATACATGGACAACAACTATTACCCAACAGTCCCAACATAAAAATATAAACAAATAAACAATCACATTGAAGTGCAGTACACGAAGACATGACAACAAGGATGCTGCTTTGGTATTGTCAAGTTGCCAGTTGGGTGGTTGAACCTGATTAGCCATATAATTTCTCCCGCAAACCTCTCCATCATACGTGAAAATGACAGTATTATACAAGGCAATGCCTTGGTGTACATACATTACTTCATCATATAAATATGTTGCTCTACATCGGCGATAGTGGTCTGAAACACATCAATTACTTACAGCTTACAAAGTAATAAGTGATATTAAAGTGTTGTACATCAACCATCATGTGCATACAGCCGCTTTTTGGAAACTGACTACTTTCACAGAAAGAAAACATGTGGCCAATAATATCAGCTAAGTGGTTGTACTAAGTAGGTTGAAGGCACGTAATGGTAGCCAGAAACTGGAATAAGCTACTGGATGGCTGTTATTGTACGTAGTCACCGATTGTGACAGAAATATATAGACGTATCATCCATTGTACTTGTTCAATTGCTATATTCAGGCACTCAGGTTCTTAATGACGCTACCTAGAGGAGCCATTTCATGCAATGTTGCAAAGTAAATCACATTGAGCATTTGGTTTTTGGAGCCAATGATATAAACGACGACATCTGGTATTTTTACAAATTAGGAAGTCCTTGAAGTATATTTTAAAGTACAATATATCTCCCAGCCAACAATAGAAGTATGAATGCTGCTATGGAATGGCAAGACAAGACAAAACAATATCAAAAATATCTAACTGAATGCACGATTTTAAATCTCATATTATACTACAATTGTAACAAGAAATGCGTCTGTCGAACGCGGATGCCACTGCAGCATATTTGAGAAACTGTGACAAAGTGGTTAACCGAAAAGTGTGACGGACGGACGGACAGACGGACAGACGGACGGACGTTCTTACAAATGGATACTTATGTGGCTTATCACATGTTAAATATTAGCCACATAAAACGATTTTTAGCCACATAAAAGGATTTTTTAGGTGGCAAATTGTAACCAACCCTATCCTTTACTAAGTCCATAACCCTGTGGGGCTAGCCACATAAGTACCCTAATGTGTGCCCGGACGGACGGACGGACAGATAGACAGACGGACGGTCCAAACACTATATGCCACCCGTTTCTTCGAAACCCGGTGGCATAAAAATATTAAACATATATGAAAGAATCTTTCTACGAAAAGCAAAATGTATGTATAAGGTTGCAAACTCAATTACACCAGGTTATATCAATGAATTACTTTATCAAAGAGATCAGAATGACAATTTACCAGTACTAACAACTTCAAACAACTTCATACCTCCCAAACCAAACAAATTAATATCTAAACAAAGTATGTCAGACTCATGCCCTTTAGTTTGGAATTGCATCCCTAATGATATAAAAAAAATGTTCAAACAATAAATTCATTCCACAACAAATGTATTAAATGGATGAAAAAAATTAGAGACTACCAGTTTCCTGTAAATAGTTGTGAATAAGTTTTTGTCTTTGTTTACATCTTATTAAGCAATACTGTTTTGTCTGGTCAACCTTGTAACCTGTAAATTTGTATATACATGTACATGTGTTTTTCTGTGTTGAGGGGCTCATGGGAGATGAGTCACCCTCATTAAATAAAGTTTATTTATTATTATTATTATTGTGTACTATCAAATGCCTCGGCAGGCCCGACATGCAGGCCGCAGCCATCTCGTTAGAATAGGGTTGGACAAAAATTGCATAAATTTGCATAAAAAGTACAAATATTGAAACTTGCATAACTGTTGATCGGATTAAAAGTTTTTGATGGGGTTTTCTGTATGTGGCTTATATTGTCATTATCTACCAGATTACGAAACATATTTTGAAGTTTATATTTTCCATTTACTTCCCCTTGAAGCCATTTGTGACCAGTTTGTATGTCTAATTAGCACCTGCATTGTTTACCATACCATTCAGTCAGTTGTGAATAAGTTCAAAGTGATGCTCATTCACAGTGTATTAATTCATAATACACCAGAGTAATAAATAGTACATATACTAGATGGCCGCGGCCCGCATGTCGCGCCCGCCGAGGCATTGATATTATATCGAAAAACTCATACCGGACGTACGTACGTACGCCAATATGCCGACTATATAGCACTGTCCGCAAGCGGGCGCGACAAGAAATGGAACCACTAAAGAAAAATGTACAATGATGTGCTTATGCAAAATAATCTTACAGGAATGACGATGTAATATATTTATTAAACTTGCTGACCTACTTCAGAAAAAGCATTTAAATCAGCAGAACTTAGTTATACTCTTGAGCATTGATTTATTTACCAGCGCATCATGCGTTGTTTAATACCCACCTTTTTGGATTTGACACACCAACATTTAGAACTTTTATAATATTGCCATATAGTATGACATGCCATTTATTCAGGAGTGACCAATTTGACACACCAACTCAAAATAGTAGATAAAACACTGCTTGTGTTTACCTAGCTACAATATTTCGCCTACGATAGCCATCTAGGCTACAATTTAACACTATAAAAAAAATTATTTCCTGGCGGACGCCATCTTTGATATTATTAGTGCAATTTCAACTGACTATTTGCACGTGTGGAATCAGTCAGTTGCGTTTCCCCGTAAGCTGGTTAAACCAGCAGGGTGTTACCCGGATGGCACGAGTTCGTTACAGAATCCTGTGACCGGGTATCTCGGCAATATAGCTCTATCCTACATCATAGCCAAAAGGAACCTGATGATTGGCTAGACGAGTGATTGACGGGGTCACGTGATACGAATCCGGTGGAACCGGCAGACGAGATCCAGGCTGGAGTGAGCTAACACGGCCATTCCAAGTTTTCTGGCAGTACGACCAAGTCGTAAGCGGTGCACCAGCCACACAAATTTACCGCATTCCTCGATTCGAGGGGAAAATTTTGTTAGCAACTTAATTTGAACCTCTGACAACTGACAATTTACATGGTGGAGCCTTCAAAGAAGGCATTCTGCATGGTAAAAGCTACGGATAACTAGATGGCTGCGGCCTGCATGTCGCGCCTTGTAGCGAGGCATGGACACTAAAAAAAAAGATATAGAATAACGAAAAACTTTCACCAAAAAACTTAACCAAAAACTTTAACCGGACACACGTACGTACGCCAAAGTGCCGACTATATCACGCTTTCCGCACAACTTTAACCAACTAGATTGGTCAGTAAGCGAGGCTTACGGAATACCCCCACGTGGGCCCAGGTACCCCTAAATATGTAAACTTTTCCAAGTGTGTGGGCTTGTGACCTTGACTCTGGGCTTAGCGGGGGCGCCACAAACGTGAATGTGAAGCAGATCCGAGCAAGGAAATAGAAGTTATAACCGATTTCTCTGATGTTAAGTTTTGTAAAGAGACTAAGTAGTAAGTATGTGATCTTGACCTTGGGATCAGTGGGCATATGTCACAGCATGATAGTAGAGCCTTACAGGAATGCATGCATGAAATATTAAGAATTTTAGATGAGGTTATAACATATTTCTCTGATGCAGGGCTGTACAAATTGATTTTTTAGACACTTGTCCCGGACAAGTGACTTGAAAAAAGTGACTTGCCCTGACTTGTCCTGGAAACTATAATTTTCAGGGCAAGTAATTTTAAAAAAGTGACTTGTCCTCGTAAGATTTCTCATACGAAACTGTCCCAAAACAAAAATTATTATCATAGTTGTTAAATATAATACAATTGAGCACTTGGCACAAATACATATTATATTAAATATCTATAATAATAAACATTGTATAGTACATATTTATACCCCCCCCCTGCAACGAGTTGTGGGAGGTATACTGGAGTCATGTTGTGCGTGCGTGCATGCGTGCGTACGTGCGTCCGTGCGTCCGTGCGTCCGTCCGTCCGTAAACTTAACATCAGATAAATATTGTTATAACTTCTATTTCCTTCATCTAAAATGCTTGATATTTCACACATGCATTCCTGTAAGGCTCTACTACCATGCTGTGCCAAATCCACGACCGTCCAAACCACGCTGATCTCAAGGTCAAGGTCAAATACATGGTCTCTTTACAAAACTTAACATCAGAGAAATATGTTATAACTTCATCTAAAAAATTTCATATTTCATGTGCTGTGCCCAATCCACGACCGTCCAACCCCCGCTGATCCCATGGCCTAGTCATATATTTAGTCTCTTTACTTTTTAAAAACTTAACAATCGGAGAAAATATTGTTATAGCTTTCTATTTCCTTCATCAAAATGCTTAATATTTCACACATGCATTCCTGTAAGGCTCTACTAAACCATGCTGTGCCAAATCCAACGACGTCCAAACCCCCCGCTGATCTCAAGGTCAAGGTCAAATAACATGGTCTCTTTACAAAAACTTAAACATCAGAGAAATATGTTATAACTTCATCTAACAAATTTCATATTTCATGCATGCATTCCTCTAAGGCTCTACTATCATGCTGTGACATATCCCCGCTGATCCCAAGGTCAAGATCACATACTTAGTCTCTTTACAAAACTTAACATCAGACTTAACTTCTATTTCCTTGCTCGGATCTGCTTCACATTCACGTTCGTGCCGCCCTCGCTAAGCCCAGAGTCAAGGTCACAAGCCCTCATACTTGGAAAATGTTACATATTTAGGGGTACCTGGGCCCATGCGGGCGGAGGGGGGGGGGGGTATTCCGTAAGCCTCCCTTACTGACCAATCTAGTTATTCGTGTGGTATTTTGTCACTGTGCCACCGCGGACATAACGTTGCGACGAGTGCATACTCAAAACACATTTATCGACAATAATAAAACATAAAAATCGTTTCCTAAAATAATGAGAATCGATTCGCGTTTTCGCGATCTCACCTTCCGCTTTTGAAAAATTCGGATTAGTTTTGCTCATGCATGTGCGGCGTGTTTGCAAAACGCAAGATTGAATGATAGAATTTCGCGTTTTTATTAAGAAATAATATGACAACAAAAACATAATTTGACAAAAAATGATACTCATCTTAGGAGACGATTCTAATGTGCTGCCAATACACGTTTATTGAGCAAAACATATTTCGATACGTGTTATTGGTTAAGCTACTGCATCGCATCGCATCGTCGACCTATACACAAGATCGTGAAAACGCGAGACCAAATCGCGAGGCGAAAACGTGAGATTCTATTGTATTCATTCTCGCGTTTTCGCCTGGCTGTCTCGCGTTTTCGAGACCACGATGTCGCGTTTTCGCCTCGGCCTTTTCACGATGTCCCCTTCCGCTTTTGGAAATACGTTTGTTCATGTCATTATGTGTGTGTAGAATGCATGCGTGTTGAAATTGAGTTTTGCGCATACATTACATGTACGTACGTATGTACGTAGAATGCAATTCGAACTAGCATGCTTTATATGCATGTATGTACGTATGTAGAACCAAATCCAACACGCATGCTGTCTACACATGCATGGGCAAATCGTATTTCCAAAAGCAGAAGGCGAGATCGAGATCGCAAAAACGCGAGATTTTAACATAAAAAAAAATATGGCCGTACCCACCCATCCCCAATTAGCACATTTACGACATATCATTTTCGGTCTAGCTGCACACCTGATGGTGTTTACAATCAGCAGTCGGTAATCCAGTTTCACGTGCAAAGTGTAACTGACCTTTAGAATTCGGTGGAAACGAACATACCAAAACCACGCTATGTAGTCGCTCACGTCATCGCATCGCCGATGAATTGATAATTACGCATTAGCTTGTGCATTTTCACATTTGTTTGATTTCTTGTTAAAACCAAGATTTGGCAGCACATGAGAATCGTTTCCTAAGACGATTCTCAAATTTTGTCAAAATATGTTTTTGTAAAGAAATATTAATGTATTCGGGTTTTATTTTCACAATTGTCCGATGTCTTAATAAAACATGTTTTGGCAACACATGAGAATTGTCTCCTTTGATGATTCTAATATTTTGTAAAAAGAATTCAGAAATCCACAACTTAATTTGTGTTTCTCGAGTCGGGTTTCATATGGTGGCGAGGAAATACGATCGATTACACACCGTGAAAATCTTGTTGGAACGTAAATGTCAATTGTCACGTAGGCCATTTCAGTTTAATACCGCGCGTTACGTCAGCTGTTATTCTAAGTACGTATGATCGCTCGTTAGGAGCATTTCTTTCCTTCGTTTAAATAAGGTATGGGTTGTGGCCTAGGGCTTAGAACACCGACTTCCAATCTGGAGGTTGTGGGTTCAAACATCGCCTTGGGAATCAAACATACCTTCATAGTATGTCCATCCCATTCAATGTCATTTTTTCCTTCGTTTATATGCCGCGTAGAAACGATAAATAAGAACCTTAAATTCCATTTCCACCCCGTGAAGGAACATGCATTTATTTCTCTAAAGTTTGGTTGTCTTGGCCTGTCGACGCAGTGAGACGAAAACGTTAACATACATAACATAAATCAATAACCATCGATCGCCGCAGAATATTTTCGCTAATTCGCTAATTACTTTCAAATTCGATTAAATAAATATAATCAGGGTCGCTGTATATTGCTATATCACATTCTTGTGATACACAGGTACTGTGTAACACAGTAGCGGCGAATCGCCAGGACGCCCGCGGCGTTATCGATCGATCAAGTGGTCAGTTTTGGGATTAAGTTTATGACAGTCGGTTCCAAAAAAACGGGCATGTGGCGGGACGTTCTAACAGAAAATAGTGACTTGCCCGGGACTAAATTCCAGCATAGAGGCACTTGCCCGAGATTAAAACCGACTTGTCCCGGGCGTCGGGCGTTCCAATTTGTACAGCCCTGTGATGTTAAGTTTTGTAAAGAGACCATGTATTTGACCTTGACCTTGGCATCAGCGGGGGTTGGACGATCGTGGATTTGGCACAGCATGGTAGTAGAGCCTTACAGGAATGCATGTGTGAAATATTAAGCATTTTAGATGAAGGAAATAGAAGTTACAACATATTTCTCTGATGTTATGTTTTGTAAAGAGACTAAGTATTTGACCTTGACCTTGGGATCAGCAGGGGTTGGACGGTCATGGATTTGGCACAGCATGGTGTAGAGCCTTACAGAAATGCATGTGTGAAATATTAAGCATTTTAGATAAAAGAAATAGAAGTTATAACAATATTTCTATGATGTTAAGTTTGGTAAAGAGACTAAGTATTTGACCTTGACCTTGGGATCAGCAGGGGTTGGACGGTCGTGGATTTGGCACACCATGGTAGTAGAGCACAGAAATGCATGTGTCAAATATTAAGCATTTTAGATGAAGGAAATAAAAATTCTCTGATGTTAAGTGTAGTGACGGACGGACACACGGACGGACGGACAACCTGACTCCAGTATACCCCCCCCCCACAACTCGTTGCGGAGGGTATAATTAAATGTAAGATGTGTTCTAAATCATTTTACATTCAAATTGTGACTTAATTATAGCAATTTACCCGGTTAATATTGATCAGACTGAAAGTTAACAGTCCTTTATAAAACAATAATATTGTTTGCGGCCATCTTGTAAAATGGCCGACATTTGTTCATCCAGCGGCTTGAGCGCCGACAACCAGGATTGATAGACAATAGACTACTGAATCCGAAAAACATACTCACCAAAAATCCCACATGGGGTGGGGGGGGGGGAGGGGGTTATTGCTGGCTCAAGGTCAAATATGGAACTGTTCCCTATTTAATAAGGAAGAAAATCAATAATACATTTGTAACAGTAAGATACGCATTGAATTAAATACATGGGGGTATAATACTCTTTAGATACAAAACTTATCTGGAGATCTGGTATTACCTGTTGATTTCCTGTTGATGTGGCAGACGGACCACTGGATGGCTCCGACGTGCAGCGACTATAAATTAC
Organism: Conchocele bisecta; assembly: GCA_029237695.1. Taxonomy (NCBI): domain Eukaryota; kingdom Metazoa; phylum Mollusca; class Bivalvia; order Lucinida; family Thyasiridae; genus Conchocele; species Conchocele bisecta. The sequence continues at coordinate 67,380,795 of CM055276.1, read as the reverse complement.
CTCCCCTTTTGACATCAACTGGAAAATAGAGTTGTTGAAGAACTAGTGAAAGTGAGCAGGGACTCACGGTTACCCCTGGCCGCCGCCTGGTCTCACCTACAAATAGTTTCTATTTAATCATGGGAATACAGACCACATGGTGCAGGATGATGTTAGAGCTCCAGATCAGCTGCGTATTTGCTTAAATACCTAATTAAAATTGCCAAAAAAACAACAATTGAAATCAGAAGTAGCGATGGTGGTACCTTTATCTTGCTGCAGAAAACAATAAACAGACCACAAATATAGCATGTTTTTCTTATTTTACAGGAAAACACATCTTGGTATTTCATAAGAATTGTCTCCAAAGAGATAATGCCAAGACATGTTATCATTTCGAAGCAAACTATTTAATAATTGCTGTCTGTTGATGTGTATAAACAGTAGTGATTTTATTTTACCCAATTAAAATTTTGAAATACCTAATTGCTTCAGATATGATGGAGTGACAATACTCAATTACTAATTCCTTATCTGGATCCCTGTAGTAAGACATCAACCAACTATGAAAGCATTCCATGAGGGGAAACAGAAACTAGAAAATGTTCCCTGTTGATGCACTTAGAGCCAGTATTTGAGAAACCGAACATTACAAAAAAATTTACTTTAAAAAATATTTTATTCATCCAATACAAGTGATAAATGATACATGATAACTAATGGGATTTCACCGAAAGCAGAACTTATCGTGGTCATCTCCCATGAAAACTTTCAAATAAATAGACTGACGGACGGACGTACGATCAGTAGCGGGGGTAATTGTATGAATGTGGAATGATGTACAGCTGATATACGTCCGGATAATGAGATTTGTCAGTGGGGGTTTGCGATTCAGTGCTAGGCCCTGCACTACTTTCATGATCTTTGCAATGACAACTTTGCCTTTTTCGCGAAAAAATGGAGAATATTTACGCTTTCACGTTTCGGTAACAACATTTTCTCAGATTGTCCCATGTTTGCAAGGTTGGCCAATGAAATCACCGCTTACATATCTAACTAGATTGGTCAGTAAGCGAGGCTTACGGAATACGCCCCGCGTGGGCCCAGGTACCCCTAAATATGTAAAACAAGAAATGCGTCTGTCGAACGCGGATGCCACCTGCAGCATATTTGTGAAACTGTGACAAATTGGTTAACCGAAAAGTGTGACGGACGGACAGACGGACATACAGACGGACATACAGACGGACAGACGGACAGACGGATGGTCCAAACACTATATGCCACCCGTTTCTTCGAAACCCGGTGGCATAAAAATAAATCCAAGTGTGTGCGCTTCTGACCTTGACTTGGGCTGGGCTTAGCGGGAGCGGCGGACGATAACGTGAATTCAGTATACCACCCCCCCCCCCCCCCACAACTCATTGCGGGGGGTATACAAAATAAACAGCAAACAATTAATCCAGCATCATACATGTTAAAGGTACATGTACATACCCACTCAGTAGGCATAAACTGTTCTTTATATCAGAGACATCATCTGAGACATATTCTGTCAAAATAAACATTCATTCACCATTACCACACGTATTGATTGGCATTATTATACATTTTTTATCAGACAATAACTTTCCATACTGATATCAGGGGTGATAACCGTGTTTCCTTGAAATGTTAACGGACATTACTATTTATACTCTTATTTTTCGATGTGCAATTATACTTTATAATTTGTCGAAAATATTATTTTTTCATGTGACGCATTTAATTAGTATAAATAATTAAAAGATAACATGCCTCATTTGCATATGAAAATAGCCTGATACCAATGCGCGTCACAATATAATTATATCTGTATAGCCGCCACTCATAATGTTTAGAACTGGTGGAATAGTGACTTCAACTTCAACTTCAATGAAATACTCTCCAACGCCTCGTCGGATATCTACTGGAGAGGGATTAAAACTGTGCACGGCGGTGTGTGAAGTGCTTCAACATGGTTAAAAAAGGCTGTTGCCAACATATATGTACATGGTCAGAATTTCTAGGCGTGGAACTCTGTGAGCGACTGGATGGATAACTTGAATGCGTCCAGGCTCGGCGCTGATACGACAGTAGAGGGCAAAGCATTCCAGAATGGTACAGTTCGCGGGAAAAAGGAATGTAGGTAGACGTTCACACGGCAGTGAGGTGGCAGAAACTTTGTGATTGTTACTGTTGCGTGTAGACCTAACCAATGCTGGTGTAGGTAGGTAGGTAGCAGGTACTGCAACAAGTCCATGAACCACGCGGTAGAGTAGGACAACGTGATAACGTTGGCGACGTTGTTGTAAGGATGGCCATCGGAGAGATGTAATAATAGATGAGACACTATCCGGTTTATGAGGATTGAAAGGTTTACTGGCGACAAATCTTGCAGCGTTTCGTTGAACTTGTTCAATTTGCTTTATCTGTGTTTGTTGCTGGGGGTTCCAAATTGGTGATGAATATTCCGTTGATCTTCGGGATGTGATATAATTGGACGATATAATACACAGTCGTCAGCGAAAAGACGGACAGTTGAGGAAATACTGTTGGCTATGTCATTGATGTACAATAGAAACAAACAGGGTCCGAGGACTGTCCCCTGCGGCACCCCAGACGTGACTTGTGAAGAAGCGGAAGTCGCATCCTGAACCACGACTTTCTGACTCCGACCTGATAAGAACGAGTCAATCCACTGTCTAGTGTTATTACGTATTCCGTAAAAATCGAGTTTGGAAGATAGAATTTGATGCGAGACTTTATCAAAAGCCTTAGAGAAGTCTAAAATAGCCATGTCGACCTGATTACCAGTATCAATGTGTTTAGAGAGATCGTCCGTAGTGAGAAGTAGTTGCGATTCACATTAACGTTTTTGGCGAAATCCATGTTGGTTATCATGCAGTATATTCTGAGAGTCCAAGTGTGACATTACTTGCGAGACAACGATATGTTCAAGCATTTTAGATGCGACGGCAGTCAAGGAAACAGGACGATAATTAGCCGGTTTTGAACGGTCACCTTTTTTGAAAATAGGCACAACGTTGGCTGTTCTCCAGTCCATTGGAACGACACCAGTGTTCAATGAAAGTTGAAATATATGTTGTAGTATGGATGCAACGACATCACAGTTCCTCTTGAATATAATGATTGGTATCTTATCTGGATCAGTTGCTTTCTTCTCGTTCAAGCGGTTGATACTGTTAATGACGCCTTTAAGTGTGACGATAATAGTCGACATAGACTTAAATGGAGAAGATCCCATGTTGGGGATGTTTGATAAATTAAGTTTTCTTTTGTAAAAACAGAAGTAAATTGTTCATTCAACATGTCAGCTTTTGTTTGGGCTGTGTCAGCTATATTGCCGTTGGATTTCAGTGTGCTTATTCCTGCGGAGTCTGGTTTCCTGCTCTTAATATATTTCCAAAAGTTCTTGGAATTCTGGTCCTTATCAGGATCCAACATATCATTGAAGTACATGTGGTATGATTTCCGTAGTTTGTATTTGATTTCTTTCTTTATATTATGGTAAGTATCATTTAAGGTTGTAGAGTCAGTACATACTATTCTACGTACCGGTAGTTTAGTACATGTATACAGTTTATTACGTTTATTTATGAGTTTTCTGATTTCATTCGTCATCCAATAATACACTTATTTAATTCCTATACAGAACAGTGTGTGCCTATTGAGTGGGCATGTACCTTTGAAACTAGAAACATATAAGTTTATAAATGAGATGAAACAAGTTAGTTGTAATAGTCTCTCACCGAGACTAACATGCCATGTCTCTATATCATGTTTAACTTCTATTTTTCATTATCTGACTTTTATCATTTATTATTTACTTTGCACCATACTCGATATTTTCCACAATACAATATGCTAAACACTTAATACATTTTGTTTATATATAAGATTATTCGTCGATGTGACAAATTATATGGGGCTCATGGGTTTTGCGACCAGTGTAAATCCAGACCAGCCTATCATTTATTATTTACTTTGCTATAGAGACTGGCTTCCATCCCATTGGGTCACATAGCGAAAGTAAACTGGAATATTCGATACGAATACGCGCATAATTTTGACACTTCGTGAACTGTACGATACCGAAATCATCTGACAATACTTTTAAATAATATTAATACACCAAAAAAAAAAAAATTTTTAAATTTCATTCATAACTTATATGATATTACTTTCCTTACTAATTATTTCTCAACATGTCTTTGTAAAACAGCGTGCATAATCCTTTCAGTTTATCACCGTCGCTATTTTCTTTCCGAGGTACAATATCGGAAATCTGCAGAGTAACCGACCAATGAAATCGAATGACGTATGTGGGGGTTTCCCGCTCAGATGTCAGATAGTCTGACAGTCAAGTGTATGGCACGTCAAATGCAGGAGCTTAACTTTCTTTTGAATAAAATTTAAAAAAATTATTGGCGATTTTGATTGCCCAGATCATCAACATCAAGAATCCGACTGATGGCACTATGTCATATTTGATCGTTTTGAGAAATTTTCATAAATCCGAAATGGCTGCCAAACAGTTATAGTGTGTCATATAGTTGTTTCCACACGAGGTATTAGCATACATTAACAGCATAAAGTGGATTTACTTGACTTATCGAGATAACATTAAATTTCAATTCACTGTTAAATGGTAAAAATCCAACATGGCCGCCAAATGTAACATGATTCTAAGTTTGCATATGACTGCTCCCACGTACACTCCATATGAAAACAACATGTATACTAATCTTGGATATATTGACATGATAAACACTGACAGTAAATTTGATACGTAACTAGACACATTTGTGAAGAGCGGAAGTCCAAGATGGCCGCCATATATACAGAAATTATCCCATGATGATCATCACAGATTATAATAGTTAAGTATATAATTGCACATGGATGTCATATCGTAGTAAATTGGAATAAAAGTACTGAAGTTATGTATACTATGAACGCTTTTACTAACTTAGGAATACAATTAGATAACTACCAATAGCAGAAATCTATAGATGGCCGCCAAATATAAAAATAACGTTGCCTTATATTGAACAAATTGCATATAATTACTCGGATTATCTGCAATATTAGATACTTATATACATGGCAGACGTATATATAAAGATAAATTACCTCGCAATGGCAATCTTATCGTGTAATTATTAAAATATTACATTTCAAAGGAAATAAATATATGGATAATGGCGGCTCTAGAGATGCAGTATACATGGACAACAACTATTACCCAACAGTCCCAACATAAAACATATAAACAAATAAACAATCATATTGAAGTGCAGTACACAAAGACATGACAACAAGGACGACGCTTTGGTATTGTCAAGTTGCCAGTTGGGTGGTTGAACCTGATTAGCCACCATAGAATTTCTCCCGCAAACCTCTCCATCATACGTGAAAATGACAGTATTATACAAGGCAATGATGAATCAAAAATGATTAATACATGTATACTGTACAAAAAAGACATTAATTACACAAAGTATATCGGTTTCAATAATTGAAAGCTAATATTGTAAATATAACTATAAGACAAGAAACGAGGCAAAGCCACGAAGGCCAGGTTTTTTCCAAGCATAGACACTTGGATAACATAATTATACCCACTTTTTGTAGACTAGATGGCCGTGGCCTGCATGTCGCGCCTTGGGGCGAGGCATGGACACTAAAAAAATAGATATAGTAGATGGAAAAACTTTAACCAAAAAACTTTAACCGGACACACGGACGAACGGACGGACGTATGCCAAAATGCCGACGATATCGCGCTTTCCGCAAGCAGGTGTGACAATAATGATAAACACCCATGTGAAGTATCAGGTATTGGGTGAAGCAGTTGCAGAGATATAGTACACGAAAAAACTTTAAAAAAAAATTCAAAGTAATTTGAACTTGACATAGGGCACAGGATCGCGCTTTCCGCAAGCAGGTGCGACATGATGATAAACACCCATGTGAATGTATCAGGTATTGGGTGAAGCAGTTGCAGAGATATAGTACACAAACAAACTTTAACAAAAAAATTCAAAGTAATTTGACCTTGACATTGGGCACAGGATCGCGCTTTCCGCAAGCAGGTGCGACAATGATGATAAACACCCATGTGAAGTATCAAGGTATTGGGTGAAGCAGTTGCAGAGATATAGTACACGAAAAAACTTTAACAAAAAAAATTGAAAGTAATTTGACCTTGTCATTGGGCACAGGATCGCGCTTTCCGCAAGCAGGTGCGACAATGATGATAAACACCCATGTGAAGTATCAAGGTATTGGGTGAAGCAGTTGCAGAGATATAGTACACAAAAAAACTTTAACAAAAAAATTCAAAGTAATTTGACCTTGACATTGGGCACAGGATCGCGCTTTCCGCAAGCAGGTGCGACAATGATGATAAACACCCATGTGAAGTATCAAGGTATTGGGTGAAGCAGTTGCAGAGATATAGTACACAAAAAAACTTTAACAAAAAAATTCAAAGTAATTTGACCTTGACATTGGGCACAGGATCGCGCTTTCCGCAAGCAGGTGCGACAATGATGATAAACACCCATGTGAAGTATCAAGGTATTGGGTGAAGCAGTTGCAGAGATATAGTACACGAAAAAAACTTTAACAAAAAAATTCAAAGTAAATTTGACCTTGACATTGGGCACAGGATCGCGCTTTCCGCAAGCAGGTGCGACAATGATGATAAATACCCATGTGAAGTATCAAGGTATTGGGTGAAGCAGTTGCAGAGATATAGTACACGAAAAAACTTTAACAAAAAAAATCAAAGTAATTTGACCTTGACATTGGGCACAGGGGCCGCACGGTTGGGGTTAGAATGAAAATATGTATGATGATAAACACCCATGTGAAGTTTCAAGGTAATGGGCGACGAAGCAGTTGCAGAGATATAGTATAACGAAAAAGTTTTAACCAAAAAACTCTAACCAGACGAATGTTAAAAAGTTAACGTTGAAAATGGCTAAGTCAATTACGTAGAAATAATAGGTGAAGGTAAAAAAATGGTCACATGTTGGATAGTTGTATGTGGTAGGCACCCCTTGGTTATGAAACTGTGAAAGTTTGGTGGTCCTAGGTGGTACAGTACCAAAGAAATTGACTTAAACACGAAAACTTAACATTGTAAACGCGAAAACTTAACATTGAAAATGGCTAAGTCGACTGCGCGGAAAAAATGGGTGAAGTTAAAAAAAAAAGTAACATGTTGGATAGTGATATGTGGTGGGTACCCCTTGATTATGAAGCTGTGAAAGTTTGGTGGTCCTAGGTGGTACAGTACCAAAGAAATGGACTTAAACACGAAAACTTAACATTGTAAACGCGAAAACTTAACATTGAAAATGGCTAAGTCGACTACGCGGAAAAAATGGGTGAAGTTAAAAAAAAAGTAACATGTTGGATAGTGATATGTGGTGGGCACCCCTTGATTATGAAGCTGTGAAAGTTTGGTGGTCCTAGGTGGTACAGTAACAAAGAAATGGACTCAAACACGAAAACTTAACATTGATTGTGAACGCGCCCGCCGCCCGCCGCCGCCCGCCCGCCGCCGCCCGCCCGCCCGCCCGCCCGCCGCCCGCCCGCCGCCGCCCGCCCGGCTTTCGCCAATCCAATAGCCTGGATTTTTTTTTGAAAAAACCTGGCTAAAAACAATGATATAATTATGATGACACAAACAATTTAGACAGTTATATTGTTCAGCATTGTCATATTAGTCTATTAAATTGCGTGAATACTGTATGTCTCATATCCATATTATGGTACCTGGCAATTTGTCAGGTTTTATATATGGTTGTGTACTATGTGTATTGCTGTCTGCAGGTACTATAATATTTTTTGTTACCGTCAGTATTTAGTAGTGGCACAACTAGATTGTCTGTCATGTAACATCAATTACATTTGTATTAGTTGTGTCCTCCCTGTGGTATTTAATATATAGCATCTCCGTGTTCTTCTCAGAATTATTATATTTGTGATTACGGTTGTTTTCTTTGATCCACATTTATTCATACTGACGGCGTCATGTCTTAATTTTTGCATATCATATGCATTCACAGGTACTGAATTCTGTCATATGTTTAAATAAGTAAAAATCATTTAATGGCGTATAACTACACAATAATTCGACAAAAATAAAGTATTTGTATTGCTTATCTTTGAAACAATACACAGAGAAAATTGGTGTACATACAATACCTCATCATATAAATATGTTGCTCTACATTGGCGATAATGGTCTGAAAACACATCAATTACTTGCAGCTTACAAAGTAATAAGTGATATTAAAGTGTTGTACATCAACCATCATGTGCATACAGCCGCTTTGTGGAAACTGACTACTTTCACAGAAAGAAAACATGTGGCCAATAATATCAGCTAAGTGGTTGTACTAAGTAGGTTGAAGGCACGTAATGGTAGCCAGAAACTGGAATAAGCTACTGGATGGCTGTTATTGTACGTAGTCACCGATTGTGACAGAAATATATAGACGTATCATCCATTGTACTTGTTCAATTGCTATATTCAGGCACTCAGGTTGTTAATGACGCTACCTAGAGGAGCATTTCATGCGATGTTGCACAGTAAATCACATTGAGCATTTGGTTTTTGGAGCCAATGATATAAGCAACGACATCTGGTATTTTTACAAATTAGAAAGTCCTTGAAGTATATTGTAAAGTACAATATATCTCCCAGCCAACAATAGAAGCATGAATGCTGCTATGGAATGGCAAGACAAGACAAAACAATATCAAAAATATCTAGCTGAATGCACGATTTTCAATCTCATATTATACTATAATTGTATTACTATTGTAATGTACTATATTCATATCCGGCGGCCATATTAGACTTATATTATTGCCGATGCTGTCTAATGGTGTATATCAAGGTGTAATTACATACGCTATTTACTACACAAGTTAGTTATCAGGTAATATGATATTTGGTGGTCACCTAGGACTAATGCTATAGAAACATGTGTCTAAATACATACCCAAAGTATTGGAATAATAATATACCGAAATACAATATTGGTATGCAAAGTCGCCCTGATATGATTGCAAGTATATAGTGTTTCTTATTTTTCTTATTTCAAGATATGATTGCAAGTACATTGTAATATATTCATATATGGCTGCCATCTTGGACTTGTGTTATACAGATTAGTATATAATTTCACATCAAAGTTACAAAAAAACACACATTCATTGTTTTAAACACATAATTAAAAAACGTATATTCTTTGATATGACGAATTAGTGAAAGTATGTAAAATAGTCACATTTGGCGGCATCTTAGATTTTTTATATATGCAGTTAAGGAATTGAATTTTAAAGTTGCCCGTTTGTGTCAGCACGTTAATACATTCATTATATTCTCTTAGCTGGTTTAATTTCCTCCTGGGGATGCAATTATGTGGCACGATATCTTGGTGGCAGCCATCTTGAATTTATGCAGATGTCTCCAAATGCTTAAGCGTAACAGATTGTCATCAGTCGGATTCGAAAAACTAGAAAGTCTACATACGCAACATCAGTAATAAAAAAGTTATTCAAAACAAGGTTAAGCCCCAAAATCGGCCTTTGGCCGCCGGACTAAAAACAGAATTACGGAAGTAAATTTATTCTGCCGGAAATTCTTCGGCAAAATGGCGACCGTAGCGTTGTAAACTTTGCACACTTTATTTAGTCGGACAAAAGGAGCGATACACACTTGATTTTAATAGGCAAGTCACCCATTGTAACTCATACAGGCCATTTAATATAATTTCTGGTTTTGCACCATTAGACGCGTATTTAGACAATAATCGACATATTTCAAATCTTGAAATCAAGTCGCTACAGTAGGTATCTTTGAGGTCTATGGCTGTAACGGTAGTAAAGCCATAGTGCTATGTCTATCTCTCACGATACTCGATAGTTTCCACAATACAATATGCTAAACACTTATTACATTTTTTTTATATATAAGATTATTCGTCGATGTGACAAATGATATGGGGCTCATGGGTTTTGCGACCATGTAAATCCAGACCAGCCTCATATCAGTATGTGACCCAGCATCAGCAGAGTTTATTGCATCTATAATCAGTGCAGCTCCTGTCACCTATATAACACACTCCTACGGAGCCCCGCAGCACGTAAAAATATAAACAAAAAATTATTAATTTGTTCTCACGAAATAACGATTTGTTCCCTCATTTTAACAATTCGTTCCCACGAATTAACAATTCGTTCCCACGAATTAACAATTTGTTCCCTCAATTTAATAATTTGTTCCCACGGGAATGAATTGTTAATTTGTGGGAACGAATTGTTAAATTGAGGGAACGAATTTTCATTTCGTGGGAACAAATTGTTAATTCGAGGGAACAAATTGTTAAGTTCAGGGAACAAATTGCGGGGCTCCGTACGCTCCTGTAGTCTGATACAGTTATTTTTATTAGTCGATCTATTTATTTTTTCATTTTTGGCCATTATCTCTGTTGCAAACTTTAACTGTAGCGAAATAACACAATTTGGCTATAAATAAACGTTTTCACTACAAGAGTTCGGTAAACTAAAGTTAGACGGTTTGCAATTTGGCTATAAATAAACACGTAAAGTTAGGCGGTTCTAGTCCAGGGGCAATTGTAGGTATATATATAAGATTCCGGCACCTCGTGTTAATGTATGGCACCCGGTGTTTTTATAAACTTGAATGTATAAGGTTTCCAAAAAATGCGGGTGCCATTTTGTAAACCAAGTTGAAGGTCATTTCAAGGTCATTGAACCTTATGCTTGACGGAAGTAGAAAATTGCCAATATATGAGCCAATAGGTCATGGTCCTTAACTTGGAAATTGGTGTAAGTTGTTAAAAAACATTTCTGACGGATATATTAAAGAATTTACGTAAACTACACTAATATTCAGTATATAATTATCATATTTTCAAGATGGCCGCCAAAAATCGGGTATTTATGAGATTTCGGTTGACTTGCTACATATTTGTGTAATGCTAAGCGCCTTCACCTATATTCAAAGGTTAATTCTTTCAACTGGAATAATATTGTTTACATTTGACTACCATAAGTATTGCTATGATCAGATATTAATAATAGCTAAATATAACTGGGAGAATTTGGTTTAGGAGGAAATCAACACTTCTCTCACTTTTCCCTGAGATTCCGTAACTATTAAAATGTGGACATATATTGAACCCTGATTTGATCGGCTAATAACATCATGCTCTGCATGACTTTTCATTGTTGTGTCAGTGGTATGATGAATTCTTCCCCAGCCTATAAACAAACATTGTAGGCCCTGACCTGCACATATGTGTAGGTTTATCTGGGGATAATCGCAAACGTAATTATCCCCTTGTGTCATGGTGCATCACAAATCTGACCCCAGTAATGAGAAATATTATGTACATTTTAATTTATAAAAGTTGCTGAAAACATAATGTAACTATAAAACCATTGACAGCAATAGCCTATTTTACAAACATTGAAAAGTATAATTATCTAGAAAAGTATACGTCGAGGAAGAAATTTTGAATTTCACTTAAAATCAAAATTTCTTCCTCAAAGCATACTTTTCTAGCTAAGTACACTTTTCAATGTTTGTGAAATAGGCTGATCAGTATAATACAATTTAATAAATTTATCCTTAAATTTTGGCTGTGATAATGTAATAAATTCAGTTTAATAATTATGTTTATCTTTAATCATCAAATATATGCAGCCGTTAGTTCTATATGACATATAATGCATTTCGGGAAAAATAATTACTCCCTCAAAGTATACTTTGCTAGATAAGTAATCTTTGCAATGAAATTTGCTACGGGCTAACATTTCACCGAGTATTAAGCGGATATGAATTTGATTCCTGCTCTGATGGTTTGGAGAATAAATTTAGGGAGTGGTAACATAATTTAATCCATGAATGCACACATACGTCAGTGCCATAGGACACCACTGTTGTATGTGGACTTTTATAGCTTTTCCTGTCTCAATGATGAAAGCAACTTTTATCTTATGTTATCTTATAATCATATGGGTCAGCGTATGCGATTTTCTGTTTTATGTCTATATTTTGCTTTTGACTCAAAAAGTTCTGAAATTTATATCAAAAGCTGATACAAATTTTGGAGTGCATGTGAAATTCACTTACATAAGAGACACGCCATGCGATGTTGTACCTAAGAACATGTGCGTCATCTCATGAACAATATTTACAAAGTTTCAATATTTTCCGTAACTGACGTTGAAAATTGACAAAATGTTCATAGCAAATGAGGAATTTTAAAATTTGTCTACTTGCGATGTCATTTACAGAAACAGTAAATCAGTTTCTGTAAACATTTTTCATGAAAAATCGCACATCCTCTAAGGTACAACATCACATGGCATGTCTCCATTATGTCCACTTCGTCATATTTTCGCATGTAATGGTCTAAAGATGGAGGCAAAGGATAACTCCGTAACCAAACAGGGGCCTTTTTTTTAACGGAATTCGCTACAAAATTGAGGTCAAAACCGTGTATCAGCACGAAATAGTGCCGACTTTCTCGCGTTATTCTGCACACTTATAATGTTGACAAGATATTTAAATTGACTTATATTTCCTAAACACGCTAAATAGTAATTAAAAGAATATTTTCATTTATAAAAAAGTCTCTAAAGAGGACGTAAAAATCACGGTTTATTCGTTAAGATCGACTGTGCGACTGAGTCCCTGCGTTTGGCTTGAAGTTGTACTGGTTCCCAATGCTCGTCAACAAGCAAGTGGGAGCTGAAAATAGTTCCCGCAATTGCAGAATACTACAAGCCTTTACCCAGATATTCCCAACGAGACACCTGACCGATACACAAGTAGAAAGGTAATACATTTAAGTTATTACTGCCACTAATTATTTGTTCAAAACTGCTGCAATGCGGAATTTAATTCAGCATACACATAACATGTTCTTATTTCCGACAAGAGGTAGAAGCCGGCAAATTGTTTCATAATTTGGCTACCGGAATCGTTACAACGCTTTAAATTAATGCACGGACCGCAGCGATGGATGATAAATGAGCAGTCAGTTGTGTTACGTTTCTGCAGTTCATTAATTGATTGATTTATTGGTGTTTAACGGACTACCAACAGCTAAACCTATGGCCGGGAGGGTGGAACAATGAAATGGGGCTCATGGGAGTTGTGACCAGTGTAGCTCCTGATCAAATTGCACGCTCCTATGGCCTGATAAGGATCTATGTTGATTGTAGAAGCATAGCGGGTATTTCATTGAGAGACTGGCGAGCAGTGAAGATCCTGATCAGACTGTGCGGATGCACATGCTGATCTGGATCTACGCTCGTCGTAAAATCCGTAAGCCCTATTTCTCAAGTCCCAGTCACAAATTAAGGTTTAATCTACAATACTGGGATTCACGCCTGGTTCCATCACTTTCCATCACTAAGACAATATTGGGTAATCTGATTGCAATAATGGTGCCTGACACTGGATCGGGATATTGTGTTCTCGGTATAGAAAGGCTGATGGTGTAATTTGACGGATATTTTCAGAATCAGCAATTTAGTTTTCTTACCAGGTGAGCTGATTATCTTTAATTAATACACATGCGTGGGTTCTACAGATAATCAAACATGGTTCGATAAGCTCACTCGTTTGATTGGCGTAAGGACCCACTCACCTATGCATTATTTCAAGATAATTAGCTCGCTTGGCTAAATAATGCTATTTAATACAAAAATACTATTTCTTTATGGGAATTTAACATGGAAATGATATACAAACTATAAAGAAAACGAAACTTAAATTGTGATAAAAGATGTTTCAATGTTATCCTCGTGAATGTTTAAAGGTACATGCCCACACAGTAGGCACAAACTGTTTTTTTATAGGAATTAAATAAGTGTATTACTATAATTGTGCCACTATTCCACCACTTCTAAAAATTATGAGTGCCCGCTATACAGATATATAGAGGATATTCATATTTTTGCAACGAATATGACATTATATGACTGTATACGGTAATTAATGTGCATTTGCAGCCTATTTTCAGTCCGGCAATGCAGGTGCGCGTTATGAATATAGATAGCGGAAGTAGTCGTATTTTCACCGGAAGATGTTTATTTCATCGATGAGAACATATGTCTTTTATTTACATCGTATAACTATGTATTTCATGGGTAGGTATATAATACAATCATTCAGGTAATATATATTTTACTGATAGTGACTCGCGGTGGTATCAGGCTATTTTCATATGCAAATGAGGCATGATATGTTTTAATTATTTATTCTAGTTAAATGCGCCACCTGAAAATATAATACTTTCGACAGATAATAAAGTATGATCATTGCACATCGAAAAATAAATACAGAGTATAAGGAAACGCGGCTATCGCCCCTGATATCAGTGTGGAAATTGACATCTGATATAAAATGTATAATAATGCCAATAAATACGTGGGGTAATGGTGAAATAATGTTCATTTTGCCAGACAATGTCTCGGATTATGTCTGATATAAAGAACAGTTTGTGCCTACTGTGCCTTATATCTCCTGGTAAAAATCTTCACTTATATGAAACTATGATGTATCTATGAGGATTTAACATGCAGAAATTATTTTCATAATATAATTATTATTTGACTAAATTTCGTGAAATAAAAATAAGTCTCATTCTTACATTTTGCTAAGTAGTAATAATAGTGGAAAATAGTGTTTCGTATGGTGGCATATATTTGCCATCAAGATGTCGACATAATTTCTCGCAACATGTTGACTTAAATATCATGGCATGTCAACATAACCGGATAAGTTGCCACAACAAGTCAACATAATGCGACTTATCACAATTAGTCAACATACCGTGATAAGTTAACACAATAATATTATGTCGACATAACGTGATATTTTATCTCAGCAAGTCGACATAACATGATATTTATCTCAACATGGTGACTTTTTTTAACGTGATAAGTTAACACAACATGTCGATATAATATGATAGTTTTACACAACATGTCGACATAATGTGATATTTTATCTCAACATGTCAACATAGTTTCGCGTCGGCATCTCAACAGCAAGTATATGCCACCATAGTTTTACAATGTTTATATATATAACCTTATAAGGTGGGAAGTTTACACAAAACTGACAGCAGTGTTAGTGTCCATGTATATCATGTATGTAAGGCCATAGAAATTTAGTTAGAAAACTCCGGCCTTAGGAGATTTATCTGCTCATCCACATTTTGTGGAGGGAGGGTTGGTGGAATTTTCATTTTTTTGTACCGACTGTGTAGTGTCTGATTGCTTTTGAAATGTTTTGAAAATAGATACATTTACAAATAAAATAACACTTTGGCAATTTATTTCAGTGATGGGTATGGTCCCTACTAAAAATCTGCAAATTAATTTTCTCTAGCATGAACTAAAGTTGATAAATACATGTATCATGTATCCTGCATATTTTACAACCTTTTTGCATTTTTCCTGTCTTCTGCAGATTTTCAACCCACAGACGCATTGACCGCCTATACTGGGATACCTGGTTTGCGAGCATTTACCAGTTGTGGAGAGATAAATAGACAATAAAAGTTACAGAAAATACTGAGAAGGTATGATTTTGTTACTATGCTGGAAAATAAAATATCTGTTGTTGTGTGAATTTAGGACAGAAAACATAATTCCGCCGTGTCAGAAAAATATCTGTGTGTCCGAGCTTTTTATCGGAATTTAGTGTTACCCTTGTCCGTTCCGTCCTTCCATCTGTCCGTCACCTACCTTGTAGCTCGTAAAACTTTTAAACCATACTAGCTACAAACTTTAAACTTAGTATGTACATGTAGCTTCCTTATCATGAGTCGATTTTTGATTATCTCCCACTTGTTTTACTTAGAATTTCCCAATTTTGCATTGTAACTCGTAAAACTTTTAAACCGTACTGGCTACAGACCTGAAACTTGGTATGTAGCTTCCTTTTATGATGAGTATATGTGCAAAAGTTTACTTCTATTTTTTATTCGACCCCCGGGTCATGCATTATCTCCCCCTTTCGGACTTATAATTTGGCAAGTTTACATTGTAACTCGTAAAACTTTTAAATCGTAATAGCTACAGACCTGAAACTTGGTATGCAGTTTCCTTATGATGAATAGATGTGCAAAGCTTATTTCAATATTTGATTCGACCCCCAGGTCATGGATTATTTCCCACTTTTTTTACTTAGAATTTCCCAATTTTGCATTGTAACTCGTAAATGCTTTAAAGGTACATGTCCACTCAGTAGGGACACAATGTTATTTATATAAATTAAATAAGTATGTCACTATTCTACCAGTTCTCTAAAATTACGAGTGCCCACTATAGAGATATAATCATTTACTGGTAGTAATATTTATTTTACTGATCGTGACTCGCGGTGGTATCGGGATATTTTCATATACAAATGAGGCATGATATTTTTTAATTATTTAATATACTAATTAAATGCGTCGCCTGAAAAAATTATATTTTCGACAGATTATAAAGTATGATCATTGCACATCAAAAAATAAATACAGATAATAAATAGTAATGTCCGTTAACATTTTAAGGACACACGGTTATCGCCCTTGATATCAGTGTGTTTCTTTGTTTGTTTATTAGTGTTTAACGGCCTATCAACAGCTAAGGTCATGTAAGGCCGGGAAAACGGGTTCGATCCCATTTTAACCTGCTGCATTGGGGGGAAAATCCCAAAATCAGAACGGAATATTTACATCGAGAACAAATATATTCAGCCCTGAAATTAGAATAACCTGACCTGGTGCCAGATCCATACCACACCAAGTCACTTGGCCCCTTCCCCTAAAATAGGATTACGAATATCGTAATACTCACATAAGGGGTATACCCAGATTCAACTGTCACATACAAAATGCCAAAGACGTATGTGAGGGCCAAACCAGGTCTCCAGTCGGGATTCCGGTAAGGATGAACCCCGATCGTTAAATAACCCATCGCGTGTTCCCACCTGCCACCCACTGATATCAGTGTGAAAATTTACATCTAATATAAAATGTATTGCCAATCAATTCGTGAGATAGTTATCAATGAATGTATATTTTCCAGAAAATGTATCAGATGATTTCTCTGATATAAAGAACATTTTGTGCCTACTGAACGGGCATGTACCTTGAAATTGTACTAGCTACAGACTTGAAACTTGGTATGTTGCTTCATAATGATGCATTATCTCCCCCTTTTCGACATATAATTTTGCCTTGCAACTTGTCAAACTTTTGAAACCGTAATAATAGAATTTCACACTTGCCTTGTTTATTATCAACGCGATATATGGGGCATCCGTGTTCTATGGCACATTTTCTAGTTGTTAATATTAAAAGTTTTCCAGAGTTTCTCAATGCTGTTATAAATGTAACTCTTATAGGATTATTTTAATATTGCATTACATCATACTTGTGCACAAATTCAACACTCCATGCGTGGTTGGTTGAGAGCACGCGACGGGTACTTCAACGATCGATATTCATCCTTACCGGAATTCTGACTGCAGACCTGGTTTGGCCCTCATATACGTCTTTGGCACCAGATCAGATTATTCTAATTTCAGCGCTGAATGCGTTTTTTCTCAATGTAAATATTCTGTTCGGATTTTGGGATCCCCCCCCCCCCCCCCCACCCTCCGATGCAGGAGGTTAAAACGGGCTTGAACCAGTTAGCCCGGCCTTACATGACCTTACCTGTTGATAGGACGTTAAATGCTAATAAACAAACAAACATCAACACTCCATGCTGGCCTGAATCTGACCTTGAACTTTTGACCTTCACAACTGTGCTTAAACACTTTTATATTTCGGTTAAGAAGTTTGCCAGACTTATCCAATCTGACATCGGGGGCATTCGTGCCGACATACATCATGTTCTTGTTTTGTTTGTGCTCATATGATAAATAACCATTATATGTATTTATTGTTTACCCTAGTTTCTCGACCAATGAAAGAATGGCATTTCGTCTCAATTAATCGCATATTGCGACATTTTCACCAAAATGTATTAAATTAATCATTGAATGTTCAGCGCTATATTTAGAACTGATTGTATGCCTTGTTGTCATCAGTTCACAATACGCAAAGCATATTACTGCCCACACACACGCTCACTTGTGTTGCACCGCCAATCACATACTAGTATATAGTGATTCGAAATCATGTTTAGGGGCTTCGCTTCGCAGTGGGCTGGGTAAACAATAAGTAAGTTATAGTTCACATATTGAATTTTTAATAAACTAATTTCTTGCTTGCTAGCGCTCGCTCGAAATTAATTTAATTACAAATTCAATATGTGAACTATAACTATTACATTGTATGCCCATGTGGAATCATAAACAGAGGCATGTCCATGGTCTGTTCACATTTCCCCCAACTTTGTCGCATATCATACGTTTTTTTCCAACAAAACTAAAGGGCTCCAGCCCATTCACAATGCCTAGGAACACAGTTCTGTAACATTTTGGAAACATTTGTGACTGCAATCTGATGGTATTTCTCTTCTATAGCAAATACTGTTATTATTACAGGAGTGCTCGATGAAGGAAACTCTGGTTATTCGAAGTTTAGCACCAATTAGTTCCAGCCGAAGAACTTTCCCACCTGTACCACAACTAACTGAAGCAAGACATCGTCATAGCAGAAATAGACAATGAACTAAATAAGACTGGGATCCACTAAACCTATTGCCAGTCATTTACATGGCCCGTGTCAAATTGTTAAAGTTGAAGTTATTGAGCCTAGCACCATAGATGAATCCTTAATGTGTATTGAAGAAACTGATCATACACAGTATACACAGTGCATATGAAGTTGTTTTGACTGCATGGATATTCTGGTTACAAGACAGTGATTTTGCCATCCATGATTTAGCATTGCCACAACCATTCTGAACAGCAACAAGTGACAACAGTGAATGAAGTATAGTTTCATCATAACTTCTATATTCCTTGGAGAATTACTTAAATATTTCAACACAGCATACTTGCGGACAAATGCCACACATCCATGCTGCCCTTAATGTGACCTGGACCTGTTGACCTTCACAACTTTGAACTTTTTCACACATTAAAGGTACATGCCCACGCAGTAGGCACACACTGTTCTTTATAGGAATTAAATAAGTGTATAATTGTGTCACTATTCCACCAGTTCTAAAAATTACAAGTGCCCGCTATACAGATATAATCAATTAGTAATATTTATTTTACTGATAGTGACGCGCGGTGGTATCAGGCTATTTTCATATGCAAATGAGGCATGATATTTTTTAATTATTTATACTAAATAAATGTGTCACCTGAAAAAATACTGACTCCATGAACACCAGAGGAGAATGTGACATTGAGTTCATGTGTTTCAACAAAAATTGTGTTATTTTTAGATGGCGGTCATCTTGGATTAAGCGATGACTCTCATTTTACCAAATTTGAAAATGCTTCACCCAAGGATCTTAACTTCCTATGAAGTTTGTCCAGCATCGGCCATGTGGTTCCTGAGAAAAAGACGTTGAAATTTTTGAATAAATGGACCTTTTGGTGGCCATCATGGATGACATAATCATCCGATTCTGACAAATATTGCACCAGAGCAATCGACTCATCGATACCTTCAATTTGATATATGACATGAGCATATTCGGTCAAAAATAAAATTTAACCCCAATTTGACACCACGGGCCACGCCCATTTTTGACCCCTGAGTCACCATTTTAACAATTTCGAAAGAGAATTGTACATCGATCATTCCTACCAAGTTTCGTCGAAATCTGGCGAGCGGTTCATGAGAAGAAGATTTTTTAAGAATTTATGCTATTTTTAGACGGCAGCCATCTTGGATTAGCGATGACCTCAATTTTAACAAATCTGAAAAGGCTTCACCCATGGACCAAAACCTTTAAGTTTGGCTACCATGGGCCAAGCGGTTCATGTGAAGAAGAATTTTGAAATCTCTAATAATGATGGTGGCCATCATGGATGACATAATCATCCGATTCTGACAACTATTGCACCAGAGCAATCGACTCATCGATACCTTCAATGTGATATATGACATGAGCATATTCGGTCAAAAATAAAATTTAACCCCAATTTGACACCATGGGCCACGCCCATTTTTGACCCCGGAGTCACCATTTTAACAACTTTGAAAGAGCATTGTACGTCGATCATTCCTACCAAGTTTCGTCGAAATCCGGCTGGCGGTTCATGGGAAGAAGATTTTTTAAGAATTTATGCTATTTTTAGACGGCGGCCATCTTGGATTTGCAATGACCTTTGAATTTTGAAATCTCTAATAAAAGAACGACCTTTCGGCGGCCATCTTGGATGACATAACCATCCGATTTCGACAAAAAAAATCACCAGAGTGATCGCCTCGTTGATACCTTCGATTTGATATATGATATGAGCATATTCGGTCAAAAATAAAGTTTGACCCCAAATTGACCCCACGGGCCACGCCCATTTTTGACCCCGGGGTCACCATTTTAACAACTTTGAAAGAGAATTCTACCTCGATCATTCCTACCAAGTTTCGTCGAAATCCGGCTAGCGGTTCATGAGAAGAAGATTTTTTAAGAATTTATGCTATTTTTAGACGGCAGCCATCTTGGATTAGCGATGACCTCAATTTTAACAAATCTGAAAAGGCTTCACCCATGGACCAAAACTTTTAAGTTTGGCTACCATGGGCCAAGCGGCATGTGAAGAAGACTTTTGAAATCTCTAATAAAAGAACAACCTTTTGACCGTTCGGCGGCCATCTTGGATGACATAACCATCCGATTTCGACAAAAGAATGCACCAGAGTGATCGCCTCGTTGATACCTTCGATTTGATATATGATATGAGCATATTCGGTCAAAAATAAAATTTGACCCCAAATTGACTCCACGGGCAACGTCCATTTTTGACCCCGGGGTCACCATTTTAACAAATTTGAAAGAGCATTATACCTCGATCATTCCTACCACGTTTCGTCGAAATGCGGCTAGCGGTTCATGAGAAGAAGATTTTTGAAGAGTTTATGCTATTTTTAGACGGCAGACATCTTGGATTAGCGATGACCTCAATTTTAACAAATCTGAAAAGGCTTCACCCATGGACCAAAACTTTTAAGTTTGGCTACCATGGGCCAAGCGGTTCATTTGAAAAATAATTTTGAAATCTCTAATAAAAGAACGACCTTCTGACCTTTCGGCGGCCATCTTGGATGACATAACCATCCGATTTCGACAAAAAAATGCACAAGAGTGATCGCCCCGTTGATACCTTCGATTTGATATATGATATGAGCATATTCGGTCAAAAATAAAATTTGACCCCAATTTGACCCCACGGTCCACGCCCATTTTTGACCCCGGGGTCACCATTTTAACAACTTTGAAAGAGCATTATACCTCGATCATTCCTACCACGTTTCGTCGAAATCCGGCTAGCGGTTCATGAGAAGAAGATTTTTGAAGAGTTTATGCTATTTTTAGACGGCAGACATCTTGGATTAGCGATGACCTCAATTTTAACAAATCTGAAAAGGCTTCACCCATGGACCAAAACTTTTAAGTTTGGCTACCATGGGCCAAGCGGTTCATTTGAAAAATAATTTTGAAATCTCTAATAAAAGAACGACCTTCTGACCTTTCGGCGGCCATCTTGGATGACATAACCATCCGATTTCGACAAAAAAATGCACAAGAGTGATCGCCCCGTTGATACCTTCGATTTGATATATGATATGAGCATATTCAGTCAAAAATAAAATTTGACCCCAATTTGACCCCACGGTCCACGCCCATTTTTGACCCCGGGGTCACCATTTTAACAACTTTGAAAGAGCATTATACCTCGATCATTCCTACCACGTTTCGTCGAAATCCGGCTAGCGGTTCATGAGAAGAAGATTTTTGAAGAGTTTATGCTATTTTTAGACGGCAGACATCTTGGATTAGCGATGACCTCAATTTTAACAAATCTGAAAAGGCTTCACCCATGGACCAAAACTTTTAAGTTTGGCTACCATGGGCCAAGCGGTTCATTTGAAAAATAATTTTGAAATCTCTAATAAAAGAACGACCTTCTGACCTTTCGGCGGCCATCTTGGATGACATAACCATCCGATTTCGACAAAAAAATGCACAAGAGTGATCGCCCCGTTGATACCTTCGATTTGATATATGATATGAGCATATTCAGTCAAAAATAAAATTTGACCCCAATTTGACCCCACGGTCCACGCCCATTTTTGACCCCAAGTTTTGTCGAAATCCGGTTTGCGGTTCTTGAGAAAAAGACTTTTGAAGAATTTGTACTATTTTTAGACGGCGGCCATCTTGGATTACGTAATGACGTCATTTTAACAATTTTGTAATCCCCCTACCTAAGGACCATGACCATGAAGGTTGGTGACTATAGGCCCAATGGTTACCGAGGAGAAGACGTTTGAAAATGTTCACGGACGACGGACGACGGACGACGACGACGGACACATTGCGGTGAGCTAAAAATAAATACAGAGAATAAATAGTAATGTCCGTTAACATTTTAAGGTAACACAGTTATCGCTTCTGATATCAGTGTGTACATTTACGGCTAATATAAAATGTATAATAATGCCAATCAATACGTGGAATAACGGTGAATTAATGTTTATTTTGCCAGAAAATGTGTCAGATGATGTCTCTGATGTAAGTAACATGTTGTACCTACTGAGTGGGCATGTACCTTTAACAAGTTCGCAGGAGTTTCTCAATTATGTCATAACTTCTTTATCCCTTGATGGCTCACTATAATATTTCAATACATCACACTTGTCAACAAATGCCACACATCCATGCTGTCCTTAATATGACCCTGACCTTCACAACTTTTTCACACATTATTTATTTTACCGGAGTTTACACAAGACCTGTGCACAAATGTCACACATCCATGCTGCCCTGAATATGACCTTCACATTTTGACCTTCACACCTGTGTTTATGAATACTTATCACTTTTGGTAAATTAACTTTGCCACAGTTTCTGCCAATATGCCACCGGGGGCATTCGTGTGCCGACAGGTCACATTTTCTTGTTCTTAAGTGTTGTAAAAAACGACAATTAATGATTTTTCCTCAAATATATATAAATAAAAGATTAATCTGACATTATTTTTTAAGGGGCAGGTGGGGATGATATTCAGTAATTTTATTTCATGCGAGCCTTAACCGGACGTAAATTTCAAAATAATGTAATACCAATTACCAATGGAATGAAACGGTCAAAATGTCCAGATCAAAATTTGATTGATTTTTGTCTGATGAATTTAAAAGTCCAGGTGCATATATATTCCTTATACATGCTGTTCCTGTCATGACATATTATTGTGACTGATTAAAAGATGCACCAAGTGTAACCCCAATGTTAGTGCTGAATTTAGAATGCTCCAAAATTCTGGTGTGTTTCTCTATGTATATGACATTTTGAAGTCACTGCAGCTATTCAGTATGTAGTTTGTCTCTTGATGTACTGCAAATAAATTAGCGAAAAAGGTCACTGCATATCAATTGAGTGCCGTTAACAGTTCAAAGTGAATATGGTTGGAGAAATGGAGCTTTGGACATTTGTGTTCAGTGTCGGCACATACCAGCATGCATATTTGTCTGATCAAGTATACATGCGCTATTCGCCATTTAGTCAGCAAAACACCCACCATGCTCCAAATAAACAGTATAAATCCTAAACAAGCTGCAGGAGTGTGCTAGCGGATCATAAGGTACTGGCCACAAATACCATAAGCCCCCATTTCTCCAGTGAAAAATACAAACATTTTACAGGCTTCTTGACATCATTTTCATGAATATTTGTAATTCAAAAATGTCTTTAGTATGTTGCTCATGTGACTGATGTAAACATGGTGGTGGTGCATGTTGCCACATAATTTTACATTTTAGCAGGGTTAAAATAGAAGAGTGGATTTAAGTGAATCTACGTCTTGATCTGGGTCGATTCAGTGCATTAAGATTTCAGTTTATGGAAAAGTACTTTTCACAACAAACATATATTATAATAAGCTTAGAATTGCAAATGTATTCGGTTAAGTGATGCATGTACGTTTACAGTCGAATCATTTTACATCATTTAGATGGAATGTCAAATAATTGTGTAATTTGTCCACAGTATGAATGAATACATGAAATAAACTGATGTATGTCATTTTCATTGTTATTAGTCAATTATTATTTCAATCATGATTTATAAAACTTGCTGAGCAAGTCAAAATAAACTCAGAATAAACATGAGGAAGCATGTTGATTGGTTGACTGAATTGGATTTTAGGTGTGTCCAACAGTAAGATTATATAACATGTACTCAACAAAGTTTATAATCTTTAATTCAGGCCCAGTATGTCAAACACACCATGAATGTTCAAGCCTGCTTGCAGAGAGCTTGTAGTAGTGGTTACATTGACGCCATTGTGTTAAAGTTATATCCCATCGCATATCGAAAATGGGATATAGGGATGCAAAAGTCGTCCGTCTGTCCATCCATCACATTTTCCATTCTGCTATGACTTTGTTATCGTATGACCGATTGGCTTGAAACTTCATGTGCATGTCTATTATCCATATGTTCATTCCCCGCCCCACCCATGCCCAAGGTCAAATTACTAGAAATCGCGTCAAGAAATCGCCAGGAAGTGTCTCACCCACTGAACGAGGCGATCACCACGAAAATAAAGGTCAAGGTCACAATATAAAGAAGTCCAAAATAATAGATGATATGAAGGTCATGGTCACCAAGGTTATGGTAAAGGTCACACAAATGACACTGGGTAGATAGCCATCAAAGTGAGGAAGAAAGCGATTGGTGAAGTTTGGTAATGATCCGACAAACAGATCAAGAGATATTCAACATTTGGACGTACATAAATAATTATTGACACAAAATTCAAGGTCATCAAGGTGATGGTCGAGGACAATGGAATGACACTGTATAGATAGCTATCAATGTGGGGAAGATATTTATGAACTTTGGTAATGATATGACATTTGAGATATTAAACATTGTATGTCCAAAAGTGTTGACACCAAAGAAAAGGTCACCAAGGTCAGTGTCTGCCAAACTACACTGGTAGATATCCATCAATGTGCAGAAGCTATTGATGAAGTTTTGAGATGATCCGACTAACGGATCAAGAGATATTCAACATCTGGATGTACGTCCAAAATTACTGACATGAAGGTCAAGGTCACCATGGTCACGGCCATCCGAATGAGACACTGGGTGGAAATTAGCCATCAATGTGAGGAAGCTATTAACGAAGTTTGGTAAAGGATCTGACTAACGGTTAAGGAGGTATTCAACATTTGGACGTATGTACAAAATTATTTACACATAGATCACCAAGGTCAAGGTCAAGATCGCCCAAATGACAGTGGGTGGATAGCCACCAATGTGAGAAAGCTATTGATGAAAGTTGGTAATTATCCGACACGGATCAAGAGATAAGGAAAATGTGGATACGTCCACAATTTACGTCTCACAAAGGTTAAGGACATCAAGGTGAAAGTCAAGGTCACCCGAATGACACTGGATGGATATCTATCAATGTGATGAAGTTTGGTAATTATCTGACTAACAGATCAGGAGATATGGAAGATTTACTTCCCAAATTGTCGACGACACCGACAACGCCGGAATTGTGACCGCTATGTCTCACTTTCCACTATCGTGGGTGAAAAGACAAAAAGTGAATGCTTTTTTTCTTCCTAGCAACAGCAAAGGTCATGTAGGGACGGGACCTCGGTTTCAAATCTCATCTGAAGGACCAGAGGGATGGAAATACATGTACCCATTTACTATGAAAGTATTTTGTTCATGCCTAGGGCGGGGATTGAACTCTGGGGCCCGTTTCACTAAACTTTATACGACTAAAATGTTCGTAAGTGCAACTCTAGGATCGTCTGGAAATTTCAATTGATGAATTTACAGTTATTGAGCATAGGCTGCATATGCAGCCTATGCTCAATAAATGTAAATCCAATAGTTGTTTGCAAGAAAACATTGTTAATGTGACATTTACAGACTATCATAATGTTTCACTTATGAACATTTTAGTCGTAAGAAGTTTAGTGAAACGGCCCCCTGTAGCCGATTTCATCAACATTTCAAAGTATACTTATCTAGCAAAGTATACTTTGAGGGAGTCATCATTTATTTTTCCTAAAATGCATTATTTCAAATAGAACTAACCACTGCATATATTTGATGATTAAAAGTATCCAGAATTATTATACTGAATTTATTACATTATCACAGCCAAAATGGAAATGGCTGTGACAGCCAAAATGGAAATGGCTGTGATAATGTAATACATTCAGTATAATAAAAATTAAGAAATTTATCCTTAAATTGACAATTTCTCCCTCAAAGTATACATTGCTAGATAAGTATACTTTGCAATGTTGGTGAAATAGGCTACTGGTATTGAAGTCCAGTATGGTATTGCAGTCCAGTATCCTAATCTCTAGGCCACAATCCGTCCCTATTCTTCAAACAAGAAATCGTTATCAGACTACATGAGTGTGTTAATTGACCAGGTGCTACACTGGACACAAATCCAATAATCCTGGGAGGTCCCCAGGGTGTCCGGCTTAGAGAGGGTTCACTGTAATTCAGGCATTTGATCATGCTGGGCCATAGGTGTATGCTATGCGATCATGAACAGGCATTATCACCTCAGATAAATGACCAAGAAACTCATCCAAAGTAAGATCACAGATGGCATTGTGTTAAATGTACTTTTGTATGACAGGAGCAGTGAGTGAACCAACAACCTCCATTATGAAAGGTCATATGAATAGAAAAAATAAATCTTAAAATATATTTTGTAAACTGGTAGACAATGACAATTCAAATGACATCCAGAAAAACCCATGCAAAAAATATAATCCGATCAAAAGTTATGCAAGTTTTCATAAGTGTACATTTTATGCAAACAAATGCAAATTCTTTCCAACAAAATTTTGAAAATCCCAATAAAAATGTTTTAATTAAAATACATTTTTTTATATCTTTCATTTTATTTCATCATACATGTAGATTATCAAGTTCATGTAATAAAAGAATGAGAAACAAGAAATGTGGCCTGTTGGCACACGAACGCCCCAGGTGGCAGATTTGAGAAACTGTGGCAAAGTTAATTAACCAAAGTGATAAGTATTCACAAACACATTTATGAAGATCAAAAGGTCAAGGTGATATTAAGGGCAGTGTTCATGTGTGGCATTTGTCCATAAGTATGATGTATTGAAATATTAAAGTAATCCATCAAGGGATATAAGTTATGACAGAAATGAGAAGCTCCGGCCAACTTATTAATGTGTGAAAAAGTTCAACGTTGTCAATGTCATATTAAGGGCAGCATCGATGTGTGGCATTTGTCCACAAGTATGATGTGTTGAAATATTTAAGTATTCCTTCAAGGAATATAGAAGTTATGACAAAATGGAGAAACTCTGGCAAACTTCTTAATGTGGGAAAAGGTTCAAAGTTGTCAAGGTCAAAAGATCAAGGTCATATTAAGAGCAGCATGGATGTATGGCATTTGTCCACAAGTATGCTGTGTTGTAATTTGTAAGTAATCATTCAAAGAATATAGAAGTTATGACATAATTGAGAAACTCCGGCGAACTTCTTAATGTGGGAAAAAATTCAAAGTTGTCAAGGTTAGAATGTCAAGGTCATATTAAGGGGCAGCATGGACGTGTGGCATTTGTCCACAGGTGTATTGTGCTGAAATATTTAAGTAATCCTTCAAGGGATATAGAAGTTATAACAAAATTTCGAAACTCCGGCGAACTTCTTAATGTGCCGGACACGGACGTTCCAACATTTTAGGTTTATGGTGTATTTCCATTCTTTGAAGATCAAATAATAAGCCCCTAAACATCAATAGAATTTATGAGCTTACGGAATAAATCAACGGATTTTTTTGTGTTAGGCCACGCCCCTAACATCTTAAACCCCCGGACGTTGGCCCGGACGGACAGACACACGGATACACACTGGCAGTCCAAACACTATATGCCTCCGGCTCTACCGAGACCAGGGGCATACAAAGTAGACTTACTGTAAATAAATATAATAAATAATTGTTCTTCTATGACCTCATCGTGGAACACGCATATTTCAGCTAATTAAAATGTTCAAACAGTTGTAACTTTTTTAATATGTGTTTAACATGTGGTTTTCAGCATTTATTTGATATTATCAAGTTGTATTAATTACAAAAATAATTGTACCTATGACCTTTAAAGTCAAATACTCTACTGTACCACATTGATATGTTTGTTGAAATTGCTTTGCATTTTTAACACCCCTCGTAATTCTGGCACTCGCCGTACACTTTATTTCAAATTTGCATAACATAGTAATACTATACTGCTAAATGTGTAGGAACTGCGTAGTAAAGTGTGATAATACCTCCACAAAAATAGAAACGAGAGGTTTGTTATGTACCTGGAGAAAATGCACTGTCATGTATAAACATAGCACTCAAACTACATACGTACCTCTGGATTCTGATCAGGGTTTATTGAATATGATAGCCCATGGCAACCCAAGCCAGTCATGGAGTCTTGAAAATAATGGCTGTGACTGGAGAAATGGGGCTTATGGGATTTGTGACCAGTGTAGCTCCTGATCAAATAGCTCGCCTGTAGCCTGATAATGATCTACAGGTAATTATCGTTATCTCGAAGTTGACCATGAGCAAAATATATCAATATATCCGAACTTCGAGATAAACATTTGCTAAATTTAGCGAACTTTCTCGAAAAAAATCCGAACAGAACTGCTTCAAAAATATGAAATTTACTTTACTTCCTGGTTTTCATAACTAAATATATGACAGATGCATGATACAGTTTCAAGTACACATAACCAATACACATTAATGAATAATCATGACATCTAAATGTCAATGCTAGCCGTCTCTTCTGACGATGTTATTATTCAATCGTAACGTGAAAGATACGCATTTCATCCACAAACCACGTCGGACCTACAGTCGTCGGCCACAAACAAATTCCGCCCAAGTCAAATCATTTCAAGCTTGCGTTTCACACTGTATTTCTGCCTCGTAACAACAGTATAAACTGATACATCCCTTAGGCAGGGTCCTTCGCAAGATTTCTCTTTGTTTAGACATTGCGAAACGTGATTTCATGAAACCGATTTTCGTATTTATATGACTACTCGTATTCACTCAGCTATGACAGGTCAATCAATTCGTGATTATTTGTATAATCACATCGTTGATAAATTTTCGTGTTTTGTTTCTACATTCACACAGAATATGGGCAATGTTCGGACAATGTCTGCTTAAGTTTGTGGGTTATCTCATCGTAAGTGCGTCCAATCCGTGATCTGCATGTAACTGTGGCATGAATGTGAATGCACCGTTAAGAAATGTCAAGTTCAATTGACTTGACTGCCACGCCATTTAATTTATTTTTATGTTAAAGTAGTCAATGTCAAATAGGTTAATTGATTAATTAAATTTTAAGTGAATCCCTTTAACACGTTTGTGCAACTTTTAACACATTTGAGCGGCGGCGATTTTTATTTCTATAGTTGTGTGAAAACTTACCCAAGATAATCTCGCTGATTCAGACTTGGCGTTGCCGGGCGTTTAATTTTCCCATCGACTCATCAGAATACAAATGTGAAGGGGACGTACCATCGGGACTCGATTTCCACCTAGACTAAACCGAAATATCGACGTTTCCTATATCGATTTATCAGGAGTAAAATACATGATGTATATTTTCGGCCATAATCCCCACTTGTCCTGTCACAGCCACAATTGTGGTCTGGGAATCGTCGTTTATGGCATTCGTGACCAGTGCAGATCCAGATCAGCCTGTGCATCCGTCAAATCTGATCAGGATCTGCACTGACTGTCATTCAGTCAGTGAAACACATGTGCTGCCCCTAACTAGAGCCAGTGAGCAGGGGCTGACAGATACCCACCGGCCGCCGTCTAGACCAACAACAAGAGTTGTCAGAAGACAACGAAGCTCGCCTGTTGGCAGCCTTCACTCAAACTTGGCACAGTTACATACACAAACATGAATATTATATAACTTGACCTTGGGTTAAGGGGCGTGCGGTGGACCTTGACATTGGGGTCAGTGGTGCAAGGTGGGTCGTGGGTTTGCTATAGCATAATATAGCATATTAAGATGAATGCATGTATGAAATATCAATGCGCTCCCTGTAAACAGAAGTAAAACACAATTTAACCCAACGTTAAGTTTATGAACACACTAAGTTGGTGACTTTCTACAACATGATAGCTATTCATATGAGGGATGCATGTATGAATGTGCTAACTTTGTGACCTTGACCTTGAGGAAAGTGGTGGGGTAGGTGGGTCATGAATTTGCTGTAGCACAATAGAGGATCATCAGATGAATGCATGTATGAAATATCAAGCGTTCCCTGGAAAGAAACAAAAGTTACACAACATTTACCCCAACGTTAAGTTTATGAACATGCTAAGTTTCTGACCTTGACCTAGGGGTAAGGGTGGGGTGGTGGGTTGTGGATTTTCTATAGCACGATAGAGTATCATCAGATGAATTCATTTATGAAATATCAAGGCGTTCCCTGTAAAGAAACATAAGTTATAAAAAGACATTTACTCCAACGTTAAGTTTATGATGTTGGGTGAATGGGTGTGTGTGGGGGGGGGGGGGGGGGTCATGGATTTGCTGTAGCACAATAGAGGATCACATGAATGCATGTATGAAATATAAAAGTGTTCCCTGTAACGAAACAGAAGTTACACAACATTTACCCCACCGCTAAGTTTATACACATGCTAAGTTTGTGACGCACATCGCGGCAATAGGCCAAGATAAGGAAGTGTGCCATATAACGAGACCGGAAAACGCAAACTCGGATGCTAAAAACCAACTCGTTGACGCACTTATCGGTGACCAAGGAATACAGCAAGCTATGGCAAAGATAATAGCTAAACAAACTGTGCGAGGTAAATGGGGGAACTGGTAAGCCAAAGAGAGCAAAGCACTCAGGGGCAAGACGTGACCCTGTAGACTTATTGCCATAACAGGATGACACGTCCCAATCTCATATCGGACATTCGCATGTGGTATTGGATAACTTCACATATGACATACCCATACACAACATCCAGGGCGCAAAGCACCCGGGGGTGTCACAAATGTCTGAGGAAGGTGTGTCATTGGAGGCTTCTCGGGGCGCAAAGCACCTTGGGGTGTCCCAATCTTGTACAGTATCCATACACAATAGCGGATGGACAGTACAGGGAGAAAAATGGGTCGTCACAGACGAAACATCTGAGGTCTAAAACAGCAGGATGTCACAAATGGGGGAAACAACTTCTCAGGGAGCAAGTCGCCCTGAGACGTCCCAAGTGCGACATGGGGTTACACCAATCGATAATGTGGTGTCATGCGACCCTGCAGACAGGGCGTCACAAAGTGTGATATCCAAACATTCCGAGGTGTCACGAGACGTCACAAACGTGATGTCACAAAAACGGATGTCATAATCTAAGGGCGCCGGGAGCTTACCCGGATCACTAATTAACCCGAAACCGGTGCCTAACAGAAGTAGTAAACGGCCCGGTATTTTCCTTCAGGAAAGTTGGTTGGCGGGTCAGACATCGACATCTGGAACGACTCAAAAACCGGCAGACAATGGTGGTGGACATAGTAAATCAGTTGCTGCAGAGGTTAACATGGGTGAAGCAATCATGCCTCATGAGACAATAACAATATCTAAATTACAATCCGCTTCTCAATTCAGTATGAACATCCAAGTAGGTGACCAAGTAGTAGAAGCAATTGTGGATACGGCAGCTGAAGCCACTATAATCTCGGACGCAGTATACAGATCTTTGTCCAGGCAACCACCAAAGGTGAAAAGTGTGACTTTATTGACGGCGGGTCGTCAGATGTCGATGCAAGTTTTTGTGGAAAATTGGAAACCAATGGTATCGGGAACATTTAGTGTATGTGGCCCCCTTCCAGCAAGATATACTGTTGGGTTCGATATCCTGTATAGCCATGGTGCAGTATTGTATATGGGTCGGGCCGTACTTGAGTTCGAAGGTCAAGCTTTGGGCTTAAAGGAAGCAACCCGGTTGGGGCGAGGGTAACTGTAGCCAAAAGGCGAGTCATACCGCCCAACTTGGTGGCACGAATTAATTGCAAAATGAATACATCAATGCCGGATTACGTGGTTGAGGATACCGGGGAGTTGAATGTGTTAGTACCTCGAGTAGTGTGTGATGGGGCTGCAGACATAGTGGTGTGTGTAGTGAACGTGTCTGACAGTTATAAGCTGCTAAACAAGAGTTGTCAGAAGACAACGAAGCTCGCCTGTTGGCAGCCTTCACTCAAACTTGGCACAGTTGCATAAAAAACATGAATATTATATAACTTGACCTTGGGTTAAGGGGCGTGCGGTAGACCTTGATATTGGGATCAGTGGTGCAAGGTGGGTCGTGGGTTTGCTATAGCATAATATAGCATATTAAGATGAATGCATGTATGAAATATCAATGCGCTCCCTGAAAACAGAAGTAAAACAAAATTTAACCCAACGTTAAGTTAATGAACGCACTAAGTTGGTGATTTTCTACAGCATGATATCTATTCACATGAGGAATGCATGTATGAATGTGCTAAGTTTGTGACCTTGAGGAAAGGGGTGGGTGGTGGGTTGTGGATTTGCTACAGCATGATAGAGGGTCATCTGATGAATGCATGTATGAAATATCAAGGCGTTCCATGAAAGGAAACAGATGTTATAAGACATTTACCCCAACGTTAAGTTTATGAATGTGCTAAGTTTGTGACCTTGACCCTGGGGTAAGGGGTGGACGGTGGGTCATGAATTTGCTATTTCACGATGGAGTATCATCAGCTGAATGCATGAATCAAATATCAAGGTGTTCCATGAAAGGAAACAGATGTTATAAGACATTTACCCCAACGTTAAGTTTATGAATGTGCTAAGTTTGTGACCTTGACCTTGGGGTAAGGGGTGGGTCGTGTATTTGCTATACCACAATAGCGTATCATCAGATGAATGCATGTATGAAATATGAAGGCGTTCCATAACATGAAACAGCTGTTATAAGACATCTACCCCAACGTTAAGTTTATGAATGTGCTAAGTTTGTGACCTTGACCTTGGTGAAAGGGGTGGGAGGTGGGTCATGGATTTGCCTTAGTACGATAGAGTATCATCAGATGAATGCACGTATGAAATATGAAGGTATTCCCAGTAAATAAACAGAAGCAACACAGCATTTACCCCAACGTTAAGTTTATGAATGTGCTAGGTGTGTGACCTTGACCTTGGGGTAAGGCTTGCGTTGTGAGTCGTCGATTTGCTACAGAATGATAGAGGGTCATCGGAGGAACGCATGTCTGAAATAACAAGGTGTTCCATGAAAGGAAACAAATGTTATAAGACAATTACCCAAACATTAAGTTTATGAATGTGCTAAGTTTGTGACCTTGACCTTGGGGTAAGGGTTGGGTGTTGGATAATGGATTTGCTACAGCGTGATAGAGGGTCATCTGAGGAATGCATGTATGAAATATCAAGGCGTTCCATGAAAGGAAACAGATGTTATAAGAAATTTACCCCAACGTTAAGTTTATGAATGTGCCAAGTTTGTGACCTTGACCTTGGGGTAAGGGTTGGGTGTTGGGTCATGGAATTGCTACAGCATGATAGAGGGTCATCTGAGTGATGCATGTATGAAATAACAAGGTGATCCATGAAAGTAAACAGAAGTTATAAGACATTTACCCCAACGTTAAGTTTGTGGATGCAGACGCCGACGCTGACGCCGACGCCGACGACGCCGGGGTTATGCTATAAGCTCTTATGCACTTCGTGCAGGCAAGATAAAAAGGGCAAGCAAATTGCCACAGCTACCCCAGTGGAGATGGTATGTGGTGATCAGCAGAATGTTATGACTGTGCAGACTGACGGTTCACATGACAGGCACAGAGATACTGACTCTGAGGGGAGAGTGCCCGAACATTTAGAAGGAATGTTTGAGGGTGCTAAGGCTAATTTGACAGACGAGCAGCACAATCAATTTGGTAAATTACTAACGGAATACCATGATGTGTTTTCTCAGAACGAATTTAATCTCGGTACATTCACTAGTATTGAGCACAGTATTGACACAGGAGACGCTAGACCAGTGAAGCAGCGCATAAGGCGTACTCGGGCCAGTTTTGCCGGAGAAGAGGAAGCTCATTTAAACAAGATGTTGGATGCGGGTGTGATCCAAGAATCCACCTCTGAATGGGCATCAGCACCCGTACTAATTAGGAAACGTGACATGTCCGTTAGGTGGTGTATTGACTACAGGCTGTTGAACGCGGTTTGCTGTAAGGACGTCTTCCCACTTCCGTAAATTGATGATTGCCTGGATACTTTGGCGGGTAGCGTCTGGTTTTCCAAGCTTACTGGCAAGTCAAAATCAAGGAAGAAGACAGAAAAAAGACCGCGTTCATCAACAAATATGGCCTGTACGAACACACTAAAATGGGTTTCGGCCTATGTAATGCAGCCGCTACTTACTACCGTGTCATGAACCTTGTGCTCAGGGGGCTAACGTGGAAAACAGTCCTTTCCTTTCTGGATGATATATTGGTCCAAGGCACCAATTTAGATGACCATCTGGCTAATCTAGCCGAGGTACTGTCCAGATTCAGGGAATATAGCCTGCGCTTAAAGCCCAGGAAATGCACGCTGTTGCAAAGGGAAATTGAATTTCTAGGTCGTAAGGTCAGTATTAATAGCTTATCTATGACTGACCGGGATATAAAAGAGGTACGTGATTGGCCAAGTTCAGCATGCACTAAAGACCTAGAACGTTTCATGGGCCTAGCGAACTACCATAGAGGCTTTGTCTCACAGTTCTCGAAAATGGCAGGTCCTTTGTACAGTGTGCTTGGTAAACATGCCTTCCGGTTGGAGCAGGAGCAAATCGAGACTTTCGATGCCTTGAAGACAGCCCTTGTTTCGCCTCCAGTATTAGCCTTGCCTAATAACAAGGATGATTTTGTACTGGATACAGATGCGTCTGAAACAGCAATAGGCGCGGAGCTGCTTCAGCATCAGGGAGGGGCAGAGAAAGTTGTCGCTTATGGCAGTTTTGCTTTAACGCCAGAGCAGCGTCACACGCAAATAATTGCTGGCGGTGGTAAGATTTACCCGTCAGTACAGGCATTATCTGTTAGGACGACCCTTCGTGGTGAGAACATACCATGCGAGTTTGGTGTGGTTAATGCGGTTTAAGACACCAGAGGGACAATTGGCCAGGTGGATGGAAGAATTGTCGTAGTACAACATGGTATTGCAATACCGGCCTGGGCCTAAACACGCCAATGCCGATGCATTATCACGTATGCCCATGCCCGACTATTGCAATGTGTACAATTAGGACGTCCAGCTGAGTGATTTACCCTGTGGTGTGTGCAACTATTGCACCCGAGCCGAGAACAATTGGGGATCATTTGCTAGAGAGATGGACCTGCAGCAAATATGTCAAGACAATGGGGGACACCTCATGACCTCTATTTCTCAGGTCGGAAATGGCGTAGAGCCCATATGGGAGGTGAAAGAACCCCGGGGCAGGTAGCAATTGATGAGGAGCTAGCCACCCCGGGGAGAAATGGGTGCTGGGTTACGACCAGTATGCTCCCGGACAGCAATATGTGGTCCACAAGTGAGGAGGGGATCTCTCCGGAAGAACGGCGGATTGTGCAGATGCAGGTTCCGCCTAGTAACCTGTGAAAGTGTGGCACCCAACTCACCTGTGTGAGGTATGGTGATGGTACCAGTCTGGCTGTTTCGGTGTCGCCACAAAGCAGGGGCTTTGATGGCGATGGTTATCGACGAACGGCGTACCCCAGGACAGGAGAGCATTCGGCGAAGCCGCAAGTTCATCCCAGTGAGACAGATATAATAATGCCTTGGGAAGAAGGGGGCTGTAGGGAACTTGGAGAGGGAGTAGCCCGTATTGATTCGGTAGCCCGTGAGAATATGTGTGAAATTCTAGATTGTGGGATTTCGCAGGGTACCATCTGATCGGTCCCGGGTTGTCCATCTAGCTGGGGTTTTACGGTCAATGATTTAAAGGAAGCACAGAGCCGGGATAGGGACTTGCAGCTGATTCTCGAATGGTTAGAAAATAGAGTCCCACCTCCAGAAGGAGTGTTGTTCTCATCGAGCCCAGACGCAAAGTCGTACTGGCTCAACAAGGAACTGTTTGTAACCATTCAGGGAGTGCTGTATAAGAACAGGAAAGACAGTGATGAGAAAGATCTGGTGTTACCAGAAAGCATGAGGAAAAACGCCCTGGAATGGAACCACGATGTCCCATCAGCGGG
The DNA here is from genome assembly GCA_029237695.1 of Conchocele bisecta. Taxonomy (NCBI): domain Eukaryota; kingdom Metazoa; phylum Mollusca; class Bivalvia; order Lucinida; family Thyasiridae; genus Conchocele; species Conchocele bisecta. The sequence continues at coordinate 67,344,232 of CM055276.1, read as the reverse complement.
ACACCAGGGCGCTGTTAGAACCAACGCCAGGATGAAAGACAAATTCTTCTGGTATGGCATGGGCGCAGAAATCACCAACTATGTAGCTACCTGCTCTGTATGTAGCCAAAACAAGAAGGCTCACCATTATGGAAGAAGAGCGCTAATATAATACCAAGCAGGTGCACCCATGGAAAGAGTCCACATCGATTGTATGGGTCCATTACCCAGAACGCCAAATGGCAACGAACACATTCTGATGATGGTCGACGAGTTTACTAAGTGGGTCAAATGTGTCTCGTTGCCCTCTAAACGGCAGTAAACCAATTATTCTCCCGCTTAGGTTACCCATTCGAGCTATTCTCCGATTAGGGCTGGAACTTTGAGTCAAAGTTATTCGCTGCATTGTGCCAAGCACTGCACATTCATAAAACGAGGACTACACCGTACAGACCCTCCGCAAATGGCCAGGTGGAGAGGTACAACCGAACCTTAATGGATACTGTACGGTGTTATATTAATACATCCCAAAACCAGTGGGATGTGCACCTTCAGCAAATAGCTGGGGCACTTCGAGCAGCGGTCAATCGGAGTACAGGCTTTACGGCCAAAGATTGATGTTGGGAAGAGAAGTCAATATTCCGGAACCAAACAAATAAGTGGCCCACCTCACAAACAATATCCAAAGGGTCCACACTCAGGCTAGGGCAACAATGAAGACCTCTATGCAGCGTATGAGGAGGAACTACGATATACGTGTCTCGGAACGGCATTACAATGAAGGTGATCTTGTTTACTTACTTGATACATCCGTGACCAAAGGTAAGTCTCGCAAGCTATGCCAGCCATGAAAAGGGCCGGCCATTATCACCATTAAGATATCCAATTCATTATTCCGTGTCCAACTTAAGAACTCCGTATTGGTAACCAACCACGATCGTTTAAAACCATGTAACGTACAGGGATATCCCGGGGTGGGTAAAACACTGGAAAAGTTCCGATTCCACCTTAGGTGGTGGTGGCCCAGTGGATCATGGTCAGGACAGTGTCCCCTATTGCTATTGCAAGCAACCGTGACAGGGTCGATTCATGATTCAGTGTGACTACTGCGACGTGTGGTATCATGGTTCATGCGTAAATGTGACTGCTACAGAGGCAGTAAACATTCGGAAATACAAGTGCATGACTTGTAAGAATATCAACGATACTCGCTTGTAGGGTCCTACTTGTTGTACTCTCTTAGTGCAGCAGGATAGAAATACTCGAGCTAGTGCCGTTACAGAACTGTCTTCTAGATTTCTAATATTGTCTTATTCTACTTCAGTTACTGAGGAATACGTCATGGCTTTCTTCGTGGACAAAGTCGCGGAGAGCAACATACAGGGGAAGCTGTTGTCCTCGGGAAAGTTCATGGAGAGTTTGATGCTGGGAGTTGCGCCCCAAGAGCATCAGGAGACAATCCTCTATGGACAGGTGAAGATAGCCAGTTCGATGAACAATCATCGGTGGTTGAAAGCCATAGCCAAGGAGGCAAATCAGCTCCAGTACCGGAGTCGTGACTGGATTAATCACCATATTTTTCAGCTGGGCAATGCTGCGCCAAAGGCCACTAGCAAAATGCCCTCCGTTGGTCCGTGTCGTGACATCCGCCTTACCACTGATCCTAACAGGGTGGAAAACGCTTTAGATGTCAAGCAAGATGACGAAATTTCTATCCTCGCCGAGGATGAGTTCTCCCTCGACCTGGAATCGCCTATGGACGTTTCTCCTGAACCAATATTAGTGTCGGACGCTCAGCCGTCTTCCTCGGTAATAACTCCAACTCCAAGTGCATCACAACCGGTGGCCAAAGTGCCAACGGTTCCTCATGTGAGTGTAAGGCTGCAAAGTCTGTCTGGAACACTTAAACGCCCTAGGTCGCCAAGCCGTCCTAGGGGTCTGCAAAGCCGTGAACTGCGTTACGATCTCAGGCCGCAAAGGCAGCCGGTATCTCCGAACCGCCCCTACGCGCAAAGCCGCTCTGGGGCATCGAGTAGTAGTCAGCTACCCGTTTCATCCTCTGTTCGTCGGAACACTCTTCGCCAGGAATTGTCGGATTCGGCGTCATCCTCTGTTCGTCGGAACACTCTTCGCCAGGAGTTGTCGGTCGGCTTCATCCTCTGTTCATCGGAACACTCTTCATCAGGAATCGTCTGATTCGGTTTCATCCTCTGTTCTTCGGAATACAGCTCGTCACTCCTACTGCGAGGATTCGCAAGCGCCTCCAGATAAATCGCATGCTCAGAAACGGAGACGGTATCGATCACGGCGAATTTGGTCCGGCGCTAACTCTCGGCGATACTCCCCTGAGCCTACGGAACAAGTCGGGTCATATTCTAATTTCTTGGTAGTTGTAAGGATCTCTAGCCCTGTAAGAGCCTCAAGCAAGTGTTCTATAATTGTGGAGGATGCACCGACGCTGAACAACGTAGGGCGGAGGTAAAACGTAACCAACGTAAGTTTACGGCTAGTCACTGCCCAGTACAATGCCCAGTGCCGGAGTGTGAAATATCGGCGAATTACTTAAAGCGACATGCATTTCAGCATCATATCCCCAATATCTTTAATGAAGATCTGCCACCAAACATGTTTTCATGTAAACGGTTAGCTGCGTTGAGGCTGGTGGCAGTCTGGTTATTAGGGATTAAGGCAACAGTAACCAAGCTACTGGATTACATAAATAGCACGGGATTACTGGAGAGTGATGATGATAAGGTTATTACGGAACGTCAGACCTCTGCTATGACAGCCTTATGCAAAGATATGCGCATATCAGTGCCGTCTGAGTTTACCCTTGTCCCCATGAACTCTCCTGCAGTCCTTCTGCATTCGAAGGCTATGCTTCTTGTAATTGCTCAACTAGGCGAGCACCATAGAGCAGAGTTTACTGAGATGTTCTCGGACCCGTCAATTTCGATAAATGCCGAGCAAGGCCGATCAGGTAGTGAAGATGAAAGCGGTGATAATACCACCTTTCGCGTCGTTCTTCCAGAGAAGGAAAGCATTATTCCTACCGTAGAAGTGCCTCGTACTTTAACGGTTAATGCCATCTCGCCTGAAGCATTTGACAGCCATTTTCACTTGGACAGGTCAATTTCACACATGTCGCTTCCACCATCCGCCACTTTTCAAGACGTGTGCAATTATGCATGTCCGCCAAGCAATGATAGAGTAAATATTGACGGGGACGTGGCCAATTTCTGCGATCCAGCGACTTTCCCAGAGGTTAACACCATTATGAGCCTTAACGCGGAAGGAGTTGATGTTACTATAGGACTTCATGCTAAAGGCGCGTCTCACTATAGAGATAGTGACATAACTGCCCTCCAGGAGTCGTTGAAAATCCCAGGAGTCGTTGGTCTAGGGGACATAGGCCTGGACAGAACCGCCCATAATTCCGAATGGCATCATAAGGAGGATCTGCTCCGGCAAGTGGTAAACTACAGTGCCGTCCTGCGTTCCATATATACGGAGTTGCAGCAACATCTCAGACTGTTGGTACCTCGGTATCAACAGATTCATCTGGCGACCAAGTACAAGTGAACAATTGGATTTCCCATTTCCCTCGAACCTGCTTTGGCTTTACGAGGCTGGTTAGTCAATTCAATGACCGCCCGCCAGAGGGAGGCTCTTAAAGCTATCCCTAACGAAAGGCTGCTCCTAGAGACGAACGCCCCATATTTCAATTTCCGGGGTGTGGCACGGAAATCCTCGCCATCTCTGATAGGTTTGGCTGCGCAGGAGGTCGCTGTGATTCGAGAGTCATCCGTCTTGGAAGTGTTATAGTAGAGACGAGCTACTATATAAAAAATGAGAGTTCGTTACCATGCTTGTGAAAGTTACTTTTTCAACAGTTTCCTATAGGTTTTGACCTCAGGAACAAGAATCCGAAGGTGCCCCAAAAATCTGACCTCGTTAAAGGTCATTTTTCGTGAAGTTGAAAGGTCATGAGAGGTCAAATTTTGGCAAAATACTAACATTTTAACGGAATGTCGTAGAAAGTTAATGTTGGTGTCAAATGAAAGTACTAGACATGCCAAATATTTTGTATTATTTTACCAATTTTATATGGTCAATAGTTTGACCTCTAGAGGTCAATAGAGGTCAAATATACGCTATAAATGGTGAAATTGGGTCAACAACTGACTTCTTAACGCAGCGGAGTGTCATAGGCAGCTGATATTAGTGTCAAATGAAAGCACGGAACATGCCAAGCAATTTTCATTTGCAATAACATTAATAGAGTCGATAGTGTGACATATGGAGGTCAATAAAGGTACAACTAGAAGTTTCGAAAAACACATACAGCACTGATACAAAATGCGTTTATTATTTGCAGTTAAAGCAGCATCTACAGTTATTTTGGCGAAAATAACGATAGCATTGTTAATGAGATTCAGTCCAATGAAATATACAAGTTTACATTAGGCGTTTAGCAGACTGCGCTTTCAGCAACAGTCTGAGACTGCGCTTTCAGCAACAGTCTGCGTCTATCTATTGACTATCGTCAGTTCTAACAATGTTTTGACTTTTCAATATTAAGATCCATAATATACATGTATTGTGTTTAACCGACAGGTTGTTAATTGTATTTGACCTTAATACTTGCTCCGCTTTCCGTCACGATTATGGACTGGACTTTCTGTGCCATTTGCCAAAAAGCAACCGAAGAGAAACTGAATTGTCCACTGTCGAGTAACCATTCAAGGCATAAAGCGGTGTTGGATAGGGCTCGCAGGTTCAAAGAGTTAAATTTGATGCCGATTGAATTCGATGTTGAAAATGAAAGTCATGTGGTATGGGAGGAAAACAGTGCATCATGGCATCATTCATGCACAAAATTGTTTTCCGAATATAGGCTTCAGCGTGTTGTGATCTCAAACAAAAAGAATAGGAAAAGTAAAATCAACGCGCAGTACAACATCTGCTTTTGAGAAAACAAAATGTGTATTTTGTCAAGAAGATCTAACAAAAGGTCTACATAAGTGCGAAAAACTCGATGATAAGATGAAACGAATGGCACACAAGCTGGAAGATGATCGTCTGATCGGGCTGTTTGAGCAAGGTGACGTCGTTGCATTGGATATACAGTACCATATTGACTGCTTAACTGCATACGAACGGGCATATACTAGGAAGATATCGCCTGCACGAGTTGAGTTTTCAACAACTGATGTAGCAAAGGAGGAAATCATGAGTAAAATAGAGGATGACATAGCGAGTGGAGTCACTGTTTTCTCGATGCGTGATTTAATAAATGATTACCAGACTCTACTCGGCGACACTGTATCTACTGTCAACCACACACACCTGAAACATGACATTCTCATACGTTTTCCAGATTTCCAAGAGCAGTTAGGGTCTCGGCGTTGCATGTATTTGATAGCCTACAAAAAGAAATGCGTAAAAGTGTATCCGATAATATTACTGATACTGATTTGTAGACGGGCAGTATCTTCAACAAGACCTTATACATTTGATGGGAGCTTACATCCAAGTCATGAGATAGTTCCCCCACAAATGGCACAGCTGGTGCGCCGCCTCTTCTACGGATACCAAACAAATGCTGATAATCCCATTTCAAACCCAGAGAAATCTATTTCCGAACTTATTGTCTATAACATGGAGAGTTTGGCAAGCCATGGAATGCGGGAAACCCCATTTCCTTTATACGTTGGCATCTGGTTACACAGTCAGTTACACTTGGATTATCATCAAGTGCTTTCATTTTACAATAATATTAGCTTTCAAAGATGTTCTGTTGAGAAATGTTTTTTACCCCTATTTTTCCCTTTATTGCCTATATATTGACCTCTATTGACCTCTAGAGCTCAACATATAAAACATATCAAATTGGCCGAAGAATAAAAGTTGCTTGGGTTATCAAATTGTTTCATTTGACACCAATATTAACTTTCTATGACCTTCCGTTAAGAAATTGCGTTTTCACCCATATGTGTCCATTTTTAGCCTATATATTGACCTCTATTGACCTCTAGAGGTCAAAATAATGAACATATCAAATTGGCCAAAGAACAAAAGTTGCTTTCATTTGCCACCAACCTTAGCTTTCTATGACATTCCACTAGAAAGTTAGCATTTTTTCCCCTGTATGACCTCTAATGACCTTTCAAGGTCACGAAAAATGACCTTTAACGAGGTCAGATGTTTGGGGCACCTTCGGGTTCTTGTTCCTGAGGTCAAAACCTATAGGAAACTGTTGAAAAAATAACTTTCACAAGCATGGTAATGAGCTCTCAATTTTCGTCCCCGCTATTAAGGATCACGACGGACAATGCTCGGCGGCTATACCGCCGTCGGGATATGTAATTGCGCATATATGAAATTTTCCTCCCATAGCTTTAAAAGCACAACGGATGTTGGATAGACTATTTCAAGACAATTATGTTACTCGTCTTATTCATACATGTATTTTCCTCCCGTAGCTTTAATAGCACGTCGGTTGTAGGGAAGACAATAATTCTAGGCATACCTAGGTGGAACATATTATAATTTATGAACGTATAGATTTCATTGAAATTTGGCAGTGTTTTTGGGCAATATCTTCCTCTGAAAGGAAGGGTGTTAATTTGAAATAATGGGTAGTGACGGACATCTAAAGTATCCATACATGTACATAATTAGAGTCCAAGACTCAACCCGAATGTGACTATATTAACCGGATACCGGTTTCACGGATGTGTCGAGCGGCTTTAGCCATGGTTATGTCACCATAGTTAGTTATACATCGTGACTGATTCCAGAATAGTATAACCGCCAATTCAAAGAAAACGGGATGGTGTGTGGAATCAGTCAGTTGCGTTTCCCCGTCAGCTGGCTAAACCAGCAGGGCGTTACCCGGACGGCGCGAGTTCGTTACAGAATCCTGTGACCGGGTATCTCGGCAATATAGCTCTATCCTACGTCATAGCCAAAAGGAACCTGATGATTGGCTAGACGAGTGATTTACGGGGTCACGTGATACGAATCCCGTGGAACCGGCAGACGAGATCCAGGCTGTAGTGAGCTAACACGGCCATTCCAAGTGTTCTGGCAGTACGACCAAGTCGTAAGCGGTGTACCAGAGAGCTACCAGGTGATTTCGATTGATATTATATTGTATTATTGTCCTTGCTGTCTGTTATCACAATTGCCCCACAAATTTACCGCACTTGGTAATGTTTTATCAACGAATTATGAAGATTATGGACCATGGACATAATGGAAAAGGGCATAACGGACTAGATTTCAGGCGAAACGAACCACATAACAGACCAGATTTTTCTGAAGAATATGTTAAGATATACGGGAAAAGTAACCATACACTACAATAGTTTATTAAAGTGATTGTATATCAAAGTGTTACAGGTATTTTAATGAATACAAGTCAAATCGTCCGCTAGTTGGTAAAATCGTCCGCTATTGGTTAAATTCGCCAGCTAGTATACTATATTATCATGATGCAATGCTATCCAAACTGGTAAAATTCAGTTTTGTTGCATACACCGAGGAGTTACCGGTTTTCGTGCCCATAAGGAGCAAAGTAAAAACAAATATAATAAACGACTTGCCTGAACATATGTAAATCATGAACAAAGACTACAACCATCCCTCAATCATTTCACATGATATCCGAGTTCATTCATGAAACATTGGTACGAACGCTGTCTATTTTTGTGACGTCATGTAATATGGCGTAATTGTAGACTGGGTAAACAGTATTCGTGTCCTGCCAGGAAATGAGTGTGCGATGGTCTACATGGAGACTTCCCCAATTATTTTTTACAGAAAAAGATAACAACAATGTTTCTTTTTTTGTTTCTAATTCAATTTATAAAATATTCCAATATTCTCGTTGGCATTGGTGCGTTGTGTGTGTGACGATCCAGTCTAAGAAAAGCATTACAGATTTACATTTGTCGCTAATAAAAGAAAGAAGAATCACAAAACGCTACGCACATTTTCCAATTGTAGGTATACATTAGCGATATCCAAAATTATTGCGAATTATATGTCTGACAATTCTGAAACTCAAAATATAAAACGTTTATTAATATCAAGAACTAAAGAAGCAACTCCAAATTCATTTTTGTATTACATTGAGGCCCTCAATGCACTAATAATCGGCGTTTACTTGTCATAATGTGTCAACAACGGGAATTTGTGTTCTGTTACTTTAAAATGAAAATTTTAGACAAAATAATGAAGATGAAAAAATACATTAATTAGTACCGTCCAGACACATATAAACGTACGGCGTCAGTTTTCGTGCCCACGTCATGTCGCGCGATTGACGTGAACGCGTTATATTACATCACGTTTCGGACGCTGCCTTTGAAACAGCAAACACGAATCAATGTCCTGATAGCAAACAAATCCAGATTATATCTCTAAATGTTGCTTTAAAACCACCCAAGAAAGACAGCGTTCATTTTGCGCAAATCTACTAATGTCTTCTTTCATCTTCATTATTTTCTCTAAAATGTTAAGTAACAAACTCCAATTCACGCACAGCCACTGTGTTGTTGACACAGTTTGACAAGTAAACATTGATTACTAGGGGCCCATAATGTAGTCCAAAGAAGAAATTTGGAAACAGCTAGTTGCTTATTAATAAAGGTTTTATATTTTGAGTCTCAGAATTGTTTAGACATCTAATGCACACTACTTTTGGATATATAGGCTAGCTAATGTATACCTACAATTGGACAATGTACGTAAAGTTTCATGATGATTCTTCGTTTAAGTAGTGACAAATTTAAATCTACATGCTTTTCTTAAGATTGCCACACACACGAATGTCAACGAGAATATCGGGACTTTTGCGAATAGTTTTGTCGATTGAATACGGCATATAATCTCGTGGGTAATGCACAGTATTTTTCACATTATATTTTATTAATTTAATTAGAAACAAAATAAGAATCATCCTTGTTATATTTTTCTGTCAAAATAATTTAGGAATCCTCCATGAAGACCCCCACACACTCATTTCCCGGAAGGGCACGAATACTGTTTACCCTGTCAACAATATTACAGATATTACACGACATCACTAAAATAGGCAGCGTTCGTGTCAATATTCCATGAATGAACTCCGTTATCATGTGAAGTGATGAAGGGATGGTTGCAGTCTTTGTTGATGGTTTATATATGTTCTGGAAAGTACTTTATGCTATTTGTTTTGTACTTTATTCCTTAAACTCGGAATATTTGCGCAAAATGAACGCTGTTTTTCTTGGGTGGTTTAAAAGTAATATTTAGAGATATAATCTGGAGTTGCTCGCTATCAGGACGTTGATTGATGTTTACTGTTTCAAAGGCAGCGTCCAAACGTGACGTAATATAACGCGTTAGGCGTCAATCGCGCGACATGACGTGGGCACGAAAACTCACGTAGCATGATCATAGGTGTCTGGATGGTACTCAATAATTAAATGTTTTGTAAGTTATAGACATGTGTGCAGCCGCGATGTGCTTTACGTGAGATGATTAAAATAAGCATGACTTGACGTACACTAAATTCCTTTCAAAATCCCACCAAATTCAGTGTTGGGACTAAATATTGGTAATTTTTGCCATTTAGGTAATTTTGTTCACGAACCTACCGTGATTTTCTGCGTCCGCCATAAAAGTTGAATGTTTTCCTTCACTGTGGCTCATACATCTGCGAGATGATCAACAGCCAATGAAAACTCGAGACGAATAAGCAGATTTATTGACACTTTCGGAACATACTAAAAAAACACCAACCATAAGTCAAGATTTAAGATGGCCGACTCCTGTGTTGCTAAAACGCGCTAAAGCGAATTTTAATCTAACAATAATCTTATTTTGAAGGCGAGAAACAATGAAAGAAATGTTTACCAATGGATTGAACTGACAAGTTAGCTCATCATTAGGTGTACGCTCCCATAGAAAGTCGGGTATTTGTAAACCCCACTACTTCAAAGAAAACGTGGGGTAGGGAAACCCGAGTTTCACAGCTGGATACTGGAATAAATCTGTCTGCATCCTGGATACCAACCAGATTTAATGTTCCTAACACCGGGGTCAAATGGCCCATTAGGCGATATGATAAGATTCTGAAATTCCCAGTTAAATTCTAAATATGTTATAACGCAAATAAAATCTATAAATAATGCTACAATCAATTTTATCATTATCAGAGATGCAAAAAATGCCTTTTCTCCCGTCAAAATCGGTTGACCAACGACAAATATATTGTGAAACTAGAAATGTGGCCTGTCGGCACACGAATGCCCCCGCTGGCAGCCAAAGAAAACGAGGCATATTTGATTATAAGACATTTACCCGAGCGTTAAGGTTTTGAACGCACCTTGACCCTGACCCTAGGCTTAGTGGGGTCGGGACGAATGTGGATTTGTCACAGGGCGGTAGAGGACCATTGTAGCAATGCGTGTGTGAAATGTGAAGCAGATCCGAGCAAGGAAACACACATTATAAGCCATTTAACTGAATGTTAAGGTTTCAAACGCACCAAGTCTGTGACCTTGACCCTGTGCTTAGCGGGGGCAGGACGAATGTGTATTTGTCACAGGGCGGTAGAGGACCATTGCAGCAATGCGTGTGTGAAAGTTAGTGTAGGATTGATTGAGAAAGCGCACGTTTTAGATTTGTCCCAAAGTGGCAAGTAAACAATTAAAGTGGAAAAGGTGAAGGTCAAAGGTGAAGGTCAAAGGTGAAGGTCGAAGTAATGGGTGGTGGAGTGTGTAAGGCATGTTCATATGTATCATGTGTATAAATATTTAAGCGATTGGCAAAAGTATTGAGAAGTTATTGTAGGATTGAGAAACGTGCACGTAGATTTGTCCCAAAGTGGCAAGTAACAATTAAAGTGGAAAAGGTGAAGTCAAAGGTGAAGGTCGAAGTAATGGGTGGTGGAGTGAGTAAGGCATGTTCATATGTATCATGTGTATAAATATTTAAGCGATTGGCAAAATAGTGTGAAGTTATTGTAGGATTGAGAAAACGTGCACGTAGATTTGTCCCAAAGTGCTAAGTAAAACATTTAAAGTAGAAAAGGTGAAGGTCAAAGGTGAAGGTCAAAGGTGAAGGTCGAAGTACTGGGTGGTGGAGTGTGTAAGGCATGTTCATATGTATCATGTGTATAAATATTTAAGCGATTGGCAAAAGTATTGAGAAGTTATTGTAGGATTGAGAAACGTGCACGTAGATTTGTCCCAAAATGCCAAGCAAACATTTAAAGTGGAAAAGGTCAAGGGCAAAGGTGAAGGTCGAAGAACTGGGGGGTGGAGTGTGTAAGGCATGTTGATATGTATGACGTGTATAAATATTGACATAATATGTGAAGCCATGTAGAAGTAACTAAAGAATATGGTAATATCGGGACGTACGGACGGACGTACGGGACGGACGTACGGGACGGACGCCGGTAACACTATATGCCCCCGTACCTTTCGGTAGCGGGGGCATAAAAAAGTAAGATTTTACCAAAATATGTGTTTCGAAGACCTCTCCAAATCCCGCCAAAATGGTTCCAATACGGCGTAGGAATATGCGGGCCAAAATACTATCTATGATACCATTATAATATAAAATCGTATTCAATATTTATATACACCGAGGTGAATCGATATATGTATGCATTCCACTAAACAAACGAAAACTAACAATAAAGCCAAAAAATGAAACTGGACGTGTGAGAACTATTTTGTGTCCGCGCATGGATAATGGTCAGGCGGCTTGACCACTGCATAGGACAGAATAAATATGTCTGGTTTCTGAACTAAAATGGGAAGATATAATAAATACTAATCTTTTTTTGTTATTATTCGATAGCAGAGATATGTACTAGATATTTGCTGATTATATATTTTATTCAAAATGTAGCATAAATATGGAGTTATGTGAAAACTGCAATATCTATGACATACATGCATATATATGGCATATGTTGTCATGACGGAGAAATGGGGCTTATGATCTATGCTACCAACTCCGCTACCAAATCAGCCTGCATATCCGCGCAGTCTGATCAGGGTCTGCACGGTTCGCCATTCCGTCTATCTCAATTGATTTCATACATAATAGCATCCGCGATATTCAAAGAATAATATTTATAAACAGTCTTGTGTTTTTTAGTAAATGATGACATCTTGCAATATGCTTTGAAAGTGTCATAAATATTCGTTGTCATGTACGGAAGAAAATCATAAATTATGTAAATATTTTTCATGAACTATGACAAGTGTGGAAATGTATAAAATTACTTACATGGTTGGTCTCATAACAGATCACTGTGTATATAGTATACGCATATACAAATATAATGCCAAATATGTATAATTTGCAATTGTGTGTTATTGATTAGAATAATTGCACTAATTGACACTGAGAATGATTGAGAGTCAAAAAGTTTTCCTGGTATCATTAATGTTACTCCTTCAAAAAACTTTAGCCCTGATCAGACTGCGCGGACTTGAGATTGATACAGATCGAGCTCCGTGTCAGGTGCATAATTTGGTGGCGAAATTCTTATTTCTCAATGAAAGATAGCAAGTTAGGAGTCCTTTAGAATCGTCTCATTGAGATCATTGAGACTCCCAACTTGCCATTTTTGGTGCAGAAATTTGTTGTTATCCAGAATTGATAAAATTACACACCTTAGCATGAGCTCTGTTGATAGTTTATAAAACTTTTCTAATCAAACGTTTTAACAGTCATTCATTCAGTATCAAATAAACTGACTGCGTCTGTAGTTGTACTCTTGACCAAAGTTTGATGACCTGTTTATACACACTATCCCCAATTTATTCCAACATGGGAATGGGTGGTAGGAGGGAGCATGTGATGGGTAATTTAACGATCGGTGTGTGTTCATCCTTCCCGGAATGCCGACCTACATGGTTTGGTCCTCTTGTATCGTTTTGCCCCCCCCCCACCCCCCCCCCCCACCCCCCGGTACTTGAGAGCTGAATCATGTTATGCTCCAGTAAGAAATAATAAGCTTATCATAGCTCCCAACTTGCCATTTTTGGTGAAGAAATAACAAAATCCTACCTCAAATATTTATAAAATTACGCACCTTGACTGAAGCTGGTTGATAGTTTATAAAACTTTTCCAATCGCCAACTTGGACTCAAAACATATTTCCTTTTGCACACGTAAGAACGATTCAAGTCGAGGCGTTTTGCTGGTATCATTATTGTTACTACTTCGATGAAAACAAAACACGACAAATATAGGCCCTGGTCAGACTGCACGGATGCGCTGGTTGATCTGGGGCTACACTGTCGCATATGTCGTAAGGTCCATTCCCCAGCCAGGACTCACACTCAGCTAAATTCCTTGTGTCAAGTCTGACTTTGAGATTGAAGTAAGGTTTTGCAATGAATATATTTATTTCTGCAAGGTGTATGTAACATAACATATGCTACATGTAATTATGTATCAACAGCACATTTTAATTTGTAACTTGCTAGTGTGCTGGTCAGTTTGAACCCGCAGATATATCTACACTGGTTAGAAGACTAGTGTGTTCTTGTATCATCAGCTTATAGCTGTTAGAACAAGCAATTCTCCCAGATTATTGTGGAAATCAGCACACACATGTTGTAGGCTACCAAGAGAGCATGGAACAAGATCAGGGTTGCTAATCCATTTAGACAATGATGAATCCAGTCGGTAACCGTCTAGATCCTGATGTGACTGCTCATTATTTGATCTGGACCTAAGCTGTAAAGATTACGGCCATAATAGTCGCTGGTGGTAATAAAACTCACCTGTACATATTCTCATGCACTATGGTCGAGTCTGGCAGTTACTGGAGACTCCAGCTGCATCCACAGACGGACTAATGGGCAGTGAAAGTAGTTTGGCATGCTTTGTTATCTCATTAGCTGACCCCATAGTGCAATACAAAATCATTAACAAGAACATTAGCCTGTCAGAATCAGCTTGGCATTTGGCTGTTCGTTTTCTATGGGACTGTACACATAATGGAAATGGAGGAGAAGGCTGACCAGGAGGGTCGAAAAACGAAAAAAAAAGAAGACTCTGAAACCTTGTTAGATAGCTTAGAAATGATGTAAATAACAAAATTTAGAATTTGAAAATCAGTCCACAGATAAAAAAAATATTTAAACTAGAAATTTGGCCTGTCGGCACACGAATGCCCCCGCTGGCAGCCTAAGAAAATGAGGCATATTTAAATAATAAGCCATTTACCCGAGCGTTAAGGTTTTTAATGCACCAAGTCTGTGACCTTGACCCTGGGCTTAGCGGGGGCAGGACGAATGTGAATTTGTCACAGGGCGGTAGAGGACCATTGGGGCAATGCGTGTGTGAAAAAATGTGAAGCAGATCCGAGCAAGGAAACAGAAAGTATAAGCCATTTACCCGAGCGTTAAGGTTTCGGGACGGACACTGGTAACACTATATGACCCCCTCACCATTCAGTGGCCGGGGCATAATAAAAGTGTCTTCCAAATGCTCACATATATCAGGTGTCCAAATATTGAAGCAATCCATCAAGTAATATTACCATGATGATGAAGTTTGTACAAACTTTTTGATATTTTGGATGACGACAACGACGGAAAAGCGGCGACTATAGTGTGATTTGTCCATTTCAAGAAATAAATGAGTATGTCATATGACGATATTTCCTCTATGAATTGTATGGGCTTTGTACTGGACCACTAATCTTACCAGTAGGTCATACAGATATACCTATGTGAATGAAACATGATATTTCGGCCAATTAATGACCAATTTACAAGTCATGCAGCGGGGTAAAAACATTCCCAACACTGGATATGTTGGTTTAAATAAAATGTGCAGAAACGTTTGATTTGTAACCACTGGTAGTTCATTTAAGCACCTGTATTCTGTATGTGGCCGGATGATATACCGTGGCTCATTTGATAGTTTTATAAGTTATCCTGCTTCTTATCCTTTGCATGCATTATTTAAGGATGTGCAGATTGTATTAATAACATTTGAGCTCACTCCACGACCGAACTGTCCCGGGGCCGAATAGAATACTCGTCAAACAGTTCGGGGAGCAAAGTTTTTAGAGTATAATCCTACTTTAAAGTATGCAATGGGGTTTCGTGTGAAAATAAAGTGTTAATAACACTTCTAGTTCATTAATTCAGTAATATAAGGTACAATATTTTAGTGGCAGTATTTCTAGCTAGTTTATAAATTAGGACTGGTCCTGTTTATTCACAGAGTAAATTATGATAATTTATCAGGTAATTGCTGCCACTATAAGTTGCCCCAATGACCCATATCAGTTGAGAGTTGCACTGGAGCTTCACCATATCCTGTAAAATGTTTCCGAACAGTGTCAGTCTGAACCTCCGAGACTGGTTGGGTTGATACGCGGTCGGTTACCGGTACTGGTTAGTTCAGATTCCGGACCGGCGAATGACGCCCTTGTAAAATACACTTGGTTCATTGTGATTTTCACTATTTTAACAATACACGTATTATGTAACTTGTATATCTGATACTTGCTATTTTGTGTACACAGAGTGTGGTGCAGAGTGAGAGTGTACAGACAAAGTGGTCAGGGCGTTTGCCCACAGCAGGCTGATTTAATATTGCAGTTTTCCATGTCATTGGATCAGCTTGTGCGTCTGATCATTGTCTACACTGTTGCTAAATATTCATTGTGCGAGTTATTCAGTCTATTGTTTAGACTCTTGTGTTTTTAGTAGAATTTATTTAATAATATGCTACAGTTTGTAGATTGTTATAATCTTGTTGTTGGTATAAATCCCGCCTGTAGTGTGCACCATAATGAATATGGTAAAATAGCATGTATCACAACTGAAAATTAAAAGTGATCTGAATGCATCTTGCATTATGATTATTAGCCTTGTGATAATATTATTGTCATTTATGACTGGCATAGGAAATGGTGGAACATTGTTTACTGTACACTCCTCTGATCATTTAGTTAACCATTTTTTACACTGACCCGATGGTGCGCCGCAATACATGATGAGTATAACCCAACAACAAAAATCCAGACTCTACGGTCACAGTCTATTTTCTACAAGCGCCTGGATGATACGTTAACAAAATGGACATGTAAACAAGCTTGACTTTTAGATAAATCTGCTTTCAAAAATCTTTTAAGATAAATTTATTGTTTTAATTTTTTTGAATAATTGTTTTTATTTGCGGATAGCTCTAGTAACTAGCCAACGAAGACTTATTATCCAGAACCTAGGTATATCCACTGTATCTATGCATGGAATATAGGAGTGAGGACAGACACAGAGACTTTAAAGGCATCCCAAGCGTCCGGAACCCCCCTGCTCCCGGCAAAAAAAAGGGAAGAAAATCTACAATACTCGAATAGTTGAATTACTTTTTTCGTGGCCTAGGTGGCGGCGATCTGGCATTTAAAAATTTCCTGGGGGAGGACCCGCAGACCCCCCGACTTTACGAAATCCCACTCGCCCGACTTCTAATTACAGACCCCCCCCCCCCCCCCCCCCCCCCACCCCCCCCCCCCCCCCCCCCCCCTGCAATTATTTCTGTATCCGCGCCTGCGTCCACTGTGTCTGCTGCATATTACCTTTTTAACATCTGCATCAGATTCAATCTGTATATCTTGTTTCTCTTTCGGTGTTTTAACAGTGAATGTGATTATTTCTGAAGAATTTTCTCGTTCTGTTCAGTCAGCCATGGGGTTATTTTTGGGTGAAACTAAAAATGGTTAATTGATTGCATTCAGAGATAGTTCTGTTGTTTTTGTTATTGACGTTCCAACGCTGGCTTATCGTGGCTGTTAATTACTCACAGGTGAGAGCACTAGCCGGAAGCGAGATGTGCAGATTTTGTTTAGTATTTTGTCTTTAATCTACCGGTATAGTAAATCATGGTTTGGCATCAGTTTAGAATCATTTCCATGGGAATGTTCTGCTTCTAACAAGCAATATAGATTGTTATCAGGCTATAGGAATGTACTATTGGATCAGGAGCTACACTGGTCACAAATGTCATATGCCCCATTTCTCCGTGTTAATCAACCAGTGTGTATCAGACCCATTCGCGAACATTTGATTATGATTGATGCCTGAGATAAGCATCTCTACTGTTGTGATGGTGTACTATTGAGTTTATGCAACGGACCAGATATGTCTGATAATTAGGTCTACGGCCTGGTTATACATGTACCCTTTTATGTCCACTTATCCCCTTTTGATATTGGATATACCCCGACCATGGAAATGGTGGTTTACATCCCATTAAAGGGAGACTACTCTTCAGGGCCTGAAAATAGCACTGGTCCGAGGTCCTGGACCAGCAAATTTTAATGTCAGCAAAAAATCATGTGATAAATTTGAAATTGCGATCATCATTCAGTGGCGATGCTAAATCCGTTCTGATTAACGTCTTATAAAATAATTTTTGGTGACACAGTCGAGTATTTACTCATGGTGTGACAAGCCATTTAGTATGAAACAGACACATATTTCTACCGTTTTTCTTGCGATTATCCTCTCGGACCTTCCAAAAAATTCCTCGGACCTTTCATCTTTTTTCCTTATTAGGTCCCGGACCTACTGGTAAAAGCTGCTATTTTCAGGCCCTGCTCTTATAATAGTATGACGCATGGTCATTGTTTATAGATCTTTCTGCACCTGTACATGTAGCTTTTCCATCAATCGGTCAGCATAATAATTATAAACCGGTCAAAGAGTGCTTCAGGAATTACCATTTTCCATAACTTTACCCTACAACGTGTGCCTGCACCGGGCCACGCAAATGTAATACGTCTACATGTATTGTGATATCATAGAATCAATGAGACCATTTCCTGTGGGGTACTGTCATTTTGGCTAATTCTGCGCATCGGCTAATGCTCAATTCACGTCAAATTTAGCCTTGGGTACGTCATAATAAAATATTTTGATTTCGGAATAAACAAGCGGATTAATTGCTACACTGTGGCACAATTTTATCACGTTCTGATAGTTTGGTAAAAAGTGATTCCGAATATAGTTAACTTGTGTAAAATCCTCAGACCCTTCTGACGGAATAGCTGTCTTATTTACTAAATTAACTGTTCAACTAAGACACTGACCTGTCATGATGTCACTGGATAGTTCTGCTTCAAGTTTAATACACATTTTGCTATGCTGATCCAGTATGCTGAAGTCTGTTCGCCATTTTGTTTACACTACCAGATGCGCAGCATTAGCAGAAACAAATGTGACGTTTCCAACACGCATGTGATGTCATACATCACACAATTTACGTCACTTACTGACGTCAGAACGTTATGAAATTTACCTGCACAGACGACTTAAAAATTTGAACTGCGTTGAACATTCAAGAAATTTTTACTCAATATGGGGACGTTAATGACATATAAATTTGTTTGGAAAACCTTAGGTGCGCAAAATTAGCCGACACCATTGTATGTATACACTTTCCACAAATACAGGCACAGTAAGGCACACTTAAATACAACATAACCATTTCTCATTCTCGAAATGCTCGCTCTGGAGAAATACAATGACAAGGAATAAGTTATTTCAACAGAAAGACACAACCCCGACTGATTCTCAATTTTGTACTTTCAGTACTTTGATTTATTATTTTCATGATTTAGTGTTTTCTTTGCTTTTGCCAGTATACTGGTATACCCTCAATACTGAGGCTTATCACCAGTAAGTGCTTAGAAGGAAAAATAGTGAAATATGAAAAAATATGATGAGATAGAGCAGAAGATAGAAGAAAGAAAAGAAAGGTTCCATGCCATTGCTATTTATATGTACAACGTTCATTAAAATATGATTATTTAATTACATTATATCTTCTTCTTCTTCTTCTTCTTCTTCTTTGTGTTTACAACACTACTTCTTTAATGAAGATTATGTGCCGGCGCCGTATTTACATACTTGTTAGGTTTGATGATAAACGTATATTTTCTAAGCATGTACCGTATTAGAGTGCTCATTAGGGATAAAAGACAAATATATATTTTTAAAATGTTTCTTCAATTTGTTCGTTTTTATATTCTTTTCGTTTTATTGGTCTAGCTGTTTTCTTTAGATCTTGGTTAAAACTATGTACATTTATATGTACAGTAGCGTAACTATTTGTCGGGATAACCCCCGCATCGGGAATTTTCGTAAACCGCATTTGTCACTAATCACGGAAAATTTCACAGTCAGTTTCCCGGAATTTTTTTTCAGAAGACACCTATCTGTCAAAAGGAAAACAATGTTCCACATCGCCCTTGGTCATGTAAGGTTTTAATCAAATTTGTTAGAATACCTTCAAAATGTTGTATTTCAGATATTCCCACTTTTGTCCACTCATAAACATTATTCAAAAAGATTTACAAAGCATGGTTCTGTCAGTCTGCGTCACTGGATTCTTTAGCCATTTTGAGAAGTCAAGGTCATGTAAACACAGACGGTAGCTGTCTTAACCGAATAGATTTTTTATTATACAATAGGTTCTTTATTATACGGTGGGGGGGGGGGGGGGGGGTGTCTTATATGAAATACAATAACAAACTAACACAGAATTATATTTGATTACACAGATGTAGATATAAACTCTGTGTTTTTAGTAGAATCTATTTAATAATATGCTACAGTTTGTAGATTGTTATTATCTTGTTGTTGGTATACATCCCGCTTGTACTGTAGTAGTATATAGGGAGTCAAAATGATACCACCTACGTTGGTATCGTTTCCACCCCTCTACACTACCCCCACCACCCCCGAAAAATCAAAAATTGGTTAACGAGGAAATTGTCCCCCACCACCCCCGAAAAATCCAAAAATTGGTGTCATAAATACATCATGTTATTTTCACGTCCAATTGAACAGATAAAACTATACTAATAAAAAGGATTTGTTTTCGTCTCGTTGTCATATTGGTGTCATAAATACCTCATGTTCATTTTTCAACACGGCATTTTCCTCCTCCACTATAGCTAATTGATTTCGTAGATCAGCAACTAATTCTACCAGCTCTAGTCTACCACGTTCACCTTTAGCCACCTGACAGCGTAGTTGCTTATGTCTACAAAGAGTTTGGGCACTAACGAATTTACAAGGGCATCTGGGGCATTGAAATTGTGGGGGGCACAAGGAAACTTTCTACGTCTCGCTAGATGCCTTCGTAGATAGTCTTTACGCGTAAACGTTTTACAACAAGTCTCACACTCCATTATATATGTATATGTATATGTTTATATTCAATTGGAAGTGAAAAAAACATAATGTTTTCACGACCAATTGAACAGATAAATTTCATAGGTTATACAAAAAGTATATTACAGAAAATATGATAACGCCAGAAATCGAAAGTTTGAGAAGAGAAGCCGAATCTCTCGGATTACTTATAGTACACGGTTGAGAGTTAGGGGGTTGACAAAGCTAAAGCTGATAAATGCCACAAAGAATGAGGCGTTTATGAAGTGGTTTACCCGCGCCTATAAAAGAGGGCATTTAAAGACCTCTCACTAGCGGAGGAAGTTGGTAACAGAATTCAAAAAGAAAGTATTGCGGAGCTAAGGGCTAGTGTAATTAATTCTAAAGAATTACCTTCAAGCACAAATAATTTGTCTCAAATTAGACACACAGGTGACCAAATACCAAATAAAAGATCTATAGTTCGCGCGATAGTGGAAAAAGGTGAAGAAATATTGGGGGCTCACGATGAAACATTGGAAAAGGTAGAAAATGGAAGACGGGTAGTTACATTATCCTTTCGTAAAAACATTAACATTAACGAGTCTGAACGCATGTCCGATAAACTCGCTCCGTATCTAACAACCAATTTTTATTTGAGATATTCATATTCTTACAAGCTAGAACATATGGAGGAAATTAAAAATGGAAAACCTGTAACTATAATAATGCACAAAAATCTCGGTGGTAGCGAACCACTATCATCAATGAAAACCGTTAACAAATGGCTGTCAGATAAGGAGCAAACACGAATAATGTCCGATAAAATAGACAGACCGAATACAAAGTGGAAGTTTGTAAGATGGGTAGAGGTTTTCGTAAAGCTAATACAGGGTAGTAGGGCAATAGATTTGGGACTACAATCAAAAGAAGCGGCAGGAGGAGAACTTCCAGAATGGCTGAAGAATAAAAAAGTTATGTATTCTTTAGATAAGTATAATGACGACCTTTGTCTGTTCAGGTGTCTAGCTATGCATATGACAGATAAAAGACCCGACAGATGTACAGAAAAGGCGAAAGAACTTAGTAAGCAATATTTTGGTAGTAATGTGGTTTCACCAATTCCTTTTTCAGATCTGAAAAAGGTTGAAGAGTTTTTTAAAATCGGTATAGAAGTATATCAACCCACCGAATGTAATGTATGGTGGTTGAAAAAGGTACCAGCGCACTATAAGGCAATAGGTAATAAACCAATGACAATAGGACTCTTTAATAATCACGCATTTCTGATAAAAAACTTTAAAAACCTATCTAAAATTTACGCCTGCGATAATTGCAAGCATAAATTCACGAAAGCGAGTAATATGAAGAGACACAAAGGGCCAAAATGTATGAGAGGTGAGACAAAAGTAATATGTGATGGTAAATATTTAGAGCGCCCGCGTTCGTCGTTCGAGAAAAGCGTTCACACCCAAAAAGTTCTAACAGTTATGGGGCGATCGATTGGATGTACTCTGTGGAAAAGCGCGAGGGAATTCACATTCACCACGAACAGTGTGGACACGGCGGTGAAAGATGGATTTTAGGAGCTCCAGTAGATGGATACTGTCCAGAAACCAATACCGTATATCAATATCACGGCTGTTACTGGCACGGGTGTGAGATTCATGCAAAGCATAGAAAAGAAGAACGCGCATCCACTATGAGAAGAGATACATTTATTAGAAGAAGCAAAGAATTCAACCTAGTAGTTATGTGGGAATGCGAATTTCAAAGAACGGGTAAAGACATAAAGATTGGTTGCGACACTACTCTTTATCCATATCAGATAGTATACGATTTTGAGGCATATCTCAACCCAGAATTTGAAACTCTCGGTAATAATCTAGAGTACGAAGCCGAGCACGTCCCGGTAAGCGTTAGTATAGGAGATAATTTCTCAGGAACAGTAACTCATATTTGTGATAAAGATCCCGCAAAACTTATAGAAAAATTCGTATAGAAGATTTGAAAGTCAGGGGAAAAGCTATAAGAGAAGAAGTGTGGTCAAGATATAGGTTTAATACAGAACATTTACGTAAAAACCAAATCGCCAAGATCGAACAGTGGATAGAGCAAGTACCGGTTATAGGTTTTAACAGCAGTAAGTACGATATAAACTTAATAAAGAAATACCTAGTAGGCGAACTGGCATCAACAACAAAGAAAGTAATGGTCGGAAAACGTGCAAACACAACAATATTTCTATTTACTCCAGAGTTTAGATTTCTTGATGTAATACTTTATCTAGGACCTGGTGTAAGTTATGATAGATTGGATAAAAGCCTACGAATGCAAAGGACAGAAATCTTTCTTTCCTTATGAGTGGTTCGATTCTCCAGACAAACTGGATTACCCAGGACTACCGGATATAGAGAATTGGTATTCCAAACTATCTGGGAAAATGTTAATAGATGAAACAGAATTAAGTAAATGTCGTAGAATTTTCGAAGAAAATAATATGAAAACTTTCAGAGATTGGTTGAAATATTATAACGATTTAGATGTAGCACCGTTCCTAGAAGCGGTGGAAAAAATGTGTGAATTTTATAAACACAGAGGTGTGGATATTTTCAAAGATGCGGTAACACTACCTGGAGTAGCTATACAACATTTATTGAGAGGAACCATTAAAGAACAAAAATCTATACCGGAGGATGCTCTATATGCACCAAAAGAAGAAACATACGAAATGATGAAGGACGCTCTAGTTGGCGGTCCATCAATAGTATTTACACGATATGCAGAAGCTGGTGTTTCAAATATTAGATCTAATTCCACAGGAATTAACAAACCTTGCAAGGCTGTTTTGGGGTACGATGCAAACGCGTTATATTTATCTACGTTAAATAAAGAGATGCCGTGTGGGAGAGAAACTATACACCATATAGATACCCCACATAACCCTAAATTTATTAAAAAGTTTTGTAAAAGAGTTTTTATCTGGAGACTTTGGGTTTGCGGTGCGGAGGTGGATATAGAAGTTCCACACAACTTAAAAGATAAGTTTTTCTGAAATGTCCCCATATTTATAAACAGAGAAGTAGAGGTTGATGAAGTTCCCACACACATGTTAAAATATTTAAACGATACTGGCCGAACAAGAGGAGATGGAAAAAAATTGGTGGGATCTATGACCGCCACTAAAGTATTGCTGTACGCGCCACTGTTGAAATGGTATTTAAAAACACGGCCTAGAAATAACTGAGTTCATCGTGTTATAGATTATATTAGCGGAAAACCATTCGAATGGTTCGCAAAAGAAGTTACAGCCGCAAGACGAACAGGCGATGTAGAACCAAATAAGAAACCAGTAGCCGACATAATGAAATTATTAGGAAACTCGTGTTGTGGAAAAATGATAGAGGCAACGGAGAGACATTTAAATACGACATATACACACAAAACGAAACCTGTGTTGACAAAGCATTAATATCTGCATTCTTTGACGATTTGGAAGAGATAGGAGATGCGTACGAAATATCTTCAAGAAAACCCAGGTGTGCGGTAAAGAGACCATTCCATTGTGGAATAGCGGTTTATCAACTAGCTAAATTGAGAATGTTTGGAATTTTACTACGAATTTCTAGATAAATACGTAAAAAGAGAAGACTTTGAATTAATACAGATGGATACAGATAGTATGTATATAGGAGTTAGTGGAAAAACGATAGAGGAATTGATTAGACCTAACTTACTAGACGAGTTTGAAAAATAAAAAAATAAATGGTTGGCTTGGGATAAATGGAGCGAAAGAGAGCCCGGACTTTTCAAAATGGAATTTAGCGGGGATAGGGCGATAGCGTTATCTAGTAAGTGTTATTTCGTAGAAAAATTTAATTCTATTAATAAAAACTCTGCGAAAGGAATTTCCAAGAGAACTAACAATTTAAATTGGGATAGATATAAACGAGTACTAAGTGAAACTACAGAAGATGGAAAACACATTATAGATGTAGCACAAAATAGAGGATTTAAAATGAAAGACGGCGTTATGAAAACGTACTGTCAACACAAAAATTAGGACTCTCTCGGCATACTACGATAAAAGACGCGTGTTACCAGACGGAATACATACAGAACATCTCTAAAGAATCTGACGATCCGGGGGTAGCTGGGTGTCAGAAGGCACCATAAGAAGTTCTTCGCGAACAAACCCTCGAGATGGCCCATCATCCAAATAGTAGAGCACGGGCTCATCAGGTTTGGTAATATATCGATCTAGATGATATACATTGAGAGACCACACGGGATCAGTCGCGCGGCGGCTGCCACCTTCGAGCTCTCCCGGTTGATAGAGGTACCGGACGTCAATATCTGATGGAAGCCGCTGCTCCTCTAAACCAACGGGTCGCCCGCGCGAGACGGCAGAGGGCTTGCTCGTCACCCTTTTAAACTTGTAGCATCTACAGTCTTCTTACCTATCAATCTGGTCACCTCTCCGTTCAGTGCGGAGACCACGGCGGGCAGTCTGGCCACCCACTCGGTCGATCGCGAATGAGGGTCTACAAGTTCTTTAGCGTATTGGTGTCCGAACAGTCTCTCAGCCAGGGTTCGATTGAAGCGTTCCACGATCCCTGTCCCGGTGGATGTTGACGCGGCCCGCGTCTGATAGAAACTTTATGCTTAGACAATAGATGAGAGACCGCGCCCATGAACTCGCGGCCGGGATCGACCTGGAGAAGATTCGGCCATTTGAGAGGACTCCTCTTATATATTCGGGAAAGAGCCTCGGCCACTTCCTTAGACTCTTTAGTGGCCAACGGCTCAGCCCCCTTATAACGACTCGCTACGTCAACGATTGTCAGTGCGTACTTGTACGTCTTGCGACCGACGCGATCGTGAGGTAGAAACAGGAGAACTTGGTTCGGCACCGGCACGTCAAATTTCGGGCGCGGAATATTGTGAGGCGCGGGTAAATAGATCTGCCAGATGGCCTGCTTCTTGAGCCATTCCTTGACAGGGTTTTCTGAAACCTTGGTCGCCGCCGCTAGGTTCTTGATGGCCGCGAGTCCCTTCCAGTAGCCGCGTGGGCTATAGTATGTATTCGACAGCTTGCGCGTTAGTTTGGTATCAAGTTTGCGCGTGTTCATCGTATGCGAAGTATTCTAATATATCGGACAATCTCCAACATGCCCTCGCCAGTTCGTCCGGTAACTGCGTCGTTAATAATAAACCTTTGTTGGAAGTTTCGCTGCAGCCCCAATCGCGTTTGGGTTGGAACAGGAGAGGGGAATCTAACTCGGAGGAATCTAACATCCGCTTTGCGAAAAGGGTGGCCGCTTTTTCGTCCTCGCGCCACGTCTCGAGAGAATCTCGGGCCAGACGAATCATACTCTTTGCACCAGGTAAACGATGTTTTTGGGCAGTGTAGCCTACATCGATCATAGCGTCATAAAGTTTGTCAACTAACATCGTTCTATATATATATATTTATAAAAAAAAAATGTTTTTTTAATTAATTAATTATTTTATATAGTAGCCGACGAGCCCAACCACACCCATTCCCACGACGATGAACGCGATCTCGCGGTCCTTTTGGGCCTCTGACGGTACATAGAAATCTGAAAGTTGGGGCTCGGATCCATTGGATCGAGACTTTTGTGCGGATATGCCAGCGCGTACTCGCGGTTGGCTTCTTCAACGTTCTGAAATGTTTGCGCGGCGTGATTTCGCGGCGAAGCTCTTCGTTGACCCAGTCCAGATGGGCGGTTCGTTTTTTCGACCACGCTTCCTTTGCGCTATTGAGTTGTTCTACAGCTAAATCATGACGCTTACGCTCCTCATCCACGTTCGAGCTTTTCATTTTAGAGAATATAAAGTTGCTACCGCTGACGCCAATGCGTTTACAAGCGCACCACCTACTATTACTGCGATTGAAGCCATTTATTTCCATATATTAACTGGTAGAATTCCAGCTTTAACTAGATAATCTCGGGTCCAAACTGCGGCCGCTACATCTAAGGTCGCGAGCCCTACGTCTCTCACAGTAAAGTCCAATTTGGGAGCGGTTCCTCCTAGGGCCATCTTTGATAGTCGAGCATACCCGATACTGAAACCCGATATGACCACGGCGTGATAAAGCGCATTCACTAACATTTTACCATCTTGTTCAGCCATTGTTATAATTATTGCATATAAAAGGGGTCGCGATCAATGTTTAAATGGGGCGCATCCAAATTCAACATTGTTGATGATTGGTGTTTCGTAACTTTCTTCTGAACACTGGCTGGTTGTTTTTTCGGGTATTTCCACACGCACAGGGAGGGCACCAACAACTGCCAGACTACCACCAACAAACCAACTCCAATTCGTGAATTGGGGTTCAGTCCAACTCCAACGGGAGTTGGTATTGGCTGACAAATTCAAAGAATTTGGGTGTGCTTCTAATTCGTGAATTTGGGGTGTTGTTGCACTCAACCCAATCGGGATTGAAGTTGAACCCGATTGCTCTGTCTTCAGATGTTTTGCTGTCTCCGTCCCCGATTGCAACCCCAATCTCGATTGGAGTTTAGCCTCTCGAAGCTCGGCGAGTATTTTATCTTGTTTAACTTTTCGGGTGGCAGCCGCCGCCCGCCCAGCTGCCTGTCTTTTGGGATTTTTTATATGCGGTATGTCATCCAGTGGCGGAGTAACACTCTGGTTCGATTGTGTTGGAGCAATCTGGTTCGATTGTGTTGGCGCAATCTGGTTCAACTCCGTCACTCTCGTGGGTGTGTCTTGTGTCATCATTTTCAGGGCTTATAGTTCATGGGCATATATGTCCAAATTGACAGTGTTTACCCGTGGTCAACGCGGTTGTCAGCGGAGCTAAGTACATTCCAAACTTGTGATAAATTGAGCAGCAGGCTGTTCTAAGAGTGTGACCTATAAAAGGGTCAGTCTCTAGATCATCAATCAACCCCGCGGTGTTTGGTATAGGGAGAAGTATACTAACGGCGGTTGCGTACAAATGAATAGCCGCCGATCCGAGAGTTTTTGTCATCTCCGCTCCCAATTTGGATTCGTATCGCGCATACATTTATCGATCTCCGCATCTGACATCTTATCCACCTGAAAAACTGAGAGACGCCTACCGAGATAATGCTCCGATTGTCCCCCAGCAACCAGCGCAGCTAGCCGCTCTCGTCGCGCCGCATTTTCATTTTCATTCGGAGTCGTTGCACTCAACCCAATACCAACCCCCGATTCCGATTGCTCTGTCGGATCATTATTGTTGGCAGTCGGAGTTGAGGTTTCTTCTATTAGCTGATCGAGAAGTTCGTCGCAGTTCATTTTTCTTAAAATTAATTTAACTATTCTAACAAGTCTCATCACTTTAACATATTGCCAAGCGCACCACCCGATACTTATGATCACCATTATGCTCGCAACAAAGCTCGCAGCGGAGCACCAAATTGTTAACATTGTTAACCATTGTTCTGCATTTGTTCAGCATTTGTTCAGCAATTGCTAAGCATGTGTTCAGCAATTGCTAAGCATTGTTCAGCAATTGCTAAGCATGTTAAGCATTGTTAAGCATTGCAATAGCTTATTACTTTATAATTTTCCTAAATTTTTCAAAATTATTAATTATTAATTGATAACTTTATAAGCAGTTGGTTGATCAGTATTTAGCAGAAGCTTGGCGTGCTTAGTTTCAGAAAGCATCTGTCGAACCTCCAGGCGCTCCTCGCGCGTTGGGATAACGTCATTCTCTCGAAGACAGTCATCGAATGAGTCTCGGTCCTTGCAGTGAAAGAGGGCGACCCATTTCGTTTGCTCGTGCAGATCCTTGAGGACGGCGTTGTATTTTTGAGTGGAGATCCATACGCTTTGCCTCGCATGGCGGCCAGAAAATGCGAGCTTGGAGAGCATGTCCTTCTTTTTGGTCATCGCCGCCTTGGCCAGGCAATCGTCAATCACATATAGGGTGGGCTCACCCTGGAATCTTTGGTATAAACCACGCAACCAATCGTGAAGCCTATCACCCGGGTCAATAACGTATACCTCAGGGTCGGTCCATATCCACGGGCGCCGCTGATAAGTATCGTTGTGCCGCACAGTGGGACACAGGATCACAATGTGACGAAATGCATCGCGGTAGGACTCCTCGAGCAAGTCGAGGATGAAAACCGTTTTTCCACATCCTGTCTGCCCACATATTATGGCATCTCCAATCGTGAATTGGTATTGATTGCTAGATTTCTTAATTAATTCTTTAGAATTATCAAAATTAGTAGATCGCTGATACGTATCGACCATCTTCGATGTTGAGTTGTGCGTCTGTAATTATATTATATGTGCGTCTGTAAGTACACGTTCAATGGCCCATTTCCATCCGCCTCTTTGGTTATCTGGATCGTCACACCCTCGCTAACGTTCTCAACTTGGCGTCCGCTACCGTGTATTTGGTCGTCGTCGCTGGCTCGCATGTCTAGCCATAACGCGTATTTGGTATTCAGGAACTCCGCGAGGGAGACGGCCGAGAGATGCAGGTCTTTGGCAACTGCTGCAACCTCCGGAGAGCGCTTAGAGCCGGCAGCAAACTGCTTTCTTACTTCATCCCACTGCTGGTGCGCGCGAAGACCCGCTCTGTAGAGTTGATTGGGGACTCCCTCGATCGTCACCTCTACCTTCGTGATTTTGGGGTTATAGAATTTGTCGGTTTTTCTAGCACCGAACGCGAACCGAGCATCCTCAAACAGCATCAGTATACCTTTCATAGAGCGGGCGGGTACGTTGACGTTAATATTCCACAATGTGTCGCCTTTGTCTTTCGTCATCTTGCGATGGCGAAGAACTCGGTCGTAAAGTATGGCAACGCGCCCGGCGTACTGGGTTCTGATCAATCGCGCGTGTTCGGGCATCGTGACCATGTCGTACTCCAGCGAAACATTATCGATCGTATACGTCGATAACATGTCGCTGGTTATGAGAACTCGGCCGTAGTCGTTGAACGTTAGTTCGTATTCGAGGCGGTCAGCCAAAGCGCTCTGATAGTAGGGCATGTGGCTCTCCAGCAACTCAAAGTCGAGCGGAATGTAGAAGCGGTTGCCGTAAGCGCCCGCGACCGCATTGTCACTCGCGTTGTTATCTGCCTTGTTAGCAGCCCCGATTCTAAGTCTGGTTACGTTCTTATTTTTGCTGGTGTCAATACCCTGATAGACGGCGTTTTCGCGCTCTTGTGCCGTCTTCCATAGGTCCTGATAGCAATGGTAGACGTCGCTGTCGTCGATCGACATCACCTCATTACCAGAAATCTTTATCATGGTCTTCTTGACGATGGCGCGACCCAGGTTCTGAACGACGGTTCGGTCCGCGTCCGTCGACGTTAGCGAAATAGTGAAAGCGAGGCGAACAGTACCCGGCACAATGACGTCGTGAGTTCCGAGGTTGGGGAAGCGGACCTAGAGCTGCTTGTTCTGGTAGATCGTCGATGGGTTGTTCGTAATAACGACACTCTGTCTCACGCCTTTGCCCCGAGGGGCTCACGCAGTCTGCTGTATGGATTGAGTTTGCGACCGTATTGACTCGAAGACATAATTAATTTTTTGAAAATTATTGAAACTATTAAACCCGTATGGTTTTGTCTTTAATACATAATTAATATGGCTGATTACGATGTTGAAATGGATGAAATCGGCAGAGACCATTACCTCGATGGTGATGATGATAATTTCGAGGATTCCCTCGAGACACCCACCATAGAGACTCCAGTTCCAATCCAATCACAATTGGGTGGATTAGGTGGCGCTACCACTAGTCAAAGTCAAGAATTACTTGAGGGAGCTGTAAACGACTACTACAACAATTTGGCAACAGAAAAAGGTCTGGTCCCCTCTGTCGGTCGCGACTACTCCAAGTTCAAATTTGATATGAACGGTAGATTGCGACTAAGAGCAGCACTAAATCTCCCATTAGTCAACACGAGGACCGGTAAACCCCTAGCGCTGAGCACAATTGCAGGAAACCGGGGTGGTGGCCAAATCGTAAGAAACGAACTAGGATTCACGGATTGGAAGAGGGGTAAAACAATTATACCGGCCCGCGCTGTAGAGGCCCTACAGTCTACCGACGAAACTATGGCGAAGACGGCCACCGCGATAGAAACGGTCGAGCTCAGCGAGGTCCCTCAAATAGCCACCGACGTTATTAACACGATGGAGACCACGTTCAGCGTCCAATCGCAATTGGGGGAAATACTCAACGATGACCCACCGTTACCTCTTCGCGAACTCCGTGGACTCGATAAGGCTCTACAAACGGTCCGGGGCGAACTGGTCCTTAACCTCTCCAAACTCACGGCGCTGGATGAACATATCGCGCTAGAAGAAAGAAAACTGGAGGAAGCCGGTGACGATAGAGAATCTACCGAGCGGATCGCCGAACGACTGCGGTCTTTGCGGGACGAAAGAGAAGCTCGCTTGGAGGCCGCCTCGGCTAAACCGTGAGGCTCTCCGACACAAATAAGTCGGATCCGCGAAACAATATCGAGGGTTCTGCACGAGGAGACGACACTCGGTGAGCGTCTTCGCACTCTGTTCAGAGAGCAGGGCGTCACTATAGCAAGCATCCTAGTTGCTATCAGCATGACTATATCGACCATAGTTCTAGCTTTCACTGGTGGTGCGGCGCCATCACCCGCGCCAGCACCAGCACCCGCTCCATCCGGTGGAGCCAAGGAGTGGGTAAAAAAACAACTAAAAGCCCTCGCCAATCTTCTAGCTAAATTAGCTGGAAAGGCGGCTGCCGCACTACCTGGACTGATCGGAAGTATCGTTTCTTACTTGCTATCTATATTATCAAAAACGGCCGGATGGCTAGCCAAAAATACCTGGGCTTTAATCGTGGCAATCGCCGGTCTCCTATTATTCTCTGCCAGAGAGTTCCTACAACCAAAGCGTAAATAATCCGATCGCCACGAGGGCGATGACGAGCCCTAATTTCTCTCCTCGCGTGTTGTGTCTTCCAATTTCACCCAATCTACGATTGATTGGTGTTTCTCCAATCGCGATTGGTCTGTTGATGGAACTCGATGGTGCATCCAATTACGAATTGGGGGTACTGGGTTCAATTTACGAATTGGGGAGGTGTATCCATTTTGTGTTTTATGAAATCGGTTCCACTGTTGAACCCGATCATGTTGGGGGTGCGCTTGATGATATCCGTGTTCACGTTACCGTTGTGGCCGAATTTTTGATTGGCGGTGGCGATTACGATCTGATTATTGTAACCGTCAACCGGGTCGTCTCGTAGTATCATATTGCTCGGCGCCATATAAAGACCTATTCCAAATACATAGTCTACTGGGGTGCTGGCATTCTGCAAAACGTCTTGATAATTCTGGATCGCCTTCTCCAGGTCCACTCTAGCTGAGATGGCGTCCTCTACAAGTGCCAAGAATTGTTTTTGTGCATCAAACGCTGTTCCCATGCCCAGTATAGAACTGCGAGTTTGCTTCTGTGCGCCGAGGATGGCCCAGACGTACGTGCGAATGGAGTCGTTGACGCGAGTAACCAACCCCGGCCTGTGTGAACCCTATACCCTTATCTAACATAAATGTACCCCACGCGTCCTGAACCTCAGCAGCCTGCTGTATGTAATCGACGTTAGCCCGTTTCGGACGTAACATTTTACAAGAAAACACGCCACAGTGCCGACCTCCAGACACTTCCGGCCCGAATGTCATCATCGCGGGGTCAAAATTCCCGGCGTTCCGACTGACGATGTGGTCACCGGAGTGATCGTGTCTAAAATCAGTCTGCGTCCAATTCCCGGACTGGCCCCGAATGAGAACTTCGCCGAGGCCAGGAAATGCTTTCTGTCTCCAGTCCGCGTCTTTTGAAACGTTAAATTCGTTACACAGTCTTTCAAACGCCCATAACGGTCGTATGCGTTTGGTTGGAAATGGGATCCCAGGCGTCGTCTTGAGGTAGTGAAATACCTAGTTCTTTGAGAATCCTCCTAATAGTATAATACGCATGAAAGTTGTAGACACTTCGGAGCATGACATTCTTGGATGTCAGATGGTCTTTATATGAAACTCCACACCCGGCTGTTGCGCACCATACAGCGAAATTTATTTGGTTCTGCCAAAACTGCATCGGTGTTGCTTTCCACCCGTTTACCACCTCCATCGTAGTAATCTTGGGCAGCCTGTATTGTTCAAAGATGTTAGGGAAATTGGTGGCAAAGCCGCTGTCCGGTCTAACCGTTACGGTTGGGTGTACAAGGCGGTTAACAACGTCTTTTTGTGTGTATTTACCTCCGACCGCGTACTTTGCATTAGAGTTAAAGCCAAATGCTTTGGTATCCATTGAAAGATATTATTATGTTTTCTACTATCACTAATGTTCAAAAAGAGAGTTGTGGACTTCAAAAATTAATAGACAACTGCTGCGGAAAACGCCGGGTAGGCCTTAGATCAATCACCTTCACGGTTGGGTGGAAAAACATTGAAACGTTAGAGTCTATCGAGTCCGGATTTGTCCAAGATACTATCGGCCCTGGTGTGGGCGAGGGCGGTCCAATGGTGGGGTATGGGACTAAACGCCTTCTGTTCACAAGTGCCGAATTACTTCCTGGCCTTTGGGGTTTCGGAGATCTCAAAGCTTTTATCGCGGCGAAGTTTCCTGATAGTGGCACTCTCGCAGTCTCAAAAGCCACGGGGCTTGCGACATTGTCCGTTGAGAAGCGTTTATGGATCTCACGTGTTGGCCTCAATGTTAGGATTTTATATGCACCCCCTTACAACGAGGATGAAGGGTTTGTGCACCCGGCGAGATTTGTCTTCCCCGTGGGCGAGCACCGCGGCGATACCCCAGTAAACTTCGCCTTCACGAAAACTCTCGGGTGCACCTTGATCGGGTGAACACATCGTACAACACGGTAGACGGATCCCCCAGCACATTACTGAAAACTGTGCCCGCCAGCGACTGTTTCTATGGCGAGACTGTGACCTTAGACTTACACACCCCGAGATGAAAGTTTTGGAATCGGGACACATCCACGAGTTGAAGATTTCTATTCTTGATGATAAAGGGCGAGAGTTGAAGAACGATTACCCGATTCGGTCGTCCTAGAAATTTCAAATTAATTAATAATTTTGAAAAATTAAGAAAATTATTTAGAATTAAACGCATGTTCGTAATTTATATATTATCAACATTATTGACAATGAGTATATACGGACCAGGTAGTTCTTCCGATTGGGTGACAAATTCAAAGAATTTGGAACCGGCAGAAGGGGGATTCATCCCGACAGAGGGCGACTTTTTAACTACCCAAAAAACAAAGGCCTTGATCAATAGAACTATATCGATGGCCACGGACGAGATTCATAAGAGTCTACTATCACAACTTAGAGAATATGCCCTGGCTGTGAATACACAGTTATAGTGTGTCATATAGTTGTTTCCACACGAGGTATTAGCATACATTAACAGCATAAAGTGAATTTACTTGACTTATCGAGATAACATTAAATTTCAATTCACTGTTAAATGGTAAAAATCCAACATGGCCGCCAAATGTAACATGATTCTAAGTTTGCATATGACTGCTCCCACTTACACTCCATATGAAAACAACATGTATACTAATCTTGGATATATTGACATGATAAACACTGACAGTAAATTTGATACGTAACTAGACACATTTGTGAAGAGCGGAAGTCCAAGATGGCCGCCATATATACAGAAATTATCCCATGATGATCATCACAGATTATAATAGTTAAGTATATAATTGCACATGGATGTCATATCGTAGTAAATTGGAATAAAAGTACTGAAGTTATGTATACTATGAACGCTTTTACTAACTTAGGAATACAATTAGATAACTACCAATAGCAGAAATCATAGATGGCCGCCAAATATAAAAATAATGTTGCCTTATATTGAACAAATTGCATATAATTACTCGGATTATCTGCAATATTAGATACTTATATACATGGCAGACGTATATATAAAGATAAATTACCTCGCAATGGCAATCTAATCGTGTAATGATTAAAATATTACATTTCAAAGAAAATAAATATATGGATAATGGCGGCTCTAGAGATGCAGTATACATGGACAACAACTATTACCCAACAGTCCCAACATAAAAAATATAAACAAATAAACAATCATATTGAAGTGCAGTACACAAAGACATGACAACAAGGACGACGCTTTGGTATTGTCAAGTTGCCAGTTGGGTGGTTGAAACCTGATTAGCCACCATAGAATTTCTCCCGCAAACCTCTCCATCATACGTGAAAATGACAGTATTATACAAGGCAATGATGAATCAAAAATGATTAATACATGTATAACTGTACAAAAAAGACATTAATTACACAAATATATCGGTTTCAATAATTGAAAGCTAATATTGTAAATATAACTATAAGAAAACAAAGATATAATTATGATGACACAAACAATTTAGACAGTTATATTGTTCAGCATTGTCATATTAGTCTATTAAATTGCGTGAATACTGTATGCCTCATATCCATATTATGGTACCTTGAAATTTGTCACGTTCTATATATGGTTGTGTACTATGTGTATTGCTGTCTGCAGGTACTATAATATTTTTTGTTACCGTCAGTATTTAGTAGTGGCACAACTAGATTGTCTGTCATGTAACATCAATTACATTTGTATTAGTTGTGTCCTCCCTGTGGTATTTAATATATAGCATCTCCGTGTTCTTCTCGGAATTATTATATTTGTGATTACGGTTGTTTTCTTTGATCCACATTTATTCATACTGACGGCGTCATGTCTTAATTTTTACATATCATATGCATTCACAGGTGCTGAATTCTGTCATATGTTTAAATAAGTAAAAATCAATTAATGGAGTATAACAACACAATAATTCAACAATAATAAAGTATTTGTATTGCTTATCTTTGAAACAATACACAGAGAAAATTGGTGTACATACAATACCTCATCATATAAATATGTTGCTTTACATTGGCGATAATGGTCTGAAAACACATCAATTACTTGCAGCTTACAAAGTAATAAGTGATATTAAAGTGTTGTACATCAACCATCATGTGCATACAGCCGCTTTGTGGAAACTGACTACTTTCACGGAAAGAAAACATGTGGCCAATAATATCAGCTAAGTGGTTGTACTAAGTAGGTTGAAGGCACGTAATGGTAGCCAGAAACTGGAATAAGCTACTGGATGGCTGTTATTGTACGTAGTCACCGATTGTGACAGAAATATATAGACGTATCATCCATTGTACTTGTTCAATTGCTATATTCAGGCACTCAGGTTGTTAATGACGCTACCTAGAGGAGCCATTTCATGCGATGTTGCACAGTAAATCACATTGAGCATTTGGTTTTTGGAGCCAATGATATAAGCAACGACATCTGGTATTTTTACAAATTAGAAAGTCCTTGAAGTATATTGTAAAGTACAATATATCTCCCAGCCAACAATAGAAGCATGAATGCTGCTATGGAATGGCAAGACACAAAACAATATCAAAAATATCTAGCTGAATGCACGATTTTCAATCTCATATTATACTATAATTGTATTACTATTGTAATGTACTATATTCATATCCGGCGGCCATATTAGACTTAGTTATTGCCGATGCTGTCTAATGGTGTATATCAAGGTGTAATTACATACGCTATTTACTACACAAGTTAGTTATCAGGTAATATGATATTTGGTGGTCACCTTGGACTAATGCTATTGAAACATGTGTCTAAATACATACCCAATGTATTGGAATAATTATATACCTAAATACAATATTGGTATGCGAAGGCGCCCTGATATGATTGCAAGTATATAGTGTTTCTTATTTTAAGATATGATTGCAAGAACATTGTAATATATGCATATATGGCTGCCATCTTGGACTTGTGTTATATAGATTAGTATATAATTTCACATCAAAGTTACAAAAAAACACACATTCATTGTTTTAAACACATAATTAAACGAGAGTGCCGCAAGTCACAAAATACGCCCGTCGAATATGGGCCAGACAGCGAAGATGCAGAAATGTGAAGCTGTCACCAAGGCAAGAAACATTAATGAGAATTTGAAAGTCTATAGCATTATTTCTTCATCTCGTTGTGCTAAACATGTATACTAATTTAGGCAGAGATAAAGTAGAAATGATAGGGAATTGGATACAATAATGTAGAAAAAATGGCTAAGTTAAAAAGGTGATATTTTTGTTAAAAAATATTTTTTCGGCATAAAAACACCAAGGTGCACATCTTCAATATGTGTAGAAGACGTGTGTACAGTTTCAGATCGATCGACAGTACAAGTTTCGGAGGAGTTGTGTACACGAACTATGCGCTTTTTCTTCAGCCGCCCGCCCGCCCGCCGTGCGGTAAAACATAATACGTACCGTGTTTTAAAAACGGTCGTATAAAAACGTATATTCTTTGATATGCCGAATTAGTGAAAGTATGTAAAATAGTCACATGTGGCGGCCATCTTGGATTTTTTATATATGCAGTTAAGAAATTGAATTTTAAAGTTGCCCATTTGTGTCAGCACGTTAATACATTCATTATACTCTCTTACCTGGTTTAATTTCCTCCTGGGGATGCAATTATATGGCACGATATATCTTGGTGGCAGCCATCTTGAATTTATGCAGATTTCTCCAAATGCTCAAGCGTAACAGATTGTCATTAGTCGGATTCGAAAAACTAGAAAGTCTACATACGCAAAATCAGTAACAAAAAAGTTGGTTATTCAAAACAAGGTTAAGCCCCAAAATCGGCCGGACTAAAAACAGAATTACGGAAGTTACTTTATTCTGCCGGAAATTCTTTGGCAAAATGGCGACCGTAGCGTTGTAAACTTTGGACACTTTATTTGGTCGGACAAAAGGAGCGATAAACACTTTATTTTAATAGGCAAGTCAACCATTGTAACTCATACAGGCATTTATTTAATAATTTCTGTTTTGCAATGCTGGTTTAGCACCATTAGACGCATATTTAGACAATAATCGACAGATTTCAAATCTTGAAATCAAGTCGCTACAGTAGGTATCTTTGAAGTATTTGGCTGTAACGGTTAGTAAAGCCATAGTGCTATGTCTATCTCTCACCTAGACTAAAACATGCCATGTCTCTATATCATGTTTAATTTCTATTTTTCATTATCTGACTTATCATTTATTATTTACTTGGCTATAGACTGACTTCCATCCCATTGGGTCACATAGCGAAAGTAAACTTCAACACCTTGTCAGCTACAGTCATCAAAAAATATACATACCGTTACTATGATATGTACATGAATATAGGACTATTAAAAAAAAAATTGGCGGGCCCCAGGGTCTTCAGGGTCAAGGTCAAACTCTATTTGTAATACATTCAATGTTAAGTTTTCGTGTTACGTTTCGTATTACGGTCATTACTTCAACACCTTGTCAGCTACAGTCATCAATCTTTATACATACCGTTACTATGATATGTACATGAATATAGGACTATTAAAAAAAAAATGGGCGGGCCCCAGGGTCTTCAGGGTCAAGGTCAAACTCTATTTGTTAATACATTCAATGTTATGTTTTCGTGCTACGTTTCGTGTTACGGTCATTACTTCAACACCTTGTCAGCTACAGTCATCAAACTTTATACATTCCTTTACTATGATATGTACATGAATATAGGACTTACCCCCAGGGTCTCCAGGGTCAAGATCAAACTCTATTTGTTAATACTTTCAATGTTAAGTTTTCGTGTTACGATCATTACTTCAACACCTTATCAGCTACAGTCATCAAACTGTATACATCCCTTTACTATGATATGTAGATGAATATAGGACTATTAATTCGTTTTTCTCGGTCCCCAGGGTTAAGGTCAAATTCTATTTTTTTAATACCTTCAATGTTAATCTTTCGTGTTACGATCATTACTTCCAACACCTTATCAGCTACAGTCATCAAACTTTATTCATCCCTTTACAATGATATGTAGATGAATTAGTCCAGGCTCCCTAATACAAGCCCGCATATACTTTTCGCGGCGCAATTTTTAACACTTGATTCTGGTAATATGTTTGTTTGTTTGTTTATTGGTGCTTAATGGCCTATCAACAGCTAAGGTCATGTAAGGCCGGGCAAACGGGTTCGATCCCGTTTTAACCTGCTGCATTGGGGAGAAAAAAATTCCAAAATCAGAACGGAATATTTACATCGAGAAACAATATATTCAGCCCTGAAATTAGAATAACCTGACCTGGTGGCATGTCCATACCACACCAAAGTCACTTGGCCCCTTCCCCTAAAATATGATTACGAATAATCGTAATACTCACATAAGGGGTATAACCAGATTCAACTGTCACATACAAAATGCCAAAGACGTATGTGAGGGCCAAACCAGGTCTCCAGTCGGAATTCCGGTAAGGATGAACCCCGATCGTTAAATTACCCATCGCTTGCACCCACCTTCCACCCATTCTGGTGATATGACCCATAGGCTACGATAATAACCCAGGTAGACTTTCGAGATAGGCGACAAACGTCAATGAAGAGACAAAATCCAAGATGGCCGTCGTTTTCACTCATAATACACTGGATGAGCCATAATTTCATATATAAAAGACATGTGGACATACTTTCGATTGACTAGAGTATATCCAACATATTGCAACTGTTTGTGTTACAAAAGTCTCCTATTTGCAGCCACAAATCCAAGATGGCTGCCATTTTAAACAGGAAAAACACTATGTCAGACATCAATACATATATATGCAAGGCATGCATACATCTAATCAGTATTTATTTTCACTATCTGTCATATTCATAACACTCTGGGCACGTTTATCCACAATCACTCGCGATATGCAAACAATAATCCAAGATGGCCGCCATAATTACTAAGAAAAACCTGTGTATGGCACACATGTATAGCTAAAATGACTACTGTAAAAGCATTTTGCATATATTTGGAACATGTGTTTGGCATTGTTGCGACAATAATGACACCTGTTTTTCAAAATGGCCGCCAAATTTCGACGATTTAAATCGCTCATATATATGAACTAAGAAGCAACTTTCCAATAAATAGTGAACACCCGGATATTTCAATAGGTAATATGAAAAATATACACCTCTAAATGATCTAATTTGGATGTAAGAACTTAAATCGAGAACAAAAAGAAAATTACACCATTTATTGTATTAAACAACCAATTGAATCGTAGTACATTATAATTACGTCGATAACATGTATGCATATTTACGCATAATAATTGATTGTTCCACAGATAATCAGTAGCAGTAAGCATTATGTACGACATATCAATCCTAGTACAAGTCTACTCACAGCAGTGTTACTAATACCGATTACTGCCGTCACAAATATTAGGGACGATATCAAATGTTTTTCATAAAGCTGGGTGACGACGATAATTGTGTCTGTTACACTATAAGTCATCGTTCAATTAAATACCTGTAAACCTTATGTAAGTCTTAACAATACTATT
This sequence comes from Conchocele bisecta, assembly GCA_029237695.1. Taxonomy (NCBI): domain Eukaryota; kingdom Metazoa; phylum Mollusca; class Bivalvia; order Lucinida; family Thyasiridae; genus Conchocele; species Conchocele bisecta. Next base: position 67,304,525 of record CM055276.1, on the reverse strand, counting down.
CCAATTGTTTTCGGGTGAACAGCGTGATTGTGTTGTCACAGGTTTTGACAATCATTTGTTTTTTTTTGTGGCAAAATGACACACTCTTAACGGCACTAGATTTGCAGCCACACCGATTGGAGTCGCATCTGCCACCACAGTTACATGTTGTTAGCACGGATACAGGTAATCGTTTCAAGAACTTTTCTGGTTTCAGAGAACCATCTACATTAATCCAGCCAAAGTTGGTGGGATCAAGTTCGCTCACATCGTCCAAAAGTGTGATTGCACCACGAACTACAAAGAATGATCGTGTTATATGGAGTGGTATGAGTCGCCGTTTCGTACCCTACTGTACCCACAACTCCTTCATCTGTCTTTTCAAAAAGTATTTCATGTATTGCAGCAACAGAACGAAACTGTCGAAATTACTATGACACGTTCACATCTTCTTTCAACTGTCCAATTGGTATGTGGAATGATACGAGCATCCGCTTCTTCCAGCCAGCTACTGAGTTCTGCTAAGTCACAAGTGTGTCCTCCTTCGGGCTGCTCAAATAGCTGTGCGGGAAGAACTTCGCCATCCGCAACCATTCCACTCAGTACCAGTGAAGTGTCTCTTATGTCACGAATGGCAACGTCTCATACTAATATTTCCAGCTTTGACTTATTCAAAGCCGAAGTCCAGAATTTGTCTATCTGCTGTGGTATTGGCACTGTTTCGTGCATCTCAGCGATGTCAACACAACCAGTTGAAACTGCACGACGTAGTCTCTCGCATACCGGCTACGCGCGGCACCTTCCACAGCATGATGGTATCATTTATGACTCTTATATACTACTACCGCGAGACCATATATTTATGACATGAGAAGATACACCCTATTAGAGATAAAAATCCCTATGTTATACTCAGTATATATATACAACATAATGGTTCTAATTAAGTGTGCGTGGTTGAAGACAGGTAGTTCACGAGAGTGTTTTCGCACCGGTATTTACGAATATTGCAAACATCACCGTGCATGGATGCGAAGAGGTTCCGTTTTCACCTCGCCCATGTCGGCATTGTGGGGTAGGGACCAAAGCCGAGTCATTGCTATGTCCACCATGCGGTGGCACTCAGGCTACTCATCGAATGGTTAACAAGGGATTACGTGCTCGAAAGTATTATCGTTTGTAATAATTCAAATCGGAAAGTCAGTTACAAAGATAGAATCGATCTAATAAGTCACGGTGTTTCTACAGCATTAAAACACTGTAAAAAAACATTATCAAAACTAATATATAAAATTGAAAATTGAACAGAAAAAACATACAAATATTATAACAAAATGGATAATAAAATAGAATGGGAATTGGAATTTTGTAATGTCTTTGGTGAAAAATATTACTATAAATTGAAAACATTATGCAGAATCGAATACATGAAATATCAGCGTAATTTATTACGCTCCGATAAAAGCGTTGCATTTACAATATTATACCGGCAATTATGTCGCCGGTACAAGGATCAAATTCGTGAAACGAAGCGACTAAATAGGATCGGTGACAACTAACTACCGGAACATCATAAAACTAATTTATAAACATTTTAATATCAACGATTCGTTTACGGATATGCGTTTCTACAATCATATTGTAATGGATTTGAAAATTCTAATTGGAAATTGAACAGAAAAAACAAGTACCAATATTATTAGAGAAAATGGATAATACAATACAATTGGAATTGAAAGTTTTTAATGGCTGTGTTGAAGAAGTTTACGAAGAATACGGGGTTATAATCCTGTATATAAATTCTATAAAATGAGAACACTAGGCGATATCGAATACATGAAATACCAGCGTAATTTATTACGCTCCGATAAAAACGTTGCATTTACAATATTATACCGGCAATTATGTCAACTATACAAGAGGCAAATACAAACATTAAGACGGATAATGCGCATCGGATATGAAACTAAGGCGTATTATATAAAACATTTAAAACCCAACGATTCGTTTACGAATGTACATTTCTACGATATCGCTTATAAATTTATGTTGTAATCACAACACCAAGCAGACGACAATGTTTCACTTACACGCGTTATGAAAATGTAAATTATGTGTCCTACCTTACACGTATATTAAGTGTCCATTTTATAGAGAGATTACACGATTACGTCTTCAGGGATGGAAAATAAACACACTATAATATATTACACACACGGCTATTTATAGCCTTATCGATGGTATGTAAACGGGCTATCGATTTACACAGGTGGTGTACACAGTTTATAAACACTTAGTGAGGGTTATATAATTAACGAATTTCCGGGATGGTTCGTTATTTAATTAATTTTAATAAAATTATTTATAATTTAAAGCTGAACACCCCCTATTATATAGAAAACATATTAATTAATATAATAAAATAATTAATTAATAATAAATAACATTTTTTTTATTTCATCAGCAAAGTTAAGTTTATATACGAGAAATAAACACAGTTTGGTGTCGGGACGCCGGCATTAATATCTCAACAGTGAGGAGATAAGTTTCGCCAAATGTAATTCACTCTGGCCGCTCTGCACATTATAGCGGATGGAGGTAACGATGAGGTGGGGTCTGCGGCATCGGTCCAATGATGGAGTGTAGGAGATGTGAGTGTAACACACCTCGCTAAGCCGAAAAAATAAAAAAAATAGAAGAAATTAAGCGAAGGCTTAGCGGGGTGGACCCAGAAGGGTTTTGCTGGCGTGGGTTCGAGCCAAAATCGGTGGAACCTAAAACTTTTTTTCTCTTTTTAAATGTTATAATTTTCCTAAAATTAATTATAAATTATTATTTTATAAAATATCACAATGGTGCTGTAACATTTCTTCCGACTTTATCTCCAAGTTTTTCCCTAAATTTATCCCAATCAGTACACTCAATTTTGGGCATGGTGGCGCGCGCCTTGATTCTTATATCATTTTTTAATTGTTCATATCTCCCCAATTCTTCCACCACGGATTCAAACTCTAAATTTGATATTTTCTTATCGGCCAACGCTTTGGACACCATAACGTCGATGGTATTTTTCTTCGACCTGGCGAGAACAGATATTCTATCATGTTTTCTACATTTTTCTCGAGTTTTCCACCCGACGCCCTAATTACCATACACAACAACCCAGAAAACGGCCGACACCGCACATAAAATCCCCGCTACAGGAACCGTTATAATGGTGGATATAGTTGCAGCTGTCCCCGCCCCACACAACACAGAAACACTCGCTAGAGCCGTGCTAGATGCTTCAGCCGTGTTCACCGCGCGTCTATATTTTTTAGCGTTTCTTTTTCTATTTTTATATTCTCTAACTAAAATATCCTGCATAGCGACGATATTATTCAACCTAAAATCTGAACTTCTTTCCTTAAATGTACACAGTGTTGATGGAGTGGTATTGACAATTGGAAGCAGTGATTCGTTCATGATTTTCAATATATTAGTATTTACAAAATAAGTTCAATTAACAATGAGACAATAGTGGAAGAACTCTCTGGGTCACCGATTTTCGTAACAAAGTTAATAACACTACCTTGGGAAAGTCTAATTCGATCATCACCGGAGAACGAAACCACCGTCGAACTATCTCCAGAGATTTTAGTGACTCCAACCCCCCGTTCTTTCCCATCTACTACAATATTTATCGCGACCGCGCCAACAGGTTTACCACTACCATTAACCGAGCAGACCGCCATTCGGATAACTTCACCCGCAGCTGTCATAGTGTATCCCCCACATTTATTACTCGCTTTGGCACCGAACGAATATTCATAGTGCCACTCAACCAATGGGCCCCGCTTCTCAGCCCACCCAAACTGTTATGGCACGTTTTAGCGTTTTCATTGTTCGCACTATTCCGGCAAGCGCACTGTTTGCGTTATGCCTCAGTACAATCTTATAAGAGGCCTCCTCAAGAGCTTTGGTCGCGGCTATACGATCATGTTTCAGTTTATCGGAAACTTCGGTTATCTTTCCGTCTAGTTCGGTAAGTGCCGCTTCTCTGTTGAGAGAGTCCTCTCAGCGCAACGCATCATAAGCCTCCGTAATGGTAGCCTGGTGGCCTTTGGGTTTTAGGGCTTTCCACACACCCGACCGGGCCTCTTTTTGAAATTCGGTTATTTTTCCGTCTAGTTCACCAACCGCCGCTTCTCTGATGAGAGAGTCCTCTGAGCGCAACACCCTATAAACCTCCGTAAGGTCCGCCTGGTGGTCTTCCCGGGCTTTCTCAATACCCGTTCGGACCCCCTCAACCCCAACCGGGCCTCTTTTCGAAATTTGGTTATTTTTTTGTCTAGTTCAGTAAGTGCCGCTTCTCTGTTGAGAGAGTCCTCTGAGCGGAAGCGCACGCCCATAGCCTCCGCAATGCACTCCTTGTGTCTTCCTCGACTCATAACCCCCGACCTGGTCTCTTTCAGAAATTCGGCTATTTTCACGTCTAGTTCAGTAAGTGTAGCTTCTCTGTTGAGAGAGTCCTCTAAGCGCAACGCATCATAAGGCTCCGCAAGGGCCTCGCAAGGTTCGACTGGTGGTCTTCTCGGACTTTATCAATACCCGACCGGGTCTCTTTTCGAAATTTTGTTATTTTTTTATCTAGTTCGGCAACCGCCGCTTCTCTGACGAGAGAGTCCTCTGAGCGCAACACCTCATAAGCCTCCGTAAGGTCCGCCTGGTGGTCTTCTCGGGCTTTCTCAATACCCGACGTGGCCTCTTTTCGAAATTTGGTTATTTTTTTGTCTAGTTCGGTAAGTGCCGCTTCTCTGATGAGAGAGTCCTCTAAGCGCAACGTATCATAACCCTCCGTAAGGGCCGCCTGGCGGTCTTCTCGGACTTTATCGATATCCGACCTGGTCTCTTTTCGAAATTTGGTTATTTTTTCACCTAGTTCGTTTAGTTCCGTATGCGTTTCTTCACGACTTTGTGTATTCACAGCCAGGGCATATTCTCTAAGTTGTGATAGTAGACTCTTGTGAATCTCGTCCGTGGCCACCGATATAGTTCTATTGATCAAGGCATTGGTTTTTTGGGTAGTTAAAAAGTCGCCCTCTGTCGGGATGAATCCCCCTTCTGTCGGTTCCAAATTCTTTGAATTTGTCACCCAATCGGAAGAACTACCTGTCCGTATATACTCATTTTCAATAATGTTGATAATAATATATATTACGAACATGCGTTTAATTCTAAATAATTTTCTTAAAATTAATTAATTTGATTTCTAGGACGACCGAAATCGGGTAATCGTTCTTCAACTCTCGCCTTTATCATCGAGAATAGAAATCTTCAACTCGTGGATGTGTCCCGATTCCAAAACTTTCATCTCGGGGTGTGGGAAGTCTAAGGTCAGGGTCTCACCATAGAAACAGTCGCTGGCGGGCACGGTTTTCAGTAATGTGGTGGGAGTGCCGTCTACCGTGTTGTACGATGTGTTCACCCGATCCAGGTGCACCCCGAGAGTTTTCGTGACGGCGAAGTTCACCGGGGTCGTGCCGACGTGCTCGCCAGGATCAAACACTCCGTCATCGTTGTAAGGGTATGTTATTTTAAATCCTAACAGTGAGCCCAACCCCGGTGAGATCCTTAAAGGCCTCTCAACTGTCAATGTCGTGAGCCCCGTGGCTTTCGAGATTGCGAGAGTGACTACACCAGGAATCTTCTCCGCGACAAAAGCTTGGAGATCTCCGAAACTCCAAAGACCGTGAGGTACTATAGCATCTGGAGTTCTACGAAATCATGAGGTCTCTGGCGCCTCTATGCGGTAGTTTCCGAAAGCCACAGGGCTTACACCCTCGACTTCTGATGTGAAAAACTCGAGCGTTTCAACGTTTTTCCACCCGACCGTGAACGTGATTGATCTGAGGCCTACCCGGCGTTGTCCGCAGCAGTTGTCTATTAACTTTTGAAGTTCACAACTCCCTTTTTGAACATTAGTGATAGTAGCAAACATATTAATATCTTTCAATGGATACAAAAGCATTTAGCTTTAATTCTAATGCAAAGTACGCGGTCGGAGGTGTATACACTCAAAAGAACACCATTGGTGAGCTTGTGCACCCCACAATAAGAGCTAGTTTGGGCATGGGTTTCGACACAAATTTCACTAACATGTTTGAAAAGTACAGACTTCCTAAAACCATTACACAGGATGTCATAACAAACTGGAACAACAATCCTATGCAGTTCTGCAACCAACTAAATTTTGCCGTGTGGTGTGCCACAACAGGGTGTGGCGTCTCTTTCAGAGACCACATAGCAGACCGTAACAGCATGTTAAGCAGTAGCGTCTACAACTTTCATGTGTATTATACCATTAGGAGGATTCTCAAAGAACTAGGTACTCCACTACCTCAAGACGACGGGTGGAATCCCATTTCCAACACATACAACCATAAAGAGTTCGAACGGATATGTGACGAATTTAAAGTTTCAAAAGATTCGGATTGGAGACAGAAAACATTTTCAGACACCGGAGGTTTAGGTACTGTTTATCTCAGTGGTCTAGACTACGGTGCAAGCACGAAGTATGCCACCCCAGATGTAACCTTTGGTTTCTACTATTCAAATCGTGTTGTGAACCCAGTTAGAGGTTATAAAAATTGGACCGCCACCGATTATGTAGTAAATAAAATGACATTCGGGTCTGAAGTTAGTACAAAGAGACAGTGTAATTACGATTACTGCTGGTATAATGCACCAAAAATAGCTCACGTCGATTATATTTTACAAGACGAAAACGTGCATAAGGGTATAGAAACCTTTATATTGGACGACAGTCTAGGGTTTACGCAGGCCGGTGTTACCCGCTTCAACGACTCCATTCGCGTATACGTTTGGACCATCCTCGGCGCACAGAAGCAAACTCGCAGTTCTATAATAGGAGTCGGAACGGCGTTTGACGCGCAAAAACAGTTCTTGGCACTTGTTGAGGACGCCATCTCAGCTAAGGTGGACCTGGAGAAGGCGATCCAGAATTATCAAGACGTTTTGCAGACTGCCAGCACCCAGTGGACTTGATGTATTTGGAATAGGTCTTTATATGGCGCCGAGCAATATGATACTACGAGACGACCCGGTTGACGGTTACAATAATCAAATCGTAATCGCCAACGCCAATCAAAAAATCGGTCACAACGGTAACGTGAACACGGATATCATCAAGCGCACCCCCAAAATGATCGGGCGCGGAGTTGTAAATTCAAATAAATTTGAAAAAGATTTCATAAAACCCCCAAAACACAAAATGGATACACCTCCCTCAACACAATCGAACCCAGTACCCCCAATTCGTAAATGGATGCACCATCGAGTTCCATCACAATGTTGAAACACCAATCGAGATTGGAAGCACAACACACGAGGAGGAGAAATTAGCGCTCGTCGTCGCCCTCGTGGCGATCGGACTATTTACGCTTTGGTTTTAGGAACTCTCTGGCGAAGAATAGTAGAGACCGGCGATGGCCACGATTAAAGCCCAGGTATTCTCGGCGAGCCATCCGACCGTTTTTGATAATATAGATAACAAGAAGGAGAGGAGACCCCCGATCAAACCAGGCAGCGCGGCAGCCAACTTTCCTGCTAATTTAGCCAGGAGACTGGCGAGGGCTTTTAGTTGTTTTTTTATCCACTCCTTGGCTCCGCCGGATGACGCGGGTGCTGGTGCGGGTGCTGGTGCGGGTGCTGGTGCGGCACCAGCATTGACAGCTACAAATAGGGACGATATAGATAGAATTAGGGTCGATATAATCATGCTGAAAGCTGCGATGATGGTTACTATCGTGACGCCCTTCTCTCTGAACAGATTGCGAAGACGCTCACCGAGTGTCGTGTCCCCGTGCAGAACCCTCGAGATTGTTTCGCGGCTCCGACTTAATTGGCTGAGCCGTTGGCCACTAAAGAGTCTAAGGAGGTGGCCGAGGCTCTCTCCCGAATATATAAGAGGAGTCCTCTCAAATGGCCGAATCTTCTCCAGGTCGATCCCGGCCGCGAGTTCATGGGCGCGGTCTCTCATCTATTGTCTAAGCACGAAGTTTCTGTCAGACGCGGCCGCGTCAACATCCACCGGGACCAGGGGATCGTGGAGTGCTTCAATCGAACCCTGGCTGAGAGACTGTTCGGACACCAATATGCCAAAGAACTTGTAGACCCTCATTCGCGATCGACCGAGTGGGTGGCCAGACTGCCCGCCGTGGTCTCCGCACTGAACGGAGAGGTGACCAGATTGACAGGTAAGAAGCCTGTAGATGCTATCAAGTTTAAAAGGGTGGCGAGCGAGCCCTCTGCCGTCTCGCGCGGGCGACCCGTTGGTTTAGAGGAGCAACGGCTTCCATTGGATATTGACGTCCGGTACCTCTATCAACCGGGAGAGCTCGAAGGTGGCAGCCGCCGCGCGACTGATCCCGTGTGGTCTCTCAATGTATATCATCTAGATCGATCTATTACCAAGTCCGATGAGCCCGTGCTCTACTATTTGGATAATGGGCCATCTCGAGGGTTTGTTCGCGAAGAACTTCTTGCGGTGCCTTCTGACACCCAGCTACCCCCGGATCGTCAGAGTCTTTAGTATTCTCTCTCAGAGTTCTCTTCTTTTTTTTTACCTATCCTATAGGCTCGGTGTGTAACCCGTCTTCCATCACTCTCCTCTTGTCGTAGTACGCCGAGAGTCCTAATTTTTGTTGACAGTACGTCTTCATCACCCCGTTAATCATTCGGAATCCCCTGTTCTCCGCCATATCCCTACCCCCTTCGAGAGCACTCTTATACCTTCCCCAAGTCAGATCGTTAGATCTCTTCGACATCCCCTTGGCCGAGTGCTTAGATTTTCCATCACCGCTCACGTAGTAACACTTGCTACACAGAGCGATGGCTCTATCCCCTTCTAATTCCAGCTTGAACAGTCCCGGAGTTCTGTTGCTCCACACGTCCCACGCCAACCACTCGGTCTTCTCCTTATACTTTCTCTTCATATTCTTTCTCACCACCGCCGCCAGCGTCTTCTCCGACAGCGCGAAGTACATGCTGTCGGTGTCCATCTGTATCAGTTCGAAATCTCCGCGATCCACGTACTTGTCCAAGAAATCGTAGTAGAACTCCAGCATCAGGAGCTAGGCCAACTGGTAGACCGCTATGCCACACTGAAACGGTCTGTCGATCACCACTCGAGTCTTCCTGCTCGATATCTCGTAAGCCTCCCCAATCTCCTCCAGGTCTTCGAACCACGCCGACCTCAGTGCCCGATCGACAGTCTTCTCATCCTTCGTATATGTGGTGTTCAGGTGTCTTTCTTGTGCCTCTATCAGCTTGCCACAACACGCGTTGCCAACCAGTTTGAATATCTCCGCCAACACCGCCTTGCTCTTGTCGACGTCCCCCGTCCGTCTAGCAGCGGTGACCTCTTTAACGAACCATTGAAACGGTTTGCCGGGCGTGTAGTCTATCACCCTATGCACCGCCTTGACGATCAGACCGTGCTCCAGATACCACTTTAGCAGCGGGGAGTATATGATCATCTTCTTGGCCCCCACGAGCTTTCTCTGTCCTTCGACTCTTTTCCTCCCGGTCCCCGCCATGTAGTCCTTCATGTGCTGTGGAACCTCGTTCTCATCGACTTCTCGATTAACGAACAGCGGTGACATTTCCGAGAACTTGTCTCTCAACGTTTCCGGGACCTCTATATCCAACTCCGCAAATCCGAACCACTTTTCACTCCTGACCTTCCTCACGAAACAGTCTATATACGACTGTCTTTCCGGGTCGTCACACGTCCATATCTGCTCCTCCCCGCACGGCATGTCCTTCGACAGAGTAGATAGGTACAGAGCATTGGCATCGTACAGCACCGCCTTGCACATCTTCTCCTCCCGACTCCCACCTGACCCTGATCGTCGACCTTCCAGCCTCGGCGTATCTGGAGAATACTATGGACGGACCACCGACCAATCCCTGCTTCATCATCTCGTAAGTTTCAGACTTCGGTGACCACAGCTCGGGCGTGTCCGCCTTCCCATCGATCGACCCGCGGAGTAGGTACTGAAGGGAAACACCGGGCAGAGACACAGCATCCTTGAGTATATCCACGCCTCTTCCCTTGTAGAACTCCGTCATTTTAGTCAGAGCCTCTAGGAACGGTCCTACATCCAAGTCGTTGTAGTGTTGCAAACCATTCCTTGAACGTCTTCATCCCCTTTTCTCGGAATACCTTCTTACACTCTTTCCACTCGGACAACGACAGTAGGAACTCACCCTTCAACTTCGAGTACCACTCGGGATAGTCTGGCAGCCCCGGATGGTCGAGCTTGTCCGCGCTATCGAACCACTCGTACGGAAAGTGAGACTTTACCGTTTTAGAGTCGTACGCCTTAACCCACCGGTCGTACGTGGTACCGGGTCCCAGATACTGGATGATGTCGAGAAATTTAAAGTCCGGGGTAAACAGAAACATCGTCGTGCTGGCTCTCTTTCCGACCATCACCTTATTCATGGTGGCCGCCAACTTCTCTACAAAGTACTGCTTGATGAGGTTCAGGTCGTACCTGCTACAGTTGAACCCCACCACGGGGACTTGGTCAATCCAAGAGATAATCTTTGCTTGCTGAGACTTCGATAACATATCTATGTCGGCCGGCAGATACTTCTTCCTAACCCCCTCCCTGATTGCCTTGCCTCTCATCTGCAGCTCGGTCACGAACTTCTCGACTAGCGTGTCGGGATCTCTTTCGCATAGGTGTGTGATCCCTTCATGCATCGTATCCCCCAACGACACCGATATAGGAACGTGCTCGACCTCGAAGGTCAGGTCTTTGGTGGGTCGCGTGCTTTTTGACTTGTCGAGATACGCCTCGAAGTCGTAGACTATCTGGTGGGGGTACAGAGTCGTCTCCTCCTCGCGTGGCAATTGTGGATAGTAGGTATTCACCTCATTCAACCACTCGCACTCCCACATCACCACCAGCTCGTAACCCGCCTTCCTTCTCTTGGCGTCTTGAATGTTCGTCCTCTTGTACAGCGATCTCGCGTTACCTCTCATGCAATGCCTCGGACACCCGTGCCAGTAGCATCCGTGAAACTGAAACACGGTCTCGGTCTCGTGACAGTAACCGTCGACCGGATCACCGGCCACCCACCTCTCACCACCGTGACCGCAGTTGGTGTGATGTATGTGCTTTCCCACCCTCTCCTCTTCTCTGCTCAACCATTGAATCGACCTCACACTCGCTGACCCCTTAGGATAGAACGCCTTCTCGTAGGCCGACTGCGGTCTCTCTACCCTCTTACCTGGACATGTCACCACGGTCTTCCCACCCATGCAGGTGGTCGTGTGCCTGTGCATGTTACACGACTTTGTGAACCGTTGTTGACATCCGGTGCACCCGTACTCGTTCGTCATCTTGCGGAGATTCGTTGTGAGGAACGAGTGACCTCCAAACATTCCTATCGTCATTGTCTTCCTCCCAACCACGTCGTAATTTGCCGGAACCTTCATGAGGTACCACACTCCATCGGCGGTGGGCTCGTACACGCGAATACCCAGCTTGAAATGCTCTTCGACCTTCTTAATATGTCCAGGGGAATTCCCTGGCTACCCGGTCCGTTATCATGCCCGAGATATTCGCGAGCCAGAGCTCGTGCCTTCTCACAACAGCGGTCTGGTCTCCCTCCACGTTGGATGGCTATGCACCTAAACAGACACAAGTAGTCGTCGTACGTGTCGACGGAATACATTCCCTTTTTCTGTCTTAAACCAGTCTGGGAGTTTTCCCGCTCCCATGAGAAGTTGTTGCGCGTCGATGATCATCTTCACCTCGACCGATATCCAACGAACGAAGGTCCATTTTGTGTTTGGTCTATCGACTTTGTCGATGTCCATTCGACCTTTCTCTCTATCGGATATCCAACTCTCGGCTTTGGCGATCTCGTTTATCCACGGACTGCCCTTTGATTGTTTGTGATAGATCATAGTAGCGTCGGTCTCTATGTTCCTAATACGATACGAGCACGAATACCTCAGATAACATGCCGTGGTCATCTCTGGGCGAATTTTATTCATTATGCGATTAGCGATCTCCCCGTCTACCCCCCTCTCGTGCGCTGTGATCTTCTTTTACACGCTGCGCGTAAGCGGTGGCGCGCAGACTGGCCGTCGTCTCGTTCTCCAATTTCTCGGAGCGTTTTTCGGGGTCGGCGGGCAGTCGTCCGGTCGAAACCGCACGCCGCAGCCTCTCCTCGTAGACGACGGCTCGTGCGTCACTTATCCTATCTGCTATATCTTTCTTGAGTCTCAAACCTCTTAGGGAAATTCCCCAACTCTTAGCTTGCTCTCTCATTTGCTTTATGGTAGGCATTATACTGAGTATAACCAATAGATTTTTTATCTTCAATAGGGTGTAGTTTGATATTTATCGTAATAAATATATGACAGATTGTTGTAATATACTTAGTATAACTTATGGATAACTTGTCTTTAATAGGGTGTCAGTTTATATTTGTGACAGATTGGTGTAAAATACTGAGTATAACTTATAGATTTCTTATCTATTTAATAGGGTGTCAGTTGTATTTTATTCGTAATAAAAGTATGACAGATTGTTGTATATATATATACTGAGTATAACATAGGGATTTTTATCTCTAATAGGGTGTATCTTCTCATGTCATAAATATATGGTCTCGCGGTAGTAGTATATAAGAGTCATAAATGATACCATCATGCTGTGGAAGGTGCCGCGTGTAGCCGGTACCTTCCAGAGGTGATGGTATCATTGTGACTCTTATATACTACTGCGGCCATCTTGAAATTGCGATCATTTACGGTAAGCTAGTATGAATCAAGTCAGGTAAGTAATCGTTGGTACGACTGCATACGGGTTTTGTATTTAAACACGTTTTAGATATATAAAACATGCTGCTTCTATGCCTTCTTCCGCAATATGGCGGCCATCTTGGATTTTGACATCGGTTTTTGTCGCCTGTCTGAAAAGTCTACCCGAGTTTTTTTTAAAGTGGGTATGTTATATTATTAGAAACAAGTGTCAAAAATCGTGCCGCAAAAAGTATATACGGACTTGTATTGGGGAGCCAGGACTAAATATACGATTATTAAAAAAAAATTCTCCGGCCCCAGGTCTGAAGGTCAAGGCGAAACAAGTCGAGACATTTGATTCCGCGGAATTCTTGTTATACAAAAGTACAAAACTACTATATAGTTATGTACAAATGCGTATAATTATATATAAACTTCTAACCACAGAGACTGGGAAAGCTAAAACTGATTATATTGCAGGAACCCCAGTTTCTATATATATCACGGACGGACAACCGGACTCCCCCCCACCCGCAACTCGTTGCGGGGGTATAATTAGTTGTTGATGTCTTAAAGCTAACATGTGAGCAGCAACTGACGGATATATATGCCCGGCAGCCACCTTGACTGACAACAAACAAAAGTTTATGCAAAATTTAAAAAAATGAACACAAAAAAAAGTAGTTGACCTTGTAATTGCGGCCATATGGGTGGGCTATGGTATGAAAATATGGATGGTGATCAAGAATATGAAGTTTGAATAAATTCCTGATAAATAAATCTAGTTTCTAGTGTCATGTGATATCAAGTTTATCCAACCCCGGTAAGAAACGGTTGGAATTCCAACTCGTTTCCAAGCCTTGCCTGATGAACTTTGACACCACATCAGGGCTCCAGATAAGGAATTAGCAATTGAGTATTGTCACTCCATCATTTCTGAAGCAATTGGGTATTTCAACATTTTAATTGGGTTAAATAAAATCACACTACTGTTTACACATCAACAGACAGCAATTTTGAACAGCTTGTTTCAAAATGAAAACGTGTCTTGGCATTTCATTAGAATTGTCTCCTTGGAGACAAAAATACCAAGATGTGTTTTCATGGAAAATAAGAAAAATATGCTATATTTGTGGTCTGTTTATTGTTTTCTGTAGCATCACAAAGGTACCACAAAATTTTTAATGCTTTTTGATACTCGCTACTTCTGATTTCAATTGGGTTTTTGGCAATTTTAATTAGATATTTAAGCAAATATGCAGCTTATCTGGAGCTCTGCCACATGACACTTGCCTATCAAGCTCAACTATGAAATCGGTAGGAGTCCACTATACCCACCCCTAATTCACTTTCTGTCTCGATCTCCACTTCCTCTATGACGGTGTTTTCCTCAGGCGCCAATTGCTTCAGCCACGACTCCTCCTCCAAGGTTGCGACCTCCAGTGCGTGGTCCAGCTCCTTCTCCAACTCATTGGTCAGATTATCCTTTTCCTCCAATGCTGAAGCCAGGGCCTGCAATACAGAGCAGAGAATGTGATTGTTAAAGCTGCAACAAGGGCCTGCAATTTCAGAGAATGTCATTGTTAATGCCGACATTAGGTGTACGCTCCCATAGAAAGTCGGGTATTTGTAAACCCCACTACTTCAAAGAAAACGTGGGGTCAGGAAACCCGAGTTTCACAGCTGGATACTGGAATAAACCTGTCTGCATCCCCTATACCAACCAGATTTAATGTTCCTAACACCGGGTCAAATGGCCCATTAGGCGATATGATAATATTCTGAAATTCCCAGTTAAATTCTAAATATGTTATAACGCAAATAAAATCTATAAATAATGCTATAATAAATTTTATCATTATCAGAGATGCAAAAATGCCTTTTCTCCCGTCAAAATCGGTTGACCAACGACAAATATATTGTGAAAAAAAGTAAGATTTGTCCAAAATATGTGTTCCAAATCCCGCCAAAATCGTTCCAATACGGCGTAGGAATATGTGGGCCAAAATACTATCTATGATACCATTATAATATAAAATCGTATTCAATATTTATATACACCGAGGTGAATCGATATATGTATGCATTCCACTAAACAAACGAAAACTAACAAGAAGCCAAATCGCCAAACATAATCCTTATGTGCGACAAAATGAAACTGGACGTGTGAGAACTATTTTGTTGTCCGCGCATGGATAATGGTCAGGCGGCTTGACCAACTGCATAGGACAGAATAAATTATTGGTTTCTGGGTTTTTTGAACTAAAATGGTGGGAAGATATTATAAATACTAATCTTTTTTTGTTATTATTTGATAGCAGAGACATGTACTAGATATTTGCTGTATTTTTATATTTTATTCAAAATGTAGCAGTAAAATATGAAGAGCACAATAATTATGGCACCACGATTGCAAAACTGCAATTATCTATGACATACATGCATACATATGGCATATGTTGTCATGACGGAGAAATGGGGCTTATGATCTATGCTACCAACTCCGCTACCCAAATCAGCCTGCATATCCGTGCAGTCTGATCAGGGTCTGCACGGTTCGCCATTCCGTCTATCTCAATTGATTTCATACATAATAGCATCCGCGATATTCAAAGATATATTTATAACAGTCTTGTGTTTTTTAGTAAATGATGACATCTTGCAATATGCTTTGAAAGTGTCATAAATATTCGTTGTCATGTATGGAAGAAAATCATAAATTATGTAAATAGTTTTCATGAACTATGACAACTGTGGAAATGTATCAAATTACTTACATGGTTGGTCTCATAACGGATCACTGTGTACATAGTATACGCATATACAAATATAAGGCCAAATATGTATAATTTGCAATTGTGTGTTATTGATTAGAATATTTACACTAATTGACACTGAGAATGATTGGGAGTCAAAGCGTTTTCCTGGTATCATTAATGTTACTCCTTCAAAAAACTTTAGCCCTGATCAGACTGCGCGGACTTGAGATTGATACAGATCGAGCTCCGTGTCAGGTGCATAATTTGGTGGCGAAATTCTTATTTCTCAATGAAAGATAGCAAGTTAGGAGTCCTTTAGAATCGTCTCATTGAGATCATTGAGACTCCCAACTTGCCATTTTTTGGTGCAGAAATTTGTTGTTATCCAGAATTGATAAAATTACACACCTTAGCTTGAGCTCTGTTGATAGTTCATAAAACTTTTCTAATCAAACGTTTTAACAGTCATTCATTCAGTATCAAATAAACTGACTGCGTCTGTAGTTGTACTCTTGACCAAAGTTTGATGACCTGTTTATACACACTATCCCCAATTTATTCCAACATGGGAATGGGTGGTAGGAGGGAGCATGTGATGGGTAATTTAACGATCGGTGTGTGTTCATCCTTCCCGGAATGCCGACCTACATGGTTTGGTCCTCTTGTATCGTTTTTGCCCCCCCCCCCTGCCCCCGCCCCCCCCCCCCCCCCGCCCCCCGATACTTGAGAGCTGAATCATGTTATGCTCCAGTAAGAAATAATAAGCTTATCATAGCTCCCAACTTGCCATTTTTGGTGAAGAAATAACAAAATCCTACCTCAAATTTATCAAATTACGCACCTTGACTGAAGCTCTGTTGATAGTTTATAAAACTTTTCCAATCGCCAACTTGGACTCAAAACATATTTCCTTTTGCACACGCACTAAGTACGATTCAAGTCGAGGCGTTTTGCTGGTATCATTATTGTTACTACTTCGATGAAAACAAAACACGACAAATATAGGCCCTGGTCAGACTGCACGGATGCGCTGGTTGATCTGGGGCTACACTGTCGCATATGTCGTAAGGTCCATTCCCCAGCCAGGACTCACACTCAGCTAAATTCCTTGTGTCAAGTCTGACTTTGAGATTGAAGTAAGGTTTTGCAATGAAGATATTTATTTCTGCAAGGTGTATGTAACATAACATATGCTACATGTAATTATGTATCAACAGCACATTTTAATTTGTAACTTGCTAGTGTGCTGGTCAGTTTGAACCCGCAAGATATATCTACACTGGTTAGAAGACTAGTGTGTTCTTGTATCATCAGCTTATATCTGTTAGAACAAGCAATTCTCCCATCATTATTGTGGAAATCAGCACACACATGTTGTAGGCTACCAAGAGAGCATGGAACAAGATCAGGGTTGCTAATCCATTTAGACAATGATGAATCCAGTCGGTAACAGTCTAGATCCTGATGTGACTGCACATTCTGATCTGGACCTAAGCTGCAAAGATTACGGCCATAATATTCATGATAGTCGCTGGTGGTAATAAAACTCACCTGCACATATTCGCATGCACTATGGTCGAGTCTGGCCGTTACTGGAGACTCCAGCTGGGCAGTGAAAGTAGTTCCGCATGCTTTGTTATCTCATTAGCTGACCCCATAGAGCAATACAAAATCATTAACAGGAACATTAGCCTGTCAGAATCAGCTTGGCATTTGGCTGTTCGTTTTCTATGGGACTGTACACATAATGATATGTTATGTTTTATAAAAACCGCTAGTTGATGAACGTGTTAATACCCCGAAAACTAGACCCACGATCATACAGATATTGTTTTTCTAGATTATGCCATATTATGCCATATCGCATACATGTATGAACATTTCACAAAATGCATTCGGACATATGTCATATAAAGCCTATATCTTTGAAAATACAGTCGACCATTTGAAAAACGTTTCAGGACACACATCAAATGAAAGGCAATGTATCTTTTGTCAACTATCCACTTATTTACGAAAAATATCATATATATAAATTATATATATTTTATTTGGGGGGGGGGGGGATTAAACTTTATGATATATACGGAAATACGACAGAACATCCCACACACTGGCCGGACGCATGCACATCAACAGCGAACAGGTCAGCCATGATCTGACAACGATATATATTTCCGATCACGTGGCACACATTGATTATGAGCCTAGATATGGAATTACTGGAAGGCATAGAATAGACACTGATCTTTTTTATTGGCATGGGTAAATAAGACAAACAAAATGGCACAGTGTAGCATCTGATCATGTCGTTTCATGGAGGAATAAGATAAAGCATACCTATTAAATGGCAAACAGTGTAGACACTGATCATTTGTTATTGGTATGGGTAAATAAGATGAACTTAATAGCAAACAGTGTAGAGAGTTACATTACGCAAACATTGTATTAGCGAGCCTACCTCACCAAACCCCCGGTTACCTATGTAAACAGGGGGTTTGATGAGGTTGCCGCGCAATAGGTAATGCGGTCAAATAGGTCACGATGCAGTGACTATTTTCAATCAATAACTTATGTTGTAAGCGATTGTAATGTGTATTTTCAATATTTATATTATTAAAATGTATCATATCGGTACCCCTTTAAGTAATATTTGTATATTTTAAATGTAATGATGTTGTCATGAAGCGCATGAATATAAATATTAATTAATCCAGTTTATATTGAGGCAAATCACACAGCCTAAAAACATAGTGCTGGAGTATAAACCATAGTATCGTATATTATTCATAAGTATATCACTATTAAACATTAATTACAATATGTATGCATATTATTAAAACAGTAGATGCTACCGCTGTTTCGCTGTATGTGATATTTATAACAAAATATTTTTTTTATTCGTCCGTGTACGGATTTCTGTCACACAAAGCGCCATTTTCAGTTCATATTTTGACCTGTGCATATGAACCGGACTAAGTTTAAACAACGCTCGATTCCGTCCAATTCAGATTTCTCTGCAGAATGTTCAGACTAACTACATATTAAGTAATGTTGCTAAATAAGTGTTAATGGCTGGAACATGGTTATCACTAAAAGGAAGAAACCACAGTCGTATTATTGAAAAATAAGATGATTACAATTACAATTGGTGATTACACAGCAAATGTATTGTCTAGTAAATGACACCATGAATCGGTTTCACTAGTATGATATATAATGAAAACCTATAAAAACACAAAACTTTGTTACTTTTAATATTCTTATCTATGTGCATATAATTATGATGTAAAATATGCACAAATTATCATAATTAAGCTCAACATATATATCCACTCATTTACAACCCATTAATTTACTATTATAAAGGAATAGAACAAATCAAAATTCGCTTAATTTGCATTTCTTACATTATTTCTAAACAAAAACTCTATCATGATATGAAGTCCTATTAAAATATTAAATATGGCTACGAATTGACAATGGGTACTAATTGAGGGGAACGGACATTATCCCCCCGGACATTATCCCCCCTATATACACAGGAGGACAATACTCCCCCTGTCAAATAGACAGGTAGGACATTATCCCCCCATTGAAAAAAACACAGGTAGGATATTATCTCCCCCCCCCTCCCCACCTTTTGAAAATGAAAATTTGATGATTTGATTGCTTTTTAAACTGCACTTCAACTGATCGTAATTCAATTAATTATGTTTCATAATAACATGTGATTGTTTAATTCTTGATTAAATAATTTATGTAATTCTGAGATGGTATTTGAATGCTCTAAGTCCGGCAGTCTGAAGTGCGTAGGGGCTCATGTAACAGATATAAATGAAAACAGATTTGCAATCGTGTGTATGTGTGTGGGGATAATGTCCTGCCCATGCTTTTCAATGGGGGGGGGGGGGATAATGTCCTATCCAGGATGTTCAATGGAGGGGGATAATGTCCTACCTGTCTATAATATATAGGAGGGATAATGTCTGGGGGAGGATAATGTCCTACACTCACGAATTGACCAACTGGGTACGAAATTACCAAACTGGGTACGAAATAACTTGCTATGGGTACAAATTGACAATATACTGAGTACGAAATAACAATACCGGGTACGAAATGGTATAGGTACGAAATGGTATTGGTAACAATTGACCAGGTACCTTCTCAAATTGTTTTTCTTGCAATTTAATATTATAAAGGAATAAAACAAATTAAAATTCGCTTAATTTACATTTCTTATATTATTTCTAAAACAAATCTTCTCAACATCAATATTTGAGAAGTCTTTATTTAAATCGGTAGACTTCCAAACTCGAACAAGCAGATGTACCAATGTACCGTTACAAATCCGCCAGGTAGTCAAAAGTTACCTTGTAAATATCCATGATAAATAAATGTTTAATACGCATGCGCATTCAACATAACAAATAGTAATTTTCGAGAAAGCTTTCGAATTTACAAGTCTTGGCCATACATGTCAGATAAACACCCTCACACGGTTAAATAAAAAAAATTTACACCGGAATATTCGTTATTAATACTTTATTGATACAGCTTTGACAGTTTTGTGTTACTAAGTTATCAAACGCGCCGGAAAAACGATGGCAAAAATCATTCTTCCAACTGTTACAAAGAAACTATCGCCTCAAATTTCTATCGAGGGGAGAATATCGCAGTGAGGTAGCAATTTTGTTTCTAGTGTTTACCCTATTGGCAGATTTGATGACGAGGTGCATTGTGAGTCCATCCGTAGGTTTATGGACAGGTCGGACCATACGCGGGTCGGCCCACACGCGAAGACGAGCCTGATCACCAACATAAGACAGACAGGTCGGACCACATTTCATATGGACAGGTCGGACCACAACAAATTATGTTACAATCTTGAATCTATGAAAACAAGAATTCTGCGTCGCGCCTGCCAGGCATTTGACTGCAACATGATCATGTGCGAAAGCAAGCATCAAAAACCACCCAAGAAGTGCATGCTTAAAACACGAAAATAGGTTGAAGAAACTTTTTGACATAAAAAATTGGCTAAGTATTTCCACAACTATGTGAAGGTCAAAAAGGTGAAAGTCATGTTAATGGTGGCATTAGTGTGTTGCAAATGCTTACATGTATCAAGATTCCAAATATAGAAGAAGCAATCCATCAAGTAATAATAATGTTATACGAGATGAAGAAGTGTTTCCGCAAGAATGAGAAGGTAAAAAAGGTCAAGGTAATGTTAATGGCGGCATACAAATACAAACATGTATGACAGAGAGATAAATCAAACTAGACATTATGTTTGCAAAACATGGATATGCCCCCGTGGCATACTGGACTGTAACTGGAGAAACTCTTACAAAACATTTTGACTTTTGGCCATAAAAGTACACGGACGGACATACAATATGCTCCCCTTGATATCACATAGGGGGCATAAAAACATTGATAATCTGGGCAAGATTACCACGGGCAGTTGTGTGCATATCCTTTTCATTGTTTCCCTGAGCCTCTCCAATGTCTCCATCAGTCGATCCCGTTGTTCCTGGTCCTTTGCATGCTTTTCCTCTTGACATTTCCGCGACTCTGTCAGGGATCTGTAACACCGCACACGTCACATCATCGACAAATCTTATAACAATAGTTGTCAGAAGACAACGAAGCACGTCTGGTAATGCTTGGCCTTGGGATTAGCGGAGACCAGAGAATCATGGAATTGTCAGAGCATGATAGATGACTCAGAGCAAGAAATGAGTGAACTATCAAGAAGCTGAGTGAAAGAAAACAAATTTTGCCCACCGCATGACACAGGTTGAAGTAACGGACCGCGGTCTATAAATACATTATATATGCCTAAAAGCATCAATAAATGAAGAAGAAAAATAAGCTAACGTTTTTTTTTTTACTCCCTCCATATACTCCATAATTGAAGGTTACGAAATTTTGGCTGAACCCGGACGGCCTCGAGACAACGGACGCTCACGAAACGTCAATCGAGTTATATCATTGTCGCCTATTGCAGATGTTGGGACAATGTTAGTATTCCGCAACGATATATTCCCCGATGCGCTATTTCAACGCGTTTTCGAGCTATCGATTCTTTTGTTTTTAAAAAAGTATCATCATTGCTAGGTTGTGAAAGAACGGACCGGGTTCGGCCTATTAAAAACTTCGTAACCTTCAATTATGGAGTATATGGAGGGAGCAAACAATTTATTTTTAGCTTATTTCTTTTCTTCAGTTATTTATGCTTTTAGGCATATTTAATGTAGTTATAGACCTCGGTCCTTTACTTCAACCTATGCCACATGATAGAAAATCATTAGGGAAAGTGTGAAATATCAAGATGTTTAGTGAAAGGAAACAGAAATTATAACAAATTTTCCTCAACGTTAAGTTTATGAACGCACTAAGATTGTGACCTTTACCTTGGGGTTAGCGGGAGTATGACGGTCGTGGATTTGTCACAGAATGGTAGAGAGTCATTAGAGAAAGGCATGTGTGAAATATCAAGACATTTGCTGAAAAGAAACAGAGATTACAACTAATTTTCTTCAACGTTAAGTTTTAGAATTTTTGAAGACGGGCGAACGGATGGACAGACACTGACCTCGACGCCGGGGGTATGACATAGGCACTTCTTCCTTTGGAAGGCGCGCTAAAAATGAAAGTTGTTAATAACGTACGCACGCACCTTCGCACGTACGTACATGGACTAACGCTATATCCCCTCTTGCCTATCGGCGAGGAGATAACAACATGGAAAGCCCAAAGTAGCAAGCTTGTTATTTTGAGTCCTTCATATGGATAGGGCAAAGCTGAGTATCACTGACTGTTTCCTGTCGGAAGATGAGAGCTTCATGTGCATGTGTACAGCATGGCCCTGGGTTCGAGTCACGCCCTCCTCCACCATTTCTCCACACGACATGTTGGTGCCCGCCGCCTCCGCCACTGTTGTGGAATATAAATATTAACACTATATTTATTTATTTAACCCTTTCACCCCCAAGTAACTGGAATAGATTTTGAAGTTAATTTGGCAACCAATCCAATTGTCACAAAATATTTTCAGACTACCGGTAGTCCATTTATGAAAATAGTTTGTTTTTGAAGAATATGAAAATGACTTGCAAAAAGTGCAGATCCTGATGAGACGGCTCGTCACGAGCCGGGTCATCTGGATCTACACTGTTTGCCCATACATACCTGCCTGTGGTGTTGAAAGGGTAATGGTGTTTAACGGCCTCTCAACAGCTACGGTTATTTTATGCCAAGTTGAGTCTCGCAAATCACTTGTATGGATGGGGGAAATCCAAAAATCAGAAACAAATATAACTAGAAAATGTGTTCATAGTACACGGATGCCCCACATATCGCTTTGATAATAAATGAGGCCAAATTCCAAGTGAAATATTTTTACCCGAGCGTTAAAGCAGGACGAACGTGTATTTAGCACAGGCCGGTAGAGGACCATTAGAGCAATGCGTATATGAAGAATGAAGCTGATCCGTGAAAGGGAACAGAAATTATAAGATATTTATCCGAGCGTTAACGTTTTTGAAGCATTAAGTATGTGACCTTGATCCTGTGCTTGGCGGGGCCAGGACGAATGTGGATTTGGTACAGGACAGTAGAGGACCATTAGAGCAATGCGTATATGAAGTATGAAGCTGATCCGTGAAAGAAAACAGAAATTATAAGATATTTACACGAGCGTTAAAGTTTTTGAAGCACCAAGTATGTGACCTTGATCCTGGGCTTGGCGGGGCAGGACGAACGTGGATTTGGCACATGACAGTAGAGGACCATTAGAGCAATGTGTATATGAAGTATGAAGCTGATCCGTGAAAAGAAACAGAAATTATAAGATATTTACCCGAGCGTTAAAGTTTTTGAAGCATCAAGTATGTGACCTTGACCCTGGGCTTGGCGGGGGCAGGACGAACGTGGTTTGGCACAGGACAGTTGAGGACCATTAGAGCAATGCGTATATGAAGTATGAAGCTGATCCGTGAAAGAAAACAGAAAATATAAGATATTGACCTGAGCGTTAAAGTTTTTTAAGCACTAAGTATGTGACCTTGACCCTGGGCTTGGCGGGGGCAGGACGAACGTGGATTTGGCACAGGACAGTAGAGGACAATTAGAGCAATGCGTATATGAAGTATGAAGCTGATCCGTGAAAGGAAACATAAATTATAAGATATTTACCCGAGCGTTAAAGTTTTTGAAGCACCAAGTATGTGACCTTGACGATGGGCTTGGTGGTGGTAGAACGAACGTGGATTTGGCACAGGGCGGTAGAGGACCATTAGAGCAATGTGTATATGAAATATGAAGCAGATCGGTCGAAGGATGAAGAAATTATGAAACATTTACCCGAGCGTTAAAGTTGTGTGACGGACGGACGGACGGACGGACGGACGACGGACGGACGGACGGACGGACGGACGGACGGGACGGGACGGACGGACGGACGGGACGGACGGACGGACGGACGGACGGACGGACGGACGGACAAGGGTAACACTAAATGCCCCCTCCACTATCGTGGTGGGGCATAAAAATTACATAAAATAACAAGACAATTCAAGTGAGTGGTAACAATATACATCTTTATGGCGGAATAAAATATTTTTTTGGCATAAAAACACCAAGGTGCACATCTTCAATATGTGTAGAAGACGTGTGTATAGTTTCAGATCGATTGATTGAACAGTTTGAGAGGAGTTGTGTACACAAACTCAGTACCCTAAATAGAATTGAATAAAAAAAATGTAGAAAAAGTTAAAAAAGTTATATTTTTGTTAAAAAAAAAAGTGTTTTGGCATAAAAATACCAAGGTGCACATCTTCAATATGTGTATAGTTTCAGATAAATTGGCTGAACAGTGTCGGAGGAGTTGTATACACAAACTATGCAGTGTTCTGTCCGCCGCCCGCCCGCCCCGCAGTAAAACATAACACGTACCAAATATATTCAGCCCTGAAATTAGAATAACCTGACCTGGTGCCAGGTCCATACCACACCAAAGTCACTTGGCCCCTCCACCTAAAATAGTATTACGAATAATCGTAATCGTACTCACATAAGGGGTATAGCCAGATTCAACTGGCACATACAAGATGCCAAAGACATATGTGAGGGCCAAACCAGGTCTCCAGTCGGGATTCCGGTAAGGATGAACTCCCGTTGAATGGAGGTAACGTCCCAGCAACAGCTAAGGTCATATAGCGACGAGCCAACAGTTTAAAGTATAATCCGACAGACCAGTGGGATGGAAATACTGTGAAAGATTTCTTCGTGCTTAGGGTGAGAATTAAACTCACAACCGGTATGCAAGGCCAATGACATATA
The DNA here is from genome assembly GCA_029237695.1 of Conchocele bisecta. Lineage (NCBI taxonomy): Eukaryota > Metazoa > Mollusca > Bivalvia > Lucinida > Thyasiridae > Conchocele > Conchocele bisecta. Next base: position 67,279,604 of record CM055276.1, on the reverse strand, counting down.
ATATGGCCACAGCCCATCCCTCCTGGATAGGAAATCGCCAACTAACCTAATATACGCTCACCGCCATATTGTGCCACCATAGTGTCCCAATCGAGTGGACTAGCTTGTGATATCTCCAGGGAACTTGCAGTGATCTGAAAATAGTGAGAGCATATTTTATCAAAACATTTTTGGAAGTTTGGGCAAAAACCTGACAATTCAAGGTTCAACTTGGCACTGATGAGTTAATGTATTTATTTAATGGTGTTTAACGGCCTGTCAATAGTAATGCTATTTTAGGCTGGGTTAACAGGTTTGAATCCCATATTTCACCTGTTGTGATGAGGGAAAAAATCACAAAATATTTACAGAACTAGACGTTATGTTTGTAAAACATAGATATGTTCCCATGACTGGACTCTAGCTACAATAATTCGCCTCCGATATGTTATCTATGTTATGTTATGATATGTTATCCTAGCGAGTGGTATGGTGCCGGGTAGCAATTTTGTTTCTAACTGGAGAAACTCTTACAAACGTTTTCACGTAAATGTACACGGACCGACGTACGGAACACCTCAAGAGCAATGCAAAATGCCCTCCCCCACCCACATTGCTATCGCTTAGGGGTCATACAAATATATATTCCACTCTGAAACTAGATTGGTCAGTAAGCGAGGCTTACGGAATACCCCCCATGTAGGCCCAGGTACCCCTAAATATGTAAACATTTTCCAAGTGTGTGAGCTCTGATGTTACGTTTTGTAAAGAGACCAAGTATTTTCATCAGCGGGGGCTGGACGGTCATGGATTTAGCGCAGCATGGTAGTAGAGCCTTACAGGAATGCATGTGTGAAATATTAAGCATTTTAGATGAAGGAAATAGAAGTTATAACATATTTCTCTGATATTAAAGGTGCATGCCCACTCAGTAGGCACAAATTGTTCTTTATAGGAATTAAATAAGTGTACAATTGTGTCACTATTCCACCAGTGTTAAAAATTACGAGTGCCCGCTATACAGATGTAAACATTTAGTAATATTTATTTTACTGATCGTGACGCGCGGTGGTATCAGGCTATTTTCATATGCAAATGAGGCACGATATTTTTTAATTATTTATACTAATTAAATGCGTCGCCTGAACAAATAATACTTTTGACAGATTATAATGTATGATCATTGCACATCAAAAATTAAATACAGAGAATAAATAGTAATGTCAGATAACATTTTAAGAAAACACGGTTATCGCCCCTGACATCAGTGTGGAAATTCATGTTTGATATACGAAGTATAATAATGCCCATTATATCGCCGGGAAGTGGTTAAAGACTGTTTATTTTACACGAACAATGTCATATCTAACGAATGGACGAAAAGAATATGCCTCCCTATATTATAACCTGGCACGTGGGTATGTACCTTTAAGTTTTGTAAAGAGACAAAGTATTTGACCTTGACCTTGGTATCAGCGGGGGTTGGACGGTCGTGTATTTGGCACAGCATGGTAGTAGAGCCTTACAGGAGTGCATATGTGCAATATTAAGCATTTTAGATGAAGGAAATAGAAGTTACAACATTTTTCTCTGTTAAGTTTAGTGACGGACGGACGCACGGATATATATATAGAAACTGGGGTTCCTGCAATATAATCACAGTTTCAGCTATCCCAGTCTCTGTGGTTAGAAGTTTATATATAATTATACGCGTGTGTACATAACTATATAGTAGTTTTGTACTTTTGTGTAAAAATGTTAAACAATTTTACTGTTTTAGGCATCTCAGGCCTTGTGATTAGGAATTTGCCAAAACAATGCTTGCTGTACAAAATTATATAGGTGTTGTGTATGAAAACAGATAGGACGAACATGAATTTCATTTTTTTCTTTGCCCCTATATATATATGCTATTTTTCTCAATGTCTTACTTAAATTCTGTAATCTCGTTCGATTTTATAATATCTATTTAATGTCCAAACCAAAGTAGAGCCGAAGGTCGAAGTAAACCCATCTGTATTAGAAAATCTGCGGGAAAGGCGTCGTAGGAAAACGAAAAGGAGGCGGCAAAAACGGGCATACGTTGAACCAAAAAAAAATGTTACATAAATGAACCCAAGCAGGGTCCCAAAGATAAAAAAAACAGAATTAAAATTGGTCGACAGGCCATTGTGTGATTATTTCAAGTCATATGAAATAGATGCACATACATATAAAGACCCTAATATTCTGTTTGATGATAAAAAGTCCCCTATAATAAATCAAATCAATCAAGATATAAAAGAATATAATGGCATAAAGTTTTCAATTGGCATTTCTGTAAAATTCTTCAAAGCTGAAAGCGGTGAAGAAAGAAAACATGTCATCGGACAAACCCATGGAGAACAAAGTGCTGTTCTTGATGGAAATAAAGTAGATGAATTTTATAACAAGAGCTGTAGGAGAACAGCATAGCTCGACTATGAGGGTTGTCACTAGGAGATGCAGTTTTTCAAGTATGGTTGCTGTAGGACCAGCAGTAGTCCATATACAATCTTGACTAAAAACCTTAACCAAGGGGAAATAAGTAATCCAAAGGTAAAAGTAGGTCAAGTTCAAATATAGGTCAGACATTATTGATGTACATCACTAGGAGATGAAGTTGTCCAAGTATGGTTGCTGTAGGCCCAGGAGTTTTCCATATACAAGCTTGACTATAAACCTTAACCAAGTTTGAGTAGAAACCTTAACCAAGGGGAAATAACTAAGTAATTCAAGAGGAAATGTAGGTCAAGGTCAAATATAGGTCAGGGGTTATTGATGTACATCCCTATGGGAAAAAGTTATCCAAGTATGGTGTCTGTATGCACAATAGTATTCCATGTACAAGCTTGACTAAAAACCTTAACCAAGGTTGACTAAAAACCTTAAACAAGGGGAATTAACTAAGTAATTCAAGGTTAAATGTAGGTCAAGGTCAACTACAGGTCATGGGTTGTTGATGTACATCACTAGGAGATGAAGTTGTCCAAGTATGGTTGGTGTAGGGCCAGGTGTATTTCATCTACAAGCTTGACTACAAACCTGAACCAAGGGGAATTAACTAAGTAATTCAAGGTTAAATGTAGGTCAAGGTCACATATAGGTCAGGGGTTGTTGATGTACATCACTAGGAGATGAAGTTGTCCAAGTATGGTGGGTGTAGGGCCAGGAGTATTCCATATACAAGCTTGAATAAAAACCTTAACCAAGACGTGACGGTGACGCCGACGCCGACGCCGACGCCGGTGTGACTACATAAGCTCTCAGTATTCTTCGAATAGTCGAGCTAAAAAACAAACTTATTATTTGCAAACTCGGATTGAGAAATTTACAAATACAGCATCAGGTTTAGAGATTGAACACTGCGCTAAACTGTACTTAAACATTGCAAAATATGAACCACTCAAAGGCACTTCATATATTCCTTTACCCAAAGCATTGGCAAATAAAAAAGCAATAATTAATGTAAAGAATGATGATAATGAATGTTTGAGATGGGCTCTGACATCCGCTATATGCCACGCAAAAAAAGTAACTTTAATAATGTATACAGTTATACAAAATGTAAAGACAAATTGAACTTGAAGGGCATCGATTTTCCAATGCCCATATCTCAAATACCAAAAGTGCAAAAACAAACGATCTAGCTATTAATGTGTATGGATATACAATAACAAAGAAGACAGAGAAAATAATCATATTGCCATATTACATATCAGACCAACCAAAAGAAATGCAAAGAATTAATTTACTTTTGATATCACAAGATGTATAAGTTGATACTGATGAAGTTGATGAAGAAATTGAAGAAGGAATAATAGATGAAAATTATAACCCTGATGAAGATACTGATGAAGGAATAATAGATGAAAATTATGATCCTGATGCGTTCTATCCTGAATAACAAACGAAAGAAACGCAATACATTGTATCATTATTGTTGGATTACAAATCTAAACAGATTACTTGTTGATCAAAATACATATAAGGAAAAAACATATTTCTGCGACCGCTGCCTTTACGGTTTTTCAAGAGAAGACTTACTACTCAAGCATAAAGAAGATTGTGAAGGCATTAACAAAACTGCAACAAAAAATAGAAATGCCACAAAAAGATAAAAGCCATATCAAATTCAAGAACCACCAAAACCAAATGCCCGTCCCATATACAACATACGCCGACATTGAAAGCATAATCAAACCAGAAAGTATAAAAGCAGGGGGTAAATCAGAAATAACAAGCGAACATGTAGCCTGTGGCTTTTGTTATCAAGTTGTCAGATATGATGGTAAATCAGAAGAACCAGGTGGGTGGAAGGTGGGTGCAAGCGATGGGTAATTTAACGATCGGGGTTCATCCTTACCGGAATTCCGACTGGCGACCTGGTTTGGCCCTCACATACGTCTTTGGCATTTTGTATCTGACAGTTGAATCTGGTTATACCCCTTATGTGAGTATTACGATTGTTCGTAATCATATTTTAGGGGAAGGGGACAAGTGACTTTGGTGTGGTATGGACCTGCCACCAGGTCAGGTTATTCTAATTTCAGGGCTGAATATATTGTTTCTGGATGTAAATATTCAGTTCTGATTTTGGAATTTCCCCCCAATGCAGCAGGTTAAAACGGGATCGAACCCGTTTGCCCGGCCTTACATGACCTTGATAGGCCGTTAAACACCAATAAACAAACAAACAAACAAACAAACAGAAGAACCAGTAATATACAGAGGTGAGAATGCCACAGAAAAAATCCTGAAATCTCTCAAAAAAGGCAGTATATGATAAATCAAATATTCAGCAAACCAAAACCACTACAAATGATAGTGCAAAATGAAAAAGATTTCCAGGCTGCAACTACATGCTGGATTTGTAAAGGAACACAATTCGATAATGATAAAGTTCGTGACTACTGCCATATAACCGGTGAATACAGAGAAAATACAAAAAAATGTAATGTACGACTTGCAATAAAACCATACAAAACACCAATCCCTGTAGTATTCCACAACCTTAGAGGATATGACAGCCATTTAATCATGCAGCAGATAGCCAAAGTGTCAGGTAACATAATGTGCATTCCAAATAACACGGAAAAATACATATCACTCAGTCTTGGACAGCTTAAATTCTTAGATAGTTTTCAGTTCATGGCTTCTTCTTTGGAAAAGTTAGTAGTTTTCAGTTCATGGCTTCTTCTTTGGAAAAGTTAGTAGAGTCAACGCCACCAGATAAATTCAAAATAACGAGAGAGGTAATTGAGGATAAGCCGCTAAACAAAGAATTGGTAAACATTGGTAAGTTCAACTCAGAAGATGATCGCGATATTACATTGCGCGAGTGTATTGACAAATCAAAGCTTGAATATATTGTATCTCACCCCGATGACTTTGAGCTTGGTTCTCGGTTTATTAGGGGGGGGGGGATATAGATACAGACTCGCAACTAACTTTACTTAAAGAGTATTTGTCGTACACAAAGAAATGGGGGGAGCGTGCAATGGGTTATCATCAAAGAAATGGATTTGGTCGCTATTGGACATCAGAGAATATTGGTTTACAAAGCATGAGTCGTAAAATTAGACATACAATTTGCAAAGACAAGATGCTAGATATTGATATGAAAAATGCACACACAACGCTCATAGCTTTCTATTGACATGAGAATAACATACCATGTACCGCATTAGATACTTATATAAACAAACGCGATGAACTAATTGCTGAATACAGAACCTTGTGTAATCTATCACGTGATGATGCCAAGAAAGGTGTACTTGCTATACTAAACGGCCGTCAGGTTGAAATAACTAATCAACCGCAGTGATTTGTTGATTATTATAAAGGAATGAGAACAATTATTGATCGTGTTGTTAATCTAAATCCCACCCTATATGAACTAGCTACACAACGGGAAATGGAGAAGAACGCAACTTACAATATTTACGGATCAGCCGTTAACCTGCTAATGTGCAAATTGGAAAATAAAGCTTTAATGGCAGCTGTAGACTATCTTACAGAGCAAAAAATAGAGGTTGCAACACTTGTATTTGATGGCTTAATGATTTATAATGAAAATGTAAATATTAATGAGGTACTCGTGGGTTGTTCCAAACGTGTCAATGAACAAATAGGTGCCGATATTGTGTTTACTGTTAAATAAATGGATGAGGGGTATGCATTACAAACAAACGCACAACCCGAGCCCACACCGGATATTGAGTTGTTACTTAGAAAAGGCGTTTATCCGTATGAATACATGAATAGCTTTGATAAGTTTCAAGAAACAGAACTACCGCCCATAGAGGAGTTCTACAGCAGTTTAATCAATGAAGGCATAAAGAACAAGATTATAATCATGCACAAAAGGTATAGAAATAATTAAACTGTAAAACATTTGGTGATTATCATGATTTATGTCTCAAAACTGACATCACACTACATGCTGATGTATTCCAGACCTTCAGAAAAACTTGTATGAACGCATATAACCTTGATCCTCTACATTATTACACTGCTCCTGGTTTATCAAGGGATGCACTACTAAAGCACACACATTAGACTTAGAATTATTAACTATTGATATGCATTTATTCATTGAGAAAGGTACGCGTGGTGGTATAAGTATGGTGTCAAAAAGAAATACCAAAGCAAACAATCCACATGTTGCAGATTACAATCCTGACAAGGAAGACAACTACATCATGTATTATGATGCAAATAATGTTTACGGCTGGGCAATGAGTCGGCCACTCCCATACTCTGGATTCAAGTGGAGAACCAAAAATAGCGAAGGGGGAAATGTGATAAAAGCGGAGAAAGGAAAAGGTTATATACTCGAGGTTGATTTACAACATCCTTGTGAATATCAACACTCCATATCGGGTCAATAGCTCTACGTTTACCCCCGCCTTCTCGTTCTGCAGGTTGGTATACATATCTAAAGTTTACAGTAGGACATATGGGGCTATCCTTTAATGTTTTAATTTCAATTGGAGAGGGTTTTTTCGTCTCCGAATTTATTGCAGCGATTACCGCGGGTAGCCTCTTAACCCATTCCCTATTTCGTTTATGAGGATTGTCCAACTCTTTAGCATACTGATAACCAAACAATAGTTCAGCTAGTGTCCTATTAAATCTTTCAACAATGGCTTGGTCTCTATGAATTTCTCTTCTACCGCGTCTTATATTTACATTATGTTTATCCATGAACTGTGTAACAGCACCCATAAATTCTCTCCCAGGGTCTACTTGCAGTAAGTTTGGATATGTTAGTTTTCTTTTATAAATAGTTTCAAAAGCTTTAGCAACTTCCTTGCTGTCCTTTGAAGTCAGTGGTTCTGCCTCTTTATATCTACTAGCAATATCAACAACAGTCAATGCATACTTATATGTTTTTCGACCAACTGTGTCATATGGTAGGAATAATAAATCCGCTTGATGAACTTCATTCTTGTTAGAAACATCAAACTTTGGCCTCATTATTTTCTTTGATGCAGGTAAATACATCTGCCATACCGCTTGTTTTTTTAAGAAATTCAATGTTTCTTTATCACTTACTTTAGCGGCTTTTGCTAATTTCTTAACAGCTGTTAAACCTTTCCAAAATCCTTTGGGGCTGTAATATATTTTCTCCATTTTTTTTACTTTCTATTTAAGATACATTTCTGTAACATAAAACACAACAAGAGTTGTAGGAAAACAGCATAGCTCGACTACGAGGGTTGTCGATGTACACATAGCTTGACAAACAAGGTGGCTGCGGCCTGCATAAAAACCTTAACCAAGGTTGACTAAAAACCTTAACCAAGGGAAATTAAGTAAGTAATTCAATGTTAAATGTAAGTCAATGTCAGATATAGGTCAGGGGTTATTGATGTACATCACTAGGAGATGAAGTTTTCCCAGTATGGTTGCTGTAGGCACAGTATTCCATATACAAGCTTGACTAAAAACCTTAACCAAGGGGAAATAACTAAGTAATCCAAGGATAAAAGTAGGTCAAGGTCAAATATAGGTCAGGGATTATTGATGTACATCACTAGGAGATGAAGTTGTCCAAGTATGGTTGATGTAGGCTCAATAGTATTCCATATACAAGCTTGACTATAAACTGACTGCAAAAAGAATAAGAAAAATAAGTAAGTATCATGCTTTTGATTTTGTCTATTATTTTTTTTTATTAAAACTGTTAAGCCCTATTTTTTCCCCCACCGCACTAAAATTAAAGTCAAAATGTACTGCCCATTTATAGTTTTTAACATGTTTTGATTTGCTCTCGTACTATTTTTTTTTTTTCTTCAACAGAAATCTCAAACTTAATAGGTTTTCTAACTTCTGCTTTCATTTGTTCATATTTATCCATCTCTCCCATAATCAATTTAAATTCTTCAACAGATACATTACCATCTTGTGATACAGTAGAAACTTTAATTGCAATATAATTAAGTTTTGCCATTGCAAGCATACGTATCTTATCATGTTTTTCAGCCTTTTTCAGTAGCTTAGTATTAATAAATTTGCTTGTAAATGCAAATGCACCACATATACTACCCGCAATACCAAGGCCCAAGGAAACGGAAACTCTTACAACAGTAAATAATAGACCGGCACTTGTACCACTCATTACTAGTCCCACAGTAGTAAATCCAGACTGAACACCATTTAATATGTTCACGGCTCTTTTATATTTATTTCGTATTGTTTTCCTTGTCTCAAATTCATTTTCTAGCTTATGTTTTAAAGCACTTATTTCACTAAGCCTATAATGTTCTGTTCTATTCTCCTCAACTGGTAGCGGTGGATACAGTTTATTACTCATTTCATTTTTCATAATTTTTAAATTTAAACATCTAATTCAATTAATAAATTTACAATTGATATGTAAGCTTTACTATATGTTGTAAGTGAAACAAAATTTAATACACTTCCAGAGGTAATTGGAGTTTCAAATATTGTATATGCCGAACGCTGTCCTTTATGTTTTGTTAAAGTTGAATTCACATTTGGAGTGCCATTAATACTAATCCCAATTTTTAGCTCGCCTGCACGAAGTGCAGAAGAGCTTATGGCATACCACCGGCGTCGTCGGCGTCGTCGGCGTCGTCGTCGTCCACAAACTTCACGCTGGGTAAATGTCTTATAACTTCTGTTTCATTTCATGGAAACCTTGTTATTTCATACATGTATTCCTCAGATGACCCTCAATCATGCTGTCGCAAATCCATGACCCACCACCCAGCCCTTACCCCAAGGTCAAGGTCAAGGTCACAAACTTGGCAGATTCATAACTTAACGTTGGGTAAATGTCTTATAACTTCTGTTTCCTTTCATGGAACACCTTGTTATTTCATACATACATTCCTCAGATGACCCTCTATCATGCTGTAGCAAACCCATGACCCACCACCTAGCCCTTACCCCAAGGTCAAGGTAAAAAATCTTGGCACATTCATAAACTTAACGTTGGGTAAATGTCTTATAACTTCTGTTTCCTTTCATGGAACACCCAGTTATTTCATAAATGCATTCCGCAGATGACCCTCTATCATGCTGTATCAAATCCATGACCCACCAGCCAGCCCTTACCCCAAGGTCAAGGTCACAAACTTGGCACATTCATAAATTTAACGTTGGGTAAATGTCTTATAACTTCTGTTTCCTTTCATGGAACACCTTGTTATTTCATACATGCATTCCTCAGATGACCCTCTATCATGCTGTAGAAAATCCACGACCCACCACCCATCCCTTACCCCAAGGTCAAGGTCACAAAATTGGCACATTCATAAACTTAAAGTTGGGTAAATGTCTCAGAACTTCTGTTTCCTTTCATGGAACACCTTGTTATTTCATACATGCATTCCTCAGATGACCCTCTATCATGCTGTAGCAAATCCATGACCCACCAATCAGCCCTTACCCCAAGGTCAAGGTCACATCTTGGCACATTCATAAACTTAACGTTGGGTAAATGTCTTATAACTTCTGTTTCCTTTCATGGAACACCTTGTTATTTCATACATGCATTCCTCAGATGACCATCTAGCATGCTGTAGCAAATCCATGACCCACCACCCATCCCTTACCCCTAAATCAAGGTCACAGACTTGGCACATTCATAACCTTAACGTTGGGTAAATGTCTTATAACTTCTGTTGCCTTTCATGGAACACCTTGTTATTTCATACATGCATTCCTGAGATGACCCTCTATCATGCTGTAGCAAATCCATGACCCACCACCCAGCCCTTACCCCAAGGTCACAAGGTCAAGGTCACACATTTGGCACATTCATAAACTTAACGTTGGGTAAATGTCTTATAACGTCTGTTTCCTTTCATGGAACACCTTGTTATTTCATACATGCATTCCTCAGATGACCCTCTATCATGCTGTATCAAATCCATGACCCACCAATCAGCCCTTACCCCAAGGTCAAGGTCACACATTTGGCACATTCATAAACTTAACGTTGGGTAAATGTCTTATAACGTCTGTTTCCTTTCATGGAACACCTTGTTATTTCATACATGCATTCCTCAGATGACCCTCTATCATGCTGTAGCAAATCCATGACCACCATCAGCCCTTACCCAAGGTCAGGTCACCATCTTGGCACATTCATAAACTTAACGTTGGGTAAATGTCTTATAACTTCTGTTTCTTTCATGGAACACCTTGTTATTTCATACTGCATTCCTCAGATGACCATCTAGCATGCTGTAGCAAATCCATGACCCACACCCATCCCTTACCCTAAGTCAAGGTCACAAACTTGGCACATTTCATACCTTAACGTTGGGTAAAATGTCTTATAACTTCTGTTGCTTTCATGGAACACCTTGTTATTTCATACATGCATTCTGAGATGACCCTCTATCATGCTGTAGCAAATCCATGACCACCACCAGCCCTTACCACAAGGTAAAGGTCACACACTTGGCACATTCATAAACTTAACGTTGGGTAAATGTCTTATAACGTCTGTTTCCTTTCATGGAACACCTTGTTATTTCATACATGCATTCCTCAGATGACCCTCTATCATGCTGTAGCAAATCCATGACCCACAATCAGCCCTCTTACCCCAAGGTCAAGGTCACCATCTTGGCACATTCATAAACTTAACGTTGGGTAAATGTCTTATAACTTCTGTTTCCTTTCATGGAACACCTTGTTATTTCATACATGCATTCCTCAGATGACCCTCTAGCATGCTGTAGCAAATCCATGACCCACCACCCATCCCTTACCCCTAGGTCAAGGTCACAAACTTGGCACATTCAAACTTAACGTTGGGTAAATGTCTTATAACTTCTGTTTCCTTTCATGGAACACCTTGTTATTTCATACATGCATTCCTCAGATGACCCTCTAGCATGCTGTAGCAAATCCATGACCCACCACCCATCCCTTACCCCTAGGTCAAGGTCACAAACTTGGCACATTCAAACTTAACGTTGGGTAAATGTCTTATAACTTCTGTTTCCTTTCATGGAACACCTTGTTATTTCATCATGCATTCTGAGATGACCTCTATCATGCTGTAGCAAATCCATGACCCACCACCCCAGCCCTTACCCCAAGGTCACGGTCACAAAACTTGGACATTCATAAACTTAACGTTGGGTAAATGTCTTATAACTTCTGTTTCTTTCATGAAACACCCCTTGCTATTTCATACATACATTCTTCAGATGACCCTCGGATCATGCTGTAGCAAATCCATGACCACCACCCAGCCCTTACCCCAAGGTCAAGGTCACAAACTTGCACATTCATAAACTTAACGTGGGTAAATGTCATATAACTTCTGTTTTCTTTCATGGAACACCTGGTTATTTCATTCTGCATTCTCAGTGAATATATCATGCTGTATCAAATCATGACCCCACTACCTAGCCTTTCCCCAGGTCAAGGTCACAAACTTAGCCATTCATAAACTTACGTTGGGTAAAATGTAGAAAATAACTTATGTTTTCTTTCATGGAACCCACCTTGTTATTTCATACCCTGCATTCCCCTAGATGACCTCATACTGTCAAAATCCGTGACCCCACCCCATATCCTTCCCAAGGTCTAAAGGTCACAAACCTCACATTCAGAAAAATAACGTTGGGTAAATGTCTTATAACTTATGTTTCCTTTCATGGAACACCTTGTTATTTCATACATGCATTCCTCAGATGACCCTCTAGCATGCTGTCGCAAATCCATGACCCACCACCCATCCCTTACCACAAGGTCAAGGTCACAAACTTGGCACATTCATAAACTTCACGTTGGGTAAATGTCTTATAACTTCTGTTTCCTTTCATGAAACACCTTGCTATTTCATACATACATTCCTCAGATGACCCTCTATCATGCTGTAGCAAATCCATGACCCGCCACCCAGCCCTTACCCCAAGGTCAAGGTCACAAACTTGTCACATTCATAAACTTAACGTTGGGTAAATGTCATATAACTTCTGTTTTCTTTCATGGAACACCTGGTTATTTCATACATGCATTCCTCAGATGACCCTCTATCATGCTGTCGCAAATCCATGACCCACCACCTAGCCCTTACCCCAAGGGCAAGGTCACAAACTTGGCACATTCATAAACTTAACGTTGGGTAAATGTCTTATAACTTCTGTTTCCTTTCATTAAACACCTTGCTATTTCATACATACATTCCTCAGATGACCCTCTATCATGCTGTAGCAAATCCATGACCCACCACCCAGCCCTTACCCCAAGGTCAAGGTCACAAACTTGGCACATTCATAAACTTAACGTTGGGTAAATGTCATATAACTTCTGTTTTCCTTAATGGAACACCTTGTTATTTCATACATGCATTCCTCAGATGACCCTCTATCATGCTGTCACAAATCCATGACCCACCACCTAGCCCTTACCCCAAGGGCAAGGTCACAAACTTGGCACATTCATAAACTTAACGTTGGGTAAATGTCTTATAACTTCTGTTTCCTTTCATGGAACACCTTGTTATTTCATACATGCATTCCTCAGATGACCCTCTATCATGCTGTAGCAAATCCATGACCCACCCCGTATCCCTTACCCCAAGGTCAAGGTCACAAACCTGGCACATTCAGAAACTAAACGTTGGGTAAATGTCTTATAACTTCTGTTTCCTTTCATTGAACACCTTGTTATTTCATAGATGCATTTCTCAGATGACCCTCTATCATGCTGTAACAAATATATGACCCACCAGCCAGCCCTTACCCTAAGGTCAAGGTCACAAACTTGGCACATTCATAAACTTAACTTTCTTTCATGGAACACCTTGTTATTTCATACATGCATTCCTCAGCTGACCCTCTTTCATGCTGTCGCAATTCATGCGGTCGCAAATCCATGACCCACCACCTAGCCCTTACCCCAAGGTCAAGGTCACAAACCTGGCACATTCAGATACTAAACGTTGGGTAAATGTCTTATAACTTCAGTTTCCTTTCATGGAGTAGTATAGAAGGAGTCAAAATGATACCCGCAATCATTGTGCTGTTATTGAGAGGTGTTGTAGCTCCCACCACCAACAAAAAAGTTGGTGGTGGTATTGAATGAGAAAGTGGTCTTGTAGTCCCAATTATATTGGAGATTGGGATATGTTATATTCCAACACCGCATTTTCCTCCTGCAATATAGCTACTTTATTCCGTAGATCAGCAACTAATTCTACCAACTCTAGTCTACCACGTTCACCTTTAGCCACCTGGCAGCGCAGTTGCTTATGTCTACAAAGAGTTTGGGCACAAACGAATTTACAAGGGCATCTGGGGCATTGGTATTGTGGGGCGGCACAAGGAAATTTTCTACGTCTCGATAGATGCCTTCGTAGATAGTCTTTACACGCAAAAGTCTTACAACAAGTCACACACTCCATTATATATGTATATATATGTTTATGTTCAATTGGACGTGACAATTTACATAACGTTTTTTTTTCACGTCCAATTGAACAGATAAATTTCATAGGTTATATCATACCAAAGTATATATACTAAAATATACTGATATAAAAAAATACCTACCACAATTAATCAGGTTCAGATTGAAACGTTGAGAGCCGAGGCTAAATCTCTCGGTATTGTCTATAGCAACCGTCTGCGCGTTCATGGGTTAAATAAGCTGATAAACGCCACAAAGAATGAGGCGTTTACACTTCGAGTAGGTAGGGCATACTCCAGAGGTGCCTTCACAAATGCCGTCTTGGGGTCTCAGGAGTTAACCACTCAAATAGGAAAACAAGTAGAGAGTATAATTGGACTGAGAACGGCCGCCCTGCCGGCTTCCCCAGCCGTAGTTAAACCAAAGCGTAAACTTAAAACCGCCCTCCTACTCGCGACAGCCGACGAGGGCGAGGCTATTCTAGGGGTTAGAGACGAAGAGATGGAGAAAGTCGAGCAGGGTAGACGCACGTCACGTTCTCATTTAGGAAACACGTAGAAAAGGAAATACCTGATAGGATAGTAGAGAAATTAACTTAACTCATCTGACAACAAACTTCCACCTAAGATATTCATACTCCTACAAACTACAACACATTGAGGAAAAAGATCACCGAGGTCGCGCGAAGACGATAATATTTAATAAGAATCTTGGGGGGAGTAGGTGGATGGACTCCTTAGGTGAAGTAGAGAAGTGGGCGAAAGATAACGAGAAAAAGAGGATGGATATAGATAAAGTCGAGAGGCCCAACACGAAATGGACGTTCGTGAGGTGGGAGCAGGTTTATATAAAACAAGTGCAGGGAACACGAGGAGTAGATCTCGGGTTGACTTCCAAACACGCGGCTGGTGGACCTCTCCCAGACTGGCTGAGGAATAAGAAAGGTATGTACTCGTTAGATAAATACAACGATGAGCTGTGTCTATTCAGGTGCCTGGCCATTCACGGCGGGGCGCGATCAGAAAAATGTACCGCCCAAGCCAGAGAGATGAGTGCTAAGTATTTCGGTAAGAGAGAGCCTGTGCCTATTCCGCTAGACGAGCTGAAAAAGGTTGAGGAGAGGTCTAAGGTGGGTATAGAAGTATATCAGCCAACCGAGAGTGAAATATGGTGGTTGAAGAAGGCACCAGCACACTATGAGGAGGTATGGTTAGAAGCATATAACGATAAGGCATCTACAAAAACCACGCGTTTTCCTGATAACAACCTAAAAGGTCTGTCGAAAACGTACGCCTGCGACACTTGCAAACAGAGGTTCACGAAGGCTAGTAACGTTACTCGGCACGGACCCAAGTGTATGAAGGGCGAGACACACGCCGTATGCGAAGGGAAAGTTATCGAGCGCCCTCGCTCCGCGTTCGAGAAGGCCTTCTACCCAAAGAGTGCTGGCAGCCCAGGGGCACTTGATTGGATGTACTCCGTGGAAGAGAAGGAGGGACTTCACATTCACCACGAACAGTGCGGACACGGTGGTGAAAGGTGGATCTGTGGAGCTCCAGTAAATGGATACTGCAAGGAAAATAACACGGTGTACCAGTATCACGGGTGTTTCTGGCACGACTGCCAGAAACATCACCCGGCGAGATGGCACGAGTTTCGCACCAGCAACAAGCGGGATAAAGAGATCCGTGAAGCAGGAGTTAACCTAGTGATAATGTGGGAGTGTAAGTATAACAGAACCGGCGCTAAGATTAAGACAGGATGTCCCACCACACTGTACCCGTACCAGATAGTATACGATTTTGAAGCGTATCTGAGTAAGGAAGGGAGGACCGACCAAACACCAGACCTATCGTACGAGACAGAGCACGTGCCCGTAAGCGTTAGCATAGGAGACAGCCTGTCAGGAACCGTATCTCACATCTGTGACACGGATCCTGCCAAACTGGTATGTAAGTTCATAGAAGATTTGCAGGAGAGGGGTAGGGACATTCGCGAAGAAGTGGGTCGCCGGTACAGGTTCGAGGACACGGAGCACCTCAGGCCTCGCCAAGTGGATGATATAAACAGGTGGATAGATCAGGTCCCAGTGTTGGGTTTCAACTGCAGTAGGTATGACATCAACCTCATCAAGAAACATCTTGTGGGTAGGCTGGCAGACACCACCACGAAAGTTATGGTAGGCAAGCGGACTAACGACACCATATTCCTATTCACTCCGGAATTCAGATTCATGGACGTTCTCCTGTATCTTGGTCCGGGAGTCGTCAGTTACGATAAGTGGATTACGATAAGGCATACGACTGCTCATCTCAAAAGTCTTCCTTCCCGTATGAGTGGTTCGATTCTGTAGACAAGCTAGAATATCAAGGGCTCCCTGACATAGAGCACTGGTATTCCAAACTCAGATGTGAGATGCTGGTAACCGAGGAGCAGCTGGAGGAGTGCAGGAGAATTTTCGAGGAGAAAGGAATGAGAACATTTAAGGACTGGGTGAGATACTACAACGATCTCGACGTATTTTTCTAGAGGCATTAGGTAAGATGTGTGACTTTTACAAACATAGAGGAGTAGATATATTCAAAGACGCCGTTACCCTGCCGGGAGTAGCCATCCAATATCTGATGCGAGGAACGGCGTCGGCAAGTGCTGGTATCCCGGGAAAAGCTGGATCCGGACCGAAGACTGGCCAGCTGTATGCCCCAGAGAAAGAGACGTACGAGATGTTACAGGGAGCTCTAGTCGTATGACCGTCTATCGTGTTCACCAGATACGCCGAGGTAGGCGTTTCTAAGATACGCCCAAACAGTAAGGGTGAAGGGAAACCGTGTCAGGCAGTCCTCGGGTACGACGCTAACGCCCTGTACCTGTCGACACTCAAAAAAGAGATGCCGTGCGGTAAAGGAAATATACACCACAATAAGACACCCCACAACCAAAAGATCATAGACAAGTTCTGCCAACGGGTACACAGGGGAAGTGATTACTGGTTCGGGTTCGCCGAGGTGGATATAGAAGTCCCAAAAAGCCTGAGAGAAAAGTTTGAAGAGATGTCTCCGCTATTCCTAAACAGGGTAGTTGAAGAGGAGGAGGTTCCGGAGCACATGCTCCAGTATCTGAAAAACACAGGTAGGAATCGAGGAGACGGAAAAAAATTAGTGGGCACGCTGTCGGCAAAAAAGATGCTGTTGTACGCCCCGCTGTTGAAGTGGTATCTAGAGCACGGGCTAGTGATAACAGGCCTCCACAGGATCCTAGACTACGAAGCTGGAAAACCCTTCGCGTGGTTTGTCGAAGAGGTGACTGCGGCTAGGAGGACTGGAGACGTAGATGAGTCGAAGAAGCCGGTAGCTGAAATAATGAATTGTTGGTCAAGATGATTGAGGCACCAGAGAGACACCTTAACACTACGTACACTGAGATGTGTGGATAAAGCACTACGCTCAGCGTTCTTCGAAGATCTGGAAGAGATCGGAGACGCGTATGAGATATCTAGTAGGAAGGCTAAGAGTGCTGTTTAGAGACCGTTTCACTGTGGGATAGCCGTGTACCAACTAGCCAAGCTGAGAATGTTAGAGTTCTATTACGACTTCCTAGACAAGTACGTATCGAGAAAGGACTTTGAACTAATTCAGATGGATACGGACAGTATGTACATAGGTGTGACTGTTAAACCGCCTGATAGTACAGCTAACGATGAAAGCCTAGACGCGCTGGTGAAGCCTAGACAACGTGTGGCATATGAGAAGATAAGCGCAACTGGCTCGCATGGGATAAATGGAGTAACAGGGAACTGGTCTATTCAGATGGAGTTTCAAGGAGATAGGGGAAGCTATAGCGCTATCCAGTAAGTGTTACTTCGTAGAAAAGCTGGCTGAGAGCGAAGACTCCAAGTGGCATCCGGCCAGGCACCAACGACGCGCGCTGGCCACACAACCAACTCCAATCGAGATTGGAATTGAAACCCCGGGCGTAGTGAAGCATTCCTCTAAGGGAATGAGTAAGAGAACCAACAGCGTGAGTTGGAATAGATATAAGAACGCGTTGGAAGGCCATAGAGACGTGGTTAAAAATATAGGGTTCCGTATGAACGGTGGAGTAATGAAAACATACACCCAGAGTAAACTAGGGTTGTCGGCGTACTACGACAAGAGGAGAGTGATGGAAGACGGGGTACACACCGAGCCTCTAACATAGGTAAAAAAAAAAAAGGACTCTAAAAAAGGGGAGAATACTAAAGACTCTGACGATCCGGGGGTAGCTGGATGTCAGAAGGTACAATAAGAAGTTCTTCGCAAACAAACCCGCGAGATGGACCATCAGCCAAATAGTAGAGCACGGGCTCATCAGGTTTGGTAATAGATCGATCTAGATGATATACATTGAGAGACCATACGGGATCAGTCGCGCGGCGGCGACCACCTTCGAGCTCTCCCGGTTGATAGAGGTACCTGACGTCAACATCCGATGGAAGCCGTTGCTCCTCTAAACCAACGGGTCGCCCGCGCGAGACGGCAGAGGGCTTGCTCGTCACCCTTTTAAACTTGATGGCATCTACGGGCTTCTTACCTATCAATCTGGTCACCTCTCCGTTCAGTGCGGAGACCACGGCGGGCAGTCTGGCCACCCACTCGGTCGATCGCGAATGAGGGTCTACAAGCTCTTTGGCGTATTGGTGACCGAACAGTCTCTCAGCCAGGGTTCGATTTAAGCGCTCCACGATCCCCTGGTCTCGGTGGATGTTGACGCGGCCGCGTCTGACAGAAACTTTGTGTTTAGACAATAGATGAGATACCGCGCCCATGAACTCGCGGCCGGGATCGACCTGGAGAAGATTTGGCCAATTGAGAGGACTCAATATATTCGGGAAAGAGCCTCGGCCACCTCCTTAGGCTCTTTAGTGGCCAACGGCTCAGCCCCCTTATACCGACTCGCTATGTCAAAGATTTTCAGTGCGTACTTGTACGTCTTGCGACCGACGCGATCGTGAGGGAGAAATAGGAGATCCGCTTGGTGGACTTCGTTCGGCACCGGCACGTCGAATTTCGGGCGCGGAATATTGTGAGGCGCGGGCAAATAGATCTGCCAGATGGCCTGCTTCTTAAGCCATTCCTTGGCTGCGTTTTCGGAAACCTTGGTCGCTGCCGCGTTCTTGATGGCCGCGAACACCTTCCAGCAGCTACGGGGGCTGTAGTATGTGTTCACTAACTTGCGCGCTAGGCGAACCGATAGTTTGGTATTAAGTTTGCGCGTGTCCATCGTATGCGAGGTATTCTAATATATCGGACAATCTCCAACATGCCATCGCCAGATCGTCCGGTAACTGCGTCGTAGATACTAAACCTTTGTTGGAAGTCCAATCGCGATTGGGTTGGAACAGGAGAGGGAATTCTGGGGAATTTAACTCTAACATCCGCTTTGCGAAAAGGGTGGCCGCTTTTTCGTCCTCACGCCACTTCTCGAGAGAATCTCGGGCCAGACGAATCATACTCTTTGCACCAGGTAAACGATGTTTCAGGGCCGTGTAGCCTACATCAATCATAGCAAAATAAAGTTCGTCAACTAACATCGTTCTAGATATATATTTATAAAAAAATGTTTTTAAAATTAATTATTGCTTATTGCTTATTTCAATCTCGATTGAATATAGTAGCTGACGAGACCCACCACAACCATTCCCACGACGATGAACGCGATCTCGCGGTCTTTTTGGGCATCTGACGGTACATAGAAATCTGAAAGCTGGGGCTCGGGATCCAGCGGCGCGAGACTTTTCTGCGGATATGCCGGCGCGTACTCGTGGATGGCGTCGTCAACGTTCCGGAAAGTTTGCACGGCGTGATTCTCGCGACGAAGATCTTCGTTGATCCAGTCCAGACGGGCGGTTCGTTTTTGAGACCATGCTTCCTTCGCGCTATTAAGTTGTTCTACAGCTAAATCGTGACGCTTGCGCTCCTCATCCGCGTCCGAGCTTTTCAGTTTCGAGAAGAAAAAGTTTCTACCGCTGAAGGACAATGCGTTCGCCACCGCACCACCTATCATCATTGCGATCGCACTAGCCATTTTAATTCCATATATTAACGGGTAGAATTCCCGCTTTAATTAGATAATCTCGGGTCCAAACTGCGACCGCTACATCTAAGGTCACGAGCCCTACGTCTCTCACGGTAAAGTCCAATTTGGGGGCGGACCCTCCTAAAACCATCTTTCCTAGTCGAGCATACCCGATACTGAAACGTATCGTGCATACATTTTATCAACCTCCGCATCTGACATTTTATCCACCTGACAAACTGAGAGACGCCTACCGAGATAATGCTCCGATTGTCCTCCAGCAACCAGCGCAGCTAGCCGCTCGCGTCGCGCCGCGTTTTCATTTTCTTTCTGGACCGTATCGGCAGCCGTGTCGGCAGTCGTGCTGACAGGTGTTCCTACAGTTTCAGTCGTGTCGGCAGTCGGAGCGACTGTTTCTTCCATTAGCTGATCGAGAAGTTCGTCGCAGTTCATTATTTTCTTTTTATTTAATAGTTAGTACTATTCATGACTAGTCTCATAAGTCTAAACACAAAAATAAAATAATTAATTATGAGTAACAGCATCAATCCAATCGCGATTGGAAGAATTGAAGTTGCGAATAATTCAGTAATATTTAGTAGATTATTCAGTAAATAATTCAGTAATTCAGTAATAATTCAGTAATAATTCAGTAATATTTAATAGATATTAGTAGATATTAGTAGATATTAGTAAATATTAGTAGATATTAGTAAATATTAGTAGATATTAGTAGATATTCAGTAATTAATTGATAACTTCGTAAGCAGTTGGTTGATCAGTCTTTAACAAAAGCTTGGCGTGCTTAGTTTCAGAAAGCATCTATCGAACCTCCAGGCGCTCCTCGCGGGTTGGGATAACGTCATTCTCTCGAAGACAGTCATCGAATGAGTCTCGGTCCTTGCAGTGAAAGAGGGCGACCCATTTCGTTTGCTCGCGCAGATCCTTGAGGACGGCGTTGTACTTTTGAGTGGAGATCCATACGCTTTGTCTAGCATGGCGGCCAGAAAATGCGAGCTCGGAGAGCATGTCCTTCTTTTTGGTCATCGCCGCCTTGGCCGAGCAATCGTCAATCACGAATAGGGTGGGCTCACCCTGGAATCTTTGGTATAAACCACGCAACCAATCGTGAAGCCTGTCGCCGGGGTCAATGACGTATACCTCAGGGTCGGTCCATATCCACGGGCGCCATTGATAAGTCTCGTTGTGCCGCACAGTAGGACACAGGATCACAATGTGACGAAAGGCATCGCGGTAGGACTCCTCGAGCAAGTCGAGGATGAAAACCGTTTTTCCACATCCTGTCTGCCCACATATTATGGCAGAGTGGGCATCTCCAATCGTGAATTGGTACTGATTGCTAATTTTCTTATTTTTTTTCAAAATTATTAATTAAATCAGTAGAGTGCCGAGACGTATCGGCCATCTTCGATGTTGAGTTGTGCGTTTGTAATTATATATAAGTACACGTTCAATGGCCCGGCTCCGTCCGCCTCTTTGGTTATCTGGATCGTCACAACCTCACTAGCGTTCTCAACTTGGCGTCCGCTACCGTGTATTTGGTCATCGTCGCTGGCTCGCATGTCTAGCCATAACGCGTATTTGGTATTCAGGAACTCCGCGAGGGAGACGGCCGAGAGATGCAGGTCTTTGGCAACTGCTGCAACCTCCGGAGAGCGCTTAGAGCCGGCAGCAAACTGCTTTCTTACGTCATCCCACTGCTGGTGCGCGCGAAGACCCGCGCTGTAGAGTTGATTTGGGACTCCCTCGATCGTCACCTCTACCTTCGTGATTTTGGGGTTATAGAATTTGTCGGTTTTTCTAGCCCCGAGCGCGAACCGAGCATCCTCGAACAGCATCAGTATACCTTTCATCGAGCGGGTGGGTACGTTGACATTAATATTCCACAATGTGTCGCTTTTGTCTTTCGTCATCTTGCGGTGGAGAAGAACTCGGTCGTAAAGTATGGCAACGCGCCCGGCGTACTGGGTTCTGATCAATCGCGCGAGTTCGGGCATCGTGACCATGTCGTACTCCTGCGACACATTGTCGATCGTATACGTCGATGTTATGTCGGTGGCTATGATAACTCGGCCGTAGTCGTTGAACGTTAGTTCGTATTCGAGGCGGTCAGCCAAAGCACTCTGATAGTAGGGCATGTGACTCTCCAGCAACTCGAAGTCGAGCGGGATGTAGAAGCGGTTGCCGTAAGCGCCCGCGACCGCGTTGTCGCTTGCGTTGTTATCTGCCTTGTTACCAGCCCCGATTCTGAGTTTGGTTACGTTCTTATTTTTGCTGGTGTCAATAACCTGATAGACAGCGTTTTCGCGCTCTTGCGCCGTCTTCCACAGGTCCTGGTAACAATGGTAGACGTCGCTGTCATCGATCGACATCACCTCATTACCAGAAATCTTTATCATGGTCTTCTTGACGATGGCGCGACCCAGGTTCTGAACGACGGTTCGGTCTGCGTCCGTCGACGTCAGCGAAATAGTGAAAGCGAGGCGAACAGTCCCCGGCACAATGACGTCGCTAGCTCCGAGGTTGGGGAAGCGGACTAACAGCTGCTGGTTCTGGTCGATCGTCGATGGGTTGTTAGTAATAACGACACCCTGTCTCACGCCTTTCGCCCCGAGGGGCTCACGCAGTCTGCGGTATGGATTGAGTTTGCGACCGTATTGACTCGAAGACATATTTTCAGTGAAACTAAATATCTCTATTAAACCCGTATGGTTTTGTCTTTAATACATAAATAATTAAAAGATGGCTGATTTTGACATGGACGCATTCGGCAGAGACGATGTCCGAAATGATGACATCGATGATGATGACATGGATGATGATAACGAAACGACCTTCATGGAGACGCCAGCCGGCGAGGAAATAGGTGGCGCTACCAGCACGACTAGTCAACGTCGGGAACTACTCGAGGGAGCTGTAAACGACTACTACAACAGTTTGGCAGAAAACGGTGTGGTCCCATCTGTCGGCCGCGACTACTACTTCGAATTGGATCTGCGTGGTAGGTTGCGACTAAAAGCAGCACCAAATGCCCAAATCGTCAACATGAATACCGGAAAACCCCTATCGCTGAACACAATTGCTGGAACCCGGGGCGGTGGCGAAATCATAAAGAACGAACTAGGATTCGTAGATTGGGCGCGTGGTAAAACAATTATGCCGGCCCGCGCTGTAGAGACCCTACAGTCTACCGACGAAACGATGGAGAAGACGGCCACCGCGATAGAAACGGTAGAGCTCAGCGAGGTCCCTCAAATAGCCATCGACGTTATTAACACGATGGAGACCACGTTCAGCGAGTTAGACAGCATGATGGATGACCCCCCGTTACCTCTTTGCGAACTCCGGGGACTCGATAAGGCTATGCAAACGATCCGGGACGAACTGGTCCATAACATCGCCAAACTCACGGAGCTGGATAAAACATCACGCTAGAAGAAAGGAAACTGGAGGAAGCCCGTGGCGATAGAGAATCTACCGAGCGAATCACCGAACACCTGCGGTCGTTGCGGGATGAAAGAGCAGCTCGTTTGGAGGCTGCCTCGACTAACCGTGAGGCTCTCCGCACCCAAACAAGTCGGATCCACGAAACATTCTCGAGGGTTCTGCACGAGGACACGACACTCGGTGAGTGTCTTCGCACTCTGTTCAGAGAGCAGGGCATCACGATAGCAAGCATCCTCGCGGCTCTCGGTATGACTATATCTACTATAGTTGTAGCTTTCACTGGCGATGCGACTGCACCCACTCCACCACCCGCGCCAGCACCCGCGCCATCCGGTGGAGCCAAGGAGTGGGTGAAAAAGCATCTAAAAGCCCTCGCCAGTCTCCTCGCTAAATTAGCCGGAAAGGCGGCTACCGCGCTGCCTGGGTTGATCGGGGGTCTCGTCTCCTTCTTGCTATCTATATTATCAAAAACGGCCGGATGGCTCGCCAAAAATACTTGGGCGTTAATCGTGGCGATCGCCGGTCTCCTACTATTCTCCGCCCGAGAGTTCCTAAAACCAAAGCGCGAATAGTCCGATCGCCACGAGGGCGACGACGAGCGCTAATTTCTCCTCCTCGTGGGTTGTAGTTCCGAAGGAACTTGCTGGTGCATCAAGTCCTATTGCAGCCGTTGGAACAACGGTGGAACTTGCTGTGACACTAGTTCCCGCTCCTATTCCAATTCGTGAAATTGGGATTGGGGGAACTTGATGAGGTACTTTGTGTTTGGGTGGGTGCTTGTTGTTTTATGAAATCAGTTTCATGCGCAGTGCGCTTGATGATATCCGCGTTCACGTTCCCGTTATGGCCGATCTTTTGTTTGATGTGGCGATTACGATCTGATTATTGTAACCCTCAACCCGGTCGTCTCGTAGTATCATATTGCTCGGCGCCATATACACACCTATTCCAAATACATAGTCTACTGGGGTGCCGGCATACTGCAAAACGTCTTGATACCGCTGGGTCGCATCCGGGAGGTCCACCGGTTTGTTTATTGCGTCCTCGACATTTGCCAAGAACAGTTTGTGCGCGTCAAACGCCGTCCCGGCTCCTAGTATAGAACTGCGCGCTTGCGCCTGTGCGCCAAGGATGGCCCAGACGTACGTGCGAATGGAGTCGTTGAGGCAAATAACTCCGGCCTGCGTGAACCCCAAACCCTTATCTAACATAAATGTACCACACGAGTCCTGGACCTCAGCAGTCTGCTGTATGTAATCGACGTGAGCTCGTTTCGGAGGTAGCCACTCGCAGGATGAGACGCCGCAGTGCTGACCTCCTGACACTTCCGGACCGAATGTCATCGTCGCGGGGTCAAAATTCCCGGCGTTCCGACTGACGATGTGGTCACCGGAGTGATCGTGTCTGCTTCCAATTCCCGGACTGACCCCGAATGAGAACGTTCCCGAGGCTAGTGCTGCTAGGAAATGCTTTCTGGTGCCAGTCCGTGTCTTTTGGGGCCCTAAATTCGTTACAAATTCTTTTGAACGCCCTACGGTCGTATGCGTTGGAAATGGGATTCCAGCCGTCGTCCTGCGGCAGAGAGATTTTCTGTTCTTTGAGAATCCTCCTAATAGTGTAATACGCGTGAAAGTTGTAAACGGCCCTCAAGAAGGGATCCTCCGCGGCCAGATGGTCCTGAGAGGAAACCCCGCATCCGGCTGTTGCGCACCATACGGCGAAGTTGAGCTGATTCTGCCAAAACTGCATCGGTGTTGCTTTCCACCTGTTCACGGCCTCCATGGTAGTAATCTTGGGCAGCCTATATTGTTCAAAGATGTCAGGAAAGTTGGTTTGAAAGCCTTTTCCACCACTAACTTGGATAGTGGGGTGCACCAGACGGGGAGCCTTAATGTCATATACCCCACCGACCGCGTACTTTGCATTTGAATTAAAGCTAAATGCCTTGGTATCCATTGAAAGATATTATTATGTTTGCTACTATCACTAATGTTCAAAAGAGAGTTGTGAACTTCAGAAGTCAATCGACAACTGCTGCGGAAAACGCCGGGTGGGCCTCAGATCAATCACCTTCACGGTTGGATGGCAGAATGTGGGAAAGAGTGAAGAGTTTTACAATGTGAAGGATGAACAACAATTCGGTGTAAAGCTGCCTCACGGACTGTGGGGAACAAGACAGCTCAAAGATTTTGTCAACTCAGAGCTTGACGGTATAATCAACCTCACAGTATCGAAGGCTACCGGGCTCGCAACAATGACCATCAGCCCTGATAATAAGGTAGTGGTCTCCCCGGGGTTGGGTATTCAACTCGGTTTTAGAGAGACATACTCCGCAAATAAAGGAGTGTTTACCCCGGGTGAGTACGTCGGTGATAACCCGGTGGACTTCGCCTTCACGAAATCTCTCAGGGTGCACATGGATCGGGTGAACACATCGTACAACACGGTAGACGGATCCCCCAGCACATTACTGAAAACCGTGCAAGCCAGCGACAGTTTCTTTGGGGATACGGTGACCTTAGATTTCCCATGCCCCGAGATGAAAGTTTTGGAATCGGGACATATCCACGAATTTACGGTCTCTATTCTCGATGATCAAGCGAGAAAGTTGAATAACTATTACCCGATTTCGGTCGTTCTCGAAATTTTCAATTAATTAAACGCATGTTCGTAATAGAATTATCAATATTATTGAAAATGAGTATATACGGACCAGGTAGTTCTTCCAATTCCAATCGGGATTGGGTGACAGATTCAAAGAATTTGGAACCAGCAGAAGGGGGATTCGTCCCGACAGAGAGTGACTTTTTAACTACCGGAAGAACCAAGGCCCTGATCAATAAAACTATATCGAAGGCCACAAACGGGATTCGCAGGAGTATAGCAGATGTTAGAGTAGAAGTGCTAACGGCGACTGCACAAGTTGGGGAAGAGGCCCGGGCGAACATTGAGAGAGTCCGAACGGGTATTGAGAAAGAGCAGGCGGCATATAGGGTGTTGCGATCAGAGGACTCTCCCAACAGAGAAGCAGCACTTACTGAACTAGGTGAACAAATAACCAAATTTCGAAAAGAGGCCCGGTTGGGGATTGAGGGAGTCCGAACGGGTATTGAGAAAGCCCGAGAAGACCACCAGGCGGTCCTTACGGGGGCGTATAGGGTGTTGCGCTCAGAGGACTCTCTCATCAGAGAAGCAGCACTTACTAAACTAGACGAAAAAATAACAGAATTTCAAAAACAGGCCCGGTTGGGTGTTGAGGGACTCAAAGAAGACCACCAGGCGGCCCTTATGGAGGCTTATAGGGTGTTTCGCTTAGAAGACTCTCTCAACAGAGAAGCAGCACTTACTGAACTAGACGAAAAAATAACAGAATTTCGAAAGGAGGCCCGGTTGGGGGTTGAGGGGGTCCGAACGGGTATTGATAAAGTCCGAGAAGACCACAAGGTGGCCCTTACGGAGGCTTATGAGGTGTTGTGCTTAGAGGACTCTCTCATCAGAGAAGTGGCGGTTGCTGAACTAGACGGAAAAAATAACTGAATTTTCAAAAAGAGGCCGGGTTGGGTGATTTGAAAAAGCCCTGGAAGACCACCAGGCGACCATTACGGAGGCTTATGAGGTGTTGCGCTCAGAGGACTCTCTCATCAGAGAAGTGGCACTTACTGAACTAGACGGAAAAATAACCGAAGTTTCCGATAAACTGAAACGTGATCGTAGAGCTGCGAACAAAGCGCTTGAGGAGACCACTGAAAAGGTTCGTGCTGAGGCCCATACCTCTATCGGGGCCCTTGCCGGATTGTTGAAAACAATGAAAACGCAAAAACGTGTCATAACAGTTTGGGCTGAGAAGCGGGGCCCATTGGTTGAGGGGCTCTCTGAATATTCGTTCGGTGCCAAAGCGAGTAATAAATGTGGGGGATACGCCATGACAGCTCCAGGTACACTTCTCCGAATGGCGGTCTGCTCGGTTAATGCTAGTGGTAAACCTGTGGGCGCGGTCACGATAAATCTCGTAGTAGATGGGGAAGAACGGGGGGTTGGAGTCACTAAACTCGCTGGAGATATTTCATCGGTGGTTTTGTTCTCCGGTGATGATCTAATTAGACTTTCCGAAGGTAGTGTTATTAACTTTGTTAAGAAAATCGCTGACCCAGCGAGTTCTTCCACTATTGTCAGATTGTTAATTGAACTTAATTTGTAAATACTAAAATATTGAAAATCATGAACGAATCACCGCTTCCAATTGTCAATACCACTCCATCAACACTGTATCCAATTGTCAATACCAATCCATCGACACTGTATCCAATTCGCGAAAGATGTTTAGATTTTAGGTTGGATAATATCGTCGTTATGCAGGATAGTTTAGTTAGCGAATGTAAAAATAGAAAAAGAATCGCTAAAAAATATAAGCGCGTTGCAAATGTAGCAGAGGCATCTAGTACGGTTCTGTCAAGTTTATCTGTAATGAGTGGTGCGGGGACTGCCGTAACGCTGTCTACAATTGTAACAGTTCCAATTGCTGGGGTATTGAGTGGAATTACAGTTGTATCTGGAATACTTTGTATGTTAATTAGGGTGACTGGTCGAAAACTCGAGAAAAAATGTAGAAAACATGATAGAATATCCGTTCTCGCTAGGTCTAAGAAAAATAGCATCGACGTTATAGTGTCCAAAGCGTTGGCCGATAATGAAATATCAAATTTAGAGTTTGAATCCGTTGTGGAAGAAATGAGGAGATATGAAGAATTAAAAAATGATATTAAAATCAAAGCGCGCGCCACCATGCCCAAGATTGAGAGTACTGATTGGGATAAATTGAGGGCAAAACTTGGAGATAAAGTCGGAGGAAATGTTACAGCACCAATATAATTAATTTAAAAAAAAGAAAAAGAAAAAAAAGTTTTAGGTCCAACCGAGGCTCGAACCCGCGCCAGCAAAACCCTTCTGGGCCCATGCCACTAAGCCTTCGCTTTAAATCACTTCTCTCCCCTTTTTTAGGCTTAGTGGGATGTGTCACGCTCACATCTCCTCCACCCCATCATTGGACCGATACCGCGGACCTCTCCTCTTCATTACCTCCATCCGCTATAATGTGTAGAGCGGCCAGAGTGAAGTACATGTGGCAAAACTTGTCTCAGCGATGAGATATTATTGCCGGCGTCCCGACAATGAACTGTGTTTATTTCTCGTATATAAACCTAACTTTTGTTGGTGGAAATGTATTGTATAAGAGAGACAACTATGACAAGGACGACCCGTTTAAGAAGTACACAGTTGTCTAACTTGGCTCTGTATTCTATAGGTAGTCCGCATTTTTGGTCTATTCAGTTTATACACAAATTCGAGGGGTGTGGAACTGTATATGGAGAGTAGGGGTGGTGTGTAGGTTGGTGGTATCATTTTAACACCCTCTATATTATTTTTCAAAAAATCCCAATCTCCGATCTAATTGGGACTACAATACCAATTTCTCATTCAATACCACCACCAACAACTTTTTGTTGGTGGTGGGAGCTACAACACCTCTCAATAACAGCAAAATGATTGCGGGTATCATTTTGACTCCTTCTATACTACTCATATAACTTATGTTTCCTTTCATGGAACACCTTGTTATTTCATACATGCATTCCTCAGATGACCCTCTATCATGTTGTACCAAATCCATGACCCACCAGCTAGCCCTTACCCCAAGGTCAAGGTCACAAACTTGGCACATTCATAAACTTAACGTTGGGTAAATGTCTTATAACTTGTTTCCTTTCATGGAACACCTTGTTAATTCATACATGCATTCCTCAGATGACCCTCTATCATGCTGTAGAAAATCCATGACCCACCACCCATCCCTTACCCCTAGGTCAAGGTCACAAAATTGGCACATTCATAAACTTAAATTTGGTTAAATGTCTCATAACTTCTGTTTCCTTTCATGGAACACCTTGTTATTTCATACATGCATTCCTCAGATGACCCTCTATCATGCTGTAGCAAATCCATGACCCACCAATCAGCCCTTACCCCAAGGTCAAGGTCACAAACTTGGCACATTCATAAACTTAACGTTGGGTAAATGTCTTATAACTTCTGTTTCCTTCCATGGAACACCTTGTTATTTCATACATGCATTCCTCAGATGACCCTCTAGCATGCTGTATCAAATCCATGACCCACCACCCATCCCTTACCCCAAGGTCAAGGTCACAAACTTGGCACATTCATAAACTTAAAGTTGGGTAAATGTCTTATAACTTCTGTTTCCTTTCATGGAACACCTTGTTATTTCATACATGCATTCCTGAGATGACCCTCTATCATGCTGTAGCAAATCCATGACCCACCACCCAGCCCTTACCCCAAGGTCAAGGTCACAAACGTGGCACATTCATAAACTTAACGTTGGGTAAATGTCTTATAACGTATGTTTCCTTTCATGGAACACCTTGTTATTTCATACATGCATTCCTCAGATGACCCTCTAGCATGCTGTAACAAATACATGACCCACCACCTATCCCTTACCACAAGGTCAAGGTCACAAACTTGGCACATTCATAAACTTCACGTTGGGTAAATGTCTTATAACTTCTGATTCCTTTCATGGAACACCTTGTTATTTCAAAAATGCATTCCTGAGATGACCCTCTATCATGCTGTAGCAAATCCATGACCCACCACCCAGTCCTTACCCCAAGGTCAAGGTCACAAACTTGGCACATTCATAAACTTAACATTGGGTAAATGTCTTATAACTTCTGTTTCCTTTCATGAAAAACAAAAACCTTGCTATTTCATACATACATTCCTCAGATGAACCTCTATCATGCGTTTTTAGCAAATCCATGACCCACCACCTAGCCCTTACCCCAAGGGCAAGGTCACAAACTTGGCACATTCATAAACTTAACGTTGGGTAAATGTTTTTTAACTTCTGTTTCCTTTCATGGAACACCCTGTTATTTCATAAATGCATTCCGCAGATGACCCTCTATCATGCTGTATCAAATCCATGACCCACCAGCCAGCCCTTACCCCAAGGTCAAGGTCACAAACTTGGCACATTCATAAACTTAACGTTGGGTAAATGTCATATAACTTCTGTTTCGTTTCATGGAACACCTTCTTATTTCATACATGCATTCCTCAGATGACCCTCTATCATGCTGTAGCAAATATATGACCCACCAATCTGCCCTTACCCCAAGGTCAAGGTCACACACTTGGCACATTCATAAACTTAACGTTGAGTAAATGTCTTATAACTTCTGTTTCCTTTCATGGAACACCTTGTTATTTCATACATGCATTCCTCAGATGACCCTCTATCATGCTGTAGCAAATCCATGACCCACCAATCAGCCCTTACCCCAAGGTCAAGGTCACAATCTTGGCACATTCATAAACTTAACGTTGGGTAAATGTCTTATAACTTCTGTTTTCTTTCATGGAACACCTGGTTATTTCATACATGCATTCCTCAGATGAATTTCTAGCATGCTGTATCAAATCCATGACCCACCACCTAGCAATTACCCCAAGGCCAAGGTCACAAACTTGGCACATTCATAAACTTAACGTTGGTTAAATTGTCATATAACTTCTGTTTTATTTCATGGAACACCTTGTTATTTCATACATGCATTCCTCAGATGACCCTCTATCATGCTGTCGCAAATCCATGACCTACCACCTAGCCCTTACCCCAAGGGCAAGGTCACAAACTTGGCACATTCATAAACTTAACGTTGGGTAAATGTCATATAACTTCTGTTTTATTTCATGGAACACCCTGTTATTTCATACATGCATTCATCAGATGTCTATCATGCTGTCGCAAATCCATGACCCACCACCTGGCCATTACGCCAAGGGCAAGGTCACAAACTTGGCACATTCATAAACTTAACGTTGGGTAAATGTCTTATAACTTCTGTTTCCTTTCATGGAACACCTTCTTATTTCATACATGCATTCCTCAGATGACCCTCTATCATGCTGTAGCAAATCCATGACCAACCCCATATCCCTTACAAGGTCACAAACCTGGCACATTCAGAAACATAACGTTGGGTAAATGTCTTATAGCTTCTGTTTGCTTTCATGGAACACCTTGTTATTTCATACATGCATTCCTGAGATGACCCTCTATCATGCTGTATCAAACACATGACCCACCACCTAGCCATTACCCCAAGGTCAAGGTCACAAACTTGGCACATTCATAAACTTAACGTTGGGTAAATGTCATATAATTTCTGTTTTCCTTCATGGAACACCTTGTTACTTCATACATGC
Organism: Conchocele bisecta; assembly: GCA_029237695.1. Taxonomy (NCBI): domain Eukaryota; kingdom Metazoa; phylum Mollusca; class Bivalvia; order Lucinida; family Thyasiridae; genus Conchocele; species Conchocele bisecta. Next base: position 67,247,882 of record CM055276.1, on the reverse strand, counting down.
ATTCCTCAGATGACCCTCTATCATGCTGTAGCAAATCTATGACCCATCACCCAGCCCTTACCCCAAGGTCAAGGTCACAAACTTGGCAAATTCATAAACTTAACGTTGGGTAAATGTCATATAATTTCTGTTTTCTTTCATGGAACACCTGGTTATTTCATACATGCATTCCTCAGATAAATATCTATCATGCTGTATCAAATCCATGACCCACCACCTAGCCATTACCCCATGGTCAAGGTCACAAACATTGGCACATTCATAAACTTAACGTTGGGTAAAATGGTCCCATATTAACTTCTGTTTTCTTTCAACGGAACAAAACCTTGTTATTTCATACATGCATTCCTCAGATGACTCTCTATCATGCTGTCGCAAAGCCATGACCCACCACCTAGCCCTTACGCCAAGGTCAAGGTCACAAACTTGGCACATTCATAAACTTAACGTTGGGTAAATGTCTTATAACTTCTGTTTCCTTTCATGGAACACCTTGTTATTTCAAAAATGCATTCCTGAGATGACCCTCTATCATGCTGTAGCAAATCCATGACCCACCACCCAGCCCTTACCCCAAGGTCAAGGTCACAAACTTGGCACATTCATAAACTTAACATTGGGTAAATGTCTTATAACTTCTGTTTCCTTTCATGAAACACCTTGCTATTTCATACATACATTCCTCAGATGAACCTCTATCATGCTGTAGCAAATCCATGACCCACCACCCAGCCCTTACCCCAAGGTCAAGGTCACAAACTTGGCACATTCATAAACTTAACGTTGGGTAAATGTTTTTTAACTTCTGTTTCCTTTCATGGAACACCCTGTTATTTCATAAATGCATTCCGCAGATGACCCTCTATCATGCTGTATCAAATCCATGACCCACCAGCAAGCCATACCCCAAGGTCAAGGTCACAAACTTGGCACATTCATAAACTTAACGTTGGGTAAATGTCATATAACTTCTGTTTCGTTTCATGGAACACCTTCTTATTTCATACATGCATTCCTCAGATGACCCTCTATCATGCTGTAGCAAATATATGACCCACCAATCTGCCATTACCCCAAGGTCAAGGTCACACACTTGGCACATTCATAAACTTAACGTTGAGTAAATGTCTTATAACTTCTGTTTCCTTTCATGGAACACCTTGTTATTTCATACATGCATTCCTCAGATGACCCTCTATCATGCTGTAGCAAATCCATGACCCACCAATCAGCCCTTACCCCAAGGTCAAGGTCACAATCTTGGCACATTCATAAACTTAACGTTGGGTAAATGTCATATAACTTCTGTTTTATTTCATGGAACACCTTGTTATTTCATACATGCATTCCTCAGATGACCCTCTATCATGCTGTCGCAAATCCATGACCCACCACCTAACCCTTACCCCAAGGGCAAGGTCACAAACTTGGCACATTCATAAACTTAACGTTGGGTAAATGTCATATAACTTCTGTTTTATTTCATGGAACACCCTGTTATTTCATACATGCATTCATCAGATGACCCTCTATCATGCTGTCGCAAATCCATGACCCACCACCTAGCCATTACGCCAAGGGCAAGGTCACAATCTTGGCACATTCATAAACTTAACGTTGGGTAAATGTCTTATAACTTCTGTTTCCTTTCATGGAACACCTTGTTATTTCATACATGCATTCCTCAGATGACCCTCTATCATGCTGTAGCAAATCCATGACCAACCCCATATCCCTTACAAGGTCACAAACCTGGCACATTCAGAAACATAACGTTGGGTAAATGTCTTATAGCTTCTGTTTGCTTTCATGGAACACCTTGTTATTTCATACATGCATTCCTGAGATGACCCTTTCTACTATCATGCTGTATCAAACACATGACCCACCACCTAGCCATTACCCCAAGGTGAAGGATCACAAACTTGGCACATTCATAAAAACGTTAACGGTTGTTGGGTAAATGTCATATATTTCTGTTTTTCTTTCATTGGAACACCTTGTTACTTCATACATGCATTCCTCGATGACCCTCTATCATGCTGTAGCAAATCCATGACCCATCACCCAGCCCTTACCCCAAGGTCAAGGTCACAAACTTGGCACATTCATAAACTTAACGTTGGGTAAATGTCTTATAATTTCTGTTTCCTTTCATGGAACACCTTGTTATTTCATACATGCAATCCTCAGATGACCCTCTAGCATGCTGTAGCAAATCCATGACACACCACCCATCCCTTACCACAAGGTCAAGGTCACAAACTTGGCACATTCATAAACTTCACATTGGGTAAATGTCTTATAACTTCTGTTTCCTTTCATGAAACACCTTGCTATTTCATACATACATTACTCAGATGACCCTCTATCATGCTGTAACAAATCCATGACCCACCACCCAGCCCTTACCCCAAGGTCATGGTCACAAACTTGGCAAATTCATAAACTTAACGTTGGGTAAATGTCATATAATTTCTGTTTTCTTTCATGGAACACCTGGTTATTTCATACATGCATTCCTCAGATGAATATCTATCATGCTGTATCAAATCCATGACCCACCACCTAGCCATTACCCCATGGTCAAGGTCACAAACTTGGCACATTCATAAACTTAACGTTGGGTAAATGTCATATAACTTCTGTTTTCTTTCATGTAACACCTTGTTATTTCATACATGCATTCCTCAGATGACTCTCTATCATGCTGTCGCAAAGCCATGACCCACCACCTAGCCCTTACGCCAAGGTCAAGGTCACAAACTTGGCACATTCATAAACTTAACTTTGGGTAAAAGTCTTATAACTTCTGTTTCCTTTCATGGAACACCTTGTTATTTTTATACATGCATTCCTGAGATGACCCTCTATCATGCTGTAGCAAATCCATGACCCACCCCATATCCCTTACCCCAAGGTCAAGGTCACAAACCTGGCACATTCAGATACTAAACGTTGGGTAAATGTCTTATGACTTCTGTTTCCTTTCATGGAACACCTTGTTATTTCATACATGCATTTTTCAGATGACCCTCTATCATGCTGTAACAAATCCATGACCCACCAGCCAGCCCTTACCCTAAGGTCAAGGTCACAAACTTGGCACATTCATAAACTTAACTTCGGGGAAATGTCATATAACTTCTGTTTCCTTTCATGGAACATCTTGTTATTTCATACATGCATTCCTCAGATGACCCTCTATCTTGCTGTAGCAAATCCATGACCCACCACCGAGCCCTTACCCCAAGGCCAAGATCACAAACTTCGCACATTCATAAACTTAACGTTGGGTAAAGGTCTTATACCTTCTGCTTCCTTTCATGGAACACCTTGTTATTTCATACATGCAATTCCTCAGATGACCCTCTATCATGCTGTCGCAAATCCATGACCCACCACCTAGCCCTTACCCCAAGGTCAAGGTCACAAACCTGGCACATTAAGAAACAAACTGGGTAAATGTCTTATAACTTCCGTTTCCTTTCATGGAACACCTTGCTATTTCATACATGCATTCCTCAGTGACCCTATCATGCTGTAGCAAATATATGACCCACCAATCTACCCTTACCCCAAGGTCAAGGTCACACACTTGGCACATTCATAAACTTAACGTTGAGTAAATGTCTTATAACTTCTGTTTCCATTCATGGAACACCTTGTTATTTCATACATGCATTCCTCAGATGACCCTCTATCATGCTGTAGCAAATCCATGACCCACCAATCAGCCGTTACCCCAAGATCAAGGTCACAATCTTGGCACATTCATAAACTTAACGTTGGGTAAATGTCTTATAACTTCTGTTTTCTTTCATGGAACACCTGGTTATTTCATACATGCATTCCTCAGATGAATTTCTAGCATGCTGTATCAAATCCATGACCCACCACCTAGCAATTACCCCAAGGTCAAGGTCACAAACTTGGCACATTCATAAACTTAACGTTGGGTAAATGTCATATAACTTCTGTTTTATTTCATGGAACACCTTGTTATTTCATACATGCATTCCTCAGATGACCCTCTATCATGCTGTCGCAAATCCATGACCCACCAGCTAGCCCTTACCCCAAGGGCAAGGTCACAAACTTGGCACATTCATAAACTTAACGTTGGGTAAATGTCATATAACTTCTGTTATATTTCATGGAACACCTTGTTATTTCATACATGCATTCATCAGATGACCTTCTATCATGCTGTCGCAAATCCATGACCCACCACCTAGCCCTTACGCCAAGGGTAAGGTCACAAACTTGGCACATTCATAAAACTAACTTACGTTGGGTAAATGTCTTATAACTCTGTTTCCTTTCATGGAACACCTTGTTATTTCATACATGCATTCCTCAGATGACCCTCTATCATGCTGTAGCAAATCCATGACCAACCCCATATCCCTTACCCCAAGGTCAAGGTCACAAACCTGGCACATTCAGAAACATAACGTTGGGTAAATGTCTTATAGCTTCTGTTTGCTTTCATGGAACACCTTGTTATTTCATACATGCATTCCTGAGATGACCCTCTATCATGCTGTATCAAACACATGACCCACCACCTAGCCATTACCCCAAGGTCAAGGTCACAAACTTGGCACATTCATAAACTTAACGTTGGGTAAATGTCATATAATTTCTGTTTTCTTTCATGGAACACCTTGTTACTTCATACATGCATTCCTCAGATGACCCTCTATCATGCTGTAGCAAATCCATGACCCATCACCCAGCCCTTACCCCAAGGTCAAGGTCACAAACTTGGCACATTCATAAACTTAACGTTGGGTAAATGTCTTATAATTTCAGTTTCCTTTCATGGAACACCTTGTTATTTCATACATGCAATCCTCAGATGACCATCTAGCATGCTGTAGCAAATCCATGACCCACCACCCATCCCTTACCACAAGGTCAAGGTCACAAACTTGGCACATTCATAACCTTTACATTGGGTAAATGTCTTATAACTTCTGTTTCCTTTCATGAAACACCTTGCTATTTCATACATACATTACTCAGATGACCCTCTATCATGCTGTAACAATCCTATGACCCACCACCCAGCCCTTACCCCAAGGTCAAGGTCACAAACTTGGCAAAAGTTCATAAACTTAACGTTGGGTAAATGTCATATAATTTCTGTTTTCCTTTCATGGAACACCTGGTTATTTCATACATGCATTCCTCAGATGAATATCTATCATGCTGTATCAAATCCATGACCACCACCTAGCCATTACCCCATGGTCAAGGTCACAAACTTGGCACATTCATAAACTTAACGTTGGGTAAATGTCATATAACTTCTGTTTTCTTTCATGGAACACCTTGTTATTTCATACATGCATTCCTCAGATGACTCTCTATCATGCTGTCGCAAAGCCATGACCCACCACCTAGCCCTTACGCCAAGGTGAAGGTCACAAACTTGGCACATTCATAAACTTAACGTTGGGTAAATGTCTTATAACTTCTGTTTCCTTTCATGGAACACCTTGTTATTTTTATACATGCATTCCTCAGATGACCGTCTATCATGCTGTAGCAAATCCATGACCCACCCCATATCCCTTACCCCAAGGTCAAGGTCACAAACCTGGCACATTCAGAAACTAAACGTTGGGTAAATGTCTTATAACTTCTGTTTCTTTTCATGGAACACCTTGTTATTTCATAGATGCATTTCTCAGATGACCCTCTAGCATGCTGTAACAAATCCATGACCCACCAGCCAGCCCTTACCCTAAGGTCAAGGTCACAAACTTGGCACATTCATAAATTTAACGTTGGGTAAATGTCATATAACTTCTGTTTTCTTTCATGGAACACCTTCTTATTTCATACATGCATTCCTCAGCTGACCCTCTATCATGCTGTCGCAAATCCATGACCCACCACCTAGCCCTTACCCCAAGTCAAGGTCACAAACCTGGCACATTCAGATAACTTAACGTTGGGTAAATGTCTTATAACTTCAGTTTCCTTTCATGGAACACCTTGTTAATTCATACATGCATTCCTCAGATGACCCTCTATCATGCTGTAGCAAATCCATGACACACCACCCATCCCTTACCACAAGGTCAAGGTCACAAACTTGGCACCTTACATAAACTTCACATTGGGTCAAATGTCTTATAACTTCTGTTTCCTTTCATGAAACACCTTGCTATTTCATACATACATTACTCAGATGACCCTCTATCATGCGTAACAAATCCATGACCCACCACCCAGCCCTTACCCCCAAGGTCATGTCACAAACTTGGCAAATTCATAAACTTAAACGTTGGGTAAATGTCATATAAAATTTCTGTTTTCTTTCATGGAACACCTGGTATTTCATACATGCATTCCTCAGATGAATATCTATCATCTGTATCAAATCCATGACCCACCACCTAGCCATTACCCATGGTCAAGGTCACAAACTTGGCACATTCATAAACTTAACGTTGGGTAAATGTCATATAACTTCTGTTTTCTTTCATGAACAACCTTGTTATTTCATACATGCATTCCTCAGATGACTCTCTATCATGCTGTCGCAAAGCCATGACCCACCACCTAGCCCTTACGCCAAGGTCCAAGGTCACAAACTTGGCACATTCTAAACTTAACGTTGGGTAAAAGTCTTATAACTTCTGTTTCCTTTCATGGAACACCTTGTTATTTTATACATGCATTCCTGAGATGACCCTCTATCATGCTGTAGCAAATCCATGACCCACCCCATATCCCTTACCCCAGGTCAGGTCACAAACCTGGCACATTCAGATACTAAACGTGGGTAAATGTCTTATAACTCTGTTTACCTTTCATGGAACACCTGTTATTTCATACATGACATTTTTTCAGATGACCCTCTATCATGCTGTAACAAATCCATGACCCACCAGCCAGCCCTTACCCTAAGGTCAAGGTCACAAACTTGGCACATTCATAAACTTAACTTCGGGGAAATGTCATATAACTTCTGTTTCCTTTCATGGAACATCTTGTTATTTCATACATGCATTCCTCAGATGACCCTCTATCTTGCTGTAGCAAATCCATGACCCACCACCGAGCCCTTCCCCCAACGCCAAGATCACAAACTTCGCACATTCATAAACTTAACGTTGGGTAAAGGTCTTATACCTTCTGCTTCCTTTCATGGAACACCTTGTTATTTCATACATGCATTCCTCAGATGACCCTCTATCATGCTGTCGCAAATCCATGACCCACCACCTAGCCCTTACCCCAAGGTCAAGGTCACAAACCTGGCACATTAAGAAACTAAACAACGGGTAAATGTCTTATAACTTCCGTTTCCTTTCATGGAACACCTTGCTATTTCATACATGCATTCCTCAGATGACCCTCTATCATGCTGTAGCAAATATATGACCCACCAATCTACCCTTACCCCAAGGTCAAGGTCACACACTTGGCACATTCATAAACTTAACGTTGAGTAAATGTCTTATAACTTCTGTTTCCATTCATGGAACACCTTGTTATTTCATACATGCATTCCTCAGATGACCCTCTATCATGCTGTAGCAAATCCATGACCCACCAATCAGCCGTTACCCCAAGATCAAGGTCACAATCTTGGCACATTCATAAACTTAACGTTGGGTAAATGTCTTATAACTTCTGTTTTACTTTCATGGAACACCTGGTTATTTCATACATGCATTCCTCAGAATGAATTTCTAGCATGCTGTATCAAATCCATGACCCACCCACCACCTAGCAATTACCCCAAGGTCAAGGTCACAAACTTGGCACATTCATAAACTTAACGTTGGGTAAATGTCATATAACTTCTGTTTTATTTCATGGAACACCTTGTTATTTCATACATGCATTCCTCAGATGACCCTCTATCATGCTGTCGCAAATCCATGACCCACCAGCTAGCCCTTACCCCAAGGGCAAGGTCACAAACTTGGCACATTCATAAACTTAACGTTGGGTAAATGTCATATAACTTCTGTTATATTTCATGGAACACCTTGTTATTTCATACATGCATTCATCAGATGACCTTCTATCATGCTGTCGCAAATCCATGACCCACCACCTAGCCCTTACGCCAAGGGTAAGGTCACAAACTTGGCACATTCATAAACTTAACGTTGGGTAAATGTCTTATAACTTCTGTTTCCTTTCATGGAACACCTTGTTATTTCATACATGCATTCCTCAGATGACCCTCTATCATGCTGTAGCAAATCCATGACCAACCCCATATCCCTTACCCCAAGGTCAAGGTCACAAACCTGGCACATTCAGAAACATAACGTTGGGTAAATGTCTTATAGCTTCTGTTTGCTTTCATGGAACACCTTGTTATTTCATACATGCATTCCTGAGATGACCCTCTATCATGCTGTATCAAACACATGACCCACCACCTAGCCATTACCCCAAGGTCAAGGTCACAAACTTGGCACATTCATAAACTTAACGTTGGGTAAATGTCATATAATTTCTGTTTTCTTTCATGAACACCTTGTTACTTCATACATGCATTCCTCAGATGAACCCTCTATCATGCTGTAGCAAATCCATGACCCATCCACACCCGCCCTTACCCCAAGGTCAAGGTCACAAACTTGGCACATTCCATAAAACATTAACGTTGGGTAAATGTCTTATAATTTCAGTTTCCTTTTCATGGAACACCTTTGTTATTTCATACAATGCAATCCTCAGATGACCATCTAGCATGCTGTAGCAAATCCATGACCCACCACCCATCCCTTACCACAAGGTCAAGGTCACAAACTTGGCACATTCATAACCTTTACATTGGGTAAATGTCTTATAACTTCTGTTTCCTTTCATGAAACACCTTGCTATTTCATACATACATTACTCAGATGACCCTCTATCATGCTGTAACAAATCCATGACCCACCACCCAGCCCTTACCCCAAGGTCAAGGTCACAAACTTGGCAAATTCATAAACTTAACGTTGGGTAAATGTCATATAATTTCTGTTTTCTTTCATGGAACACCTGGTTATTTCATACATGCATTCCTCAGATGAATATCTATCATGCTGTATCAAATCCATGACCACCACCTAGCCATTACCCCATGGTCAAGGTCACAAACTTGGCACATTCATAAACTTAACGTTGGGTAAATGTCATATAACTTCTGTTTTCTTTCATGGAACACCTTGTTATTTCATACATGCATTCCTCAGATGACTCTCTATCATGCTGTCGCAAAGCCATGACCCACCACCTAGCCCTTACGCCCAAAGTGAAGGTCACAAACTGGCACATTCATAAACTTAACGTTGGGTAAATGTCTTATAACTTCTGTTTCCTTTCAATGGAACACCTTGTTATTTTTATACATGCATTCCTCAGATGACCGTCTATCATGCTGTAAGCAAATCCATGAAGACCCACCCACCCCATATCCCTTAACCCCAAGGTCAAGGTCACAAACCTGGCACATTCAGAAACTAAACGTTGGGTAAATGTCTTATCACTTCTGTTTTCTTTTCATGGAACACCTTGTTATTTCATAGATGCATTTCTCAGATGACCCTCTAGCATGCTGTAACAAATCCATGACCCACCAGCCAGCCCTTACCCTAAGGTCAAGGTCACAAACTTGGCACATTCATAAATTTAACGTTGGGTAAATGTCATATAACTTCTGTTTTCTTTCATGGAACACCTTCTTATTTCATACATGCATTCCTCAGCTGACCCTCTATCATGCTGTCGCAAATCCATGACCCACCACCTAGCCCTTACCCCAAGGTCAAGGTCACAAACCTGGCACATTCAGATACTTAACGTTGGGTAAATGTCTTATAACTTCTGTTTCCTTTCATGGAACACCTTGTTATTTCATACATGCATTTTTCAGATGACCCTCTATCATGCTGTAACAAATCCATGACCCACCAGACAGCCCTTACCCTAAGGTCAAGGTCACAAACTTGGCACATTCATAAACTTAACGTCGGGGAAATGTCATATAACTTCTGTGTCCTTTCATGGAACACCTTGTTATTTCAAACGTGCATTCCGCAGATGACCCTCTATCATGCTGTAACAAATCCATTACCCACCAGCTAGCCCTTACACCAAGGTCAAGGTCACAAACTTGGCACATTCATAAACTTAACGTTGGGTAAATGTCATATAACATCTGTTTCCTTTCATGGAACACCTTGTTATTTCATACATGCATTCCTCAGATGACCCTCTATCATGCTGTAGCAAATCCATGACCCACCACCCAGCCCTTACCCAAGGGTCAAGGTCACAAACTGGGCACATTCATAAGCTTAACGTTGGGTAAATGTCATATAACTTCTGTTTCCTTTCATGGAACATCTTGTTATTTCATACATGCATTCCTCAGATGACCCTCTATCATGCTGTAGCAAATCCATGACCCACCACCGAGCCCTTACCCCAAGGCCAAGATCACAAACTTCGCACATTCATAAACTTAACGTTGGGTAAATGTCTTATAACTTGTTTCCTTTCATGGAACACCTTGTTAATTCATACATGTATTCCTCAGATGACCCTCTATCATGCTGTAGCAAATCCATGACCCACCACCGAGCCCTTAACCCAAGGCCAAGATCACAAACATCGCCCATTCATAAACTTAACGTTGGGTAAAGGTCTTATACCTTCTGTTTCCTTTCATGGAACACCTTGTTATTTCATACATGCATTCCTCAGATGACCCTCTATCATGCTGTCGCAAATCCATGACCCACCACCTAGCCATTACCCCAAGGTCAAGGTCACAAACCTGGCACATTGAGCAACTAAACGTTGTGTAAATGTCTTATAACTTCTGTTTCCTTTCATGGAACACCTTGCTATTTCATACATGCATTATTCAGATGACCCTCTATCATGCTGTAGCAAATCCATGACCAACCACCCAGCCCTTACCCAAAGATCAAGGTCACAAACTGGGCACATTCATCAACTTAACGTTGGGCAAATGTCATATAACTTATATTTCCTTTCATGGAACATCTTGTTATTTCATACATGCATTCCTCAGATGACCCTCTATCATGGTGTAGCAAATCCATGACCCACCAGCCAGCCCTTACCCTAAGGTCAAGGTCACAAACTTGGCACATTCATAAACTTAACGTTGGGTAAATGTCATATAACTTCTGTTTTCTTTCATGGAACACCTTGTTAATTCATACATGCATTCCTCAGATGACCCTCTATTATGCTGTCGCAAATCCATGACTCACCACCTAGCCCTTACCCCAAGGTCAAGGTCACAAACCTGGCACATTAAGAAACTAAACAACGGGTAAATGTCTTATAACTTCTGTTTTCTTTCATGAAACACCTTGCTATTTCATACATACATTCCTCAGATGACCCTCTATCATGCCGTAGCAAATCCATGACCCACCACCCAGCCCTTACCCCAAGGTCAAGGTCACAAACTTGGCACATTCATAAACTTAACGTTGGGTAAATGTCATATAACTTCTGTTTTCTTTCATGGAACACCTGGTTATTTCATACATGCAATCCTCAGATGAATATATATCATGCTGTATCAAATCCATGACCCACCACCTAGCCATTACCCCAAGGTCAAGGTCACAAACTTGGCACAGTCATAAACTTAACGTTGGGTAAATGTCATATAACTTCTGTTTTCTTTCATGGAACACCTTGTTATTTCATAGATGCATTTCTCAGATGACCCTCTATCTTGCTGTACCAAATCCATGACCCACCAGCCAGCCCTTACCCTAAGGTCAAGGTCACAAACTTGTCATAAACATAAATTTAACGTTGGGTAAATGTCATATAACTTCTGTTTTATTTCATGGAACACCTTGTTATTTCATACATGCATTCCTCAGCTGACCCTCAGTCATGCTGTCGCAAATCCATGACCCACCACCTAGCCCTTACCCCAAGGTCAAGGTCACAAACCTGGCACATTCAGATACTAAACGTTGGGTAAATGTCTTATAACTTCTGTTTCCTTTCATGGAACACCTTGTTATTTGATACATGCATTTTTCAGATGACCCTCTATCATGCTGTAACAAATCCATGACCCACCATCCAGCCCTTACCCTAAGGTCAAGGTCACAAACTTGGCACATTCATAAACTTAACGTCGGGGAAATGTCATATAACATCTGTGTCCTTTCATGGAACACCTTATTATTTCATACGTGCATTCCGCAGATGACCCTCTATCATGTTGTAACAAATCCATTACCCACCAGCTAGCCCTTACCCCAAGATCAAGGTCACAAACTTGGCACATTCATAAACTTAACGTTGGGTAAATGTCATATAACTTCTGTTTCCTTTCATGGAACACCTTGTTATTTCATACGTGCATTCCTCAGATGAACCTCTATCATGCTGTAACAAATGCATGACCCACCAGCTAGCCCTTACCCCAAGGTCAAGGTCACAAACTTGGCACAATCATAAACGTAACGTTGGGTAAATGTCTTATAACTTGTTTCCTTTCATGGAACACCTTGTTAATTCATACATGCATTCCTCAGATGACCCTCTATCATGCTGTAGCAAATCCATGACCCACCACCGAGCCCTTAACCCAAGGCCAAGATCACAAACTTCGCACATTCATAAACTTAACGTTGGGTAAAGGTCTTATACCTTCTGTTTCCTTTCATGGAACACCTTGTTATTTCATACATGCATTCCTCAGATGACCCTCTATCATGCTCTAACAAATCCATGACCCACCAGCCAGCCCTTACCCTAAGGTCAAGGTCACAAACTTGGCACATTCATAAACTTAACGTTGGGTAAATGTCATATAACTTCTGTTTTCTTTCATGGAACACCTTTTTTTCATACATGCAAACCTCAGATGACCCTCTATCATGCTGTCGCAAATCCATGACCCACCACCTAGCCCTTACCCCAAGGTCAAGGTCACAAACTTGGCACATTCATAAACTTAACGTTGGGTAAATGTCTTATAACTTCTGTTTCCTTTCATGGAACACCTTGTTATTGTTATACATGCATTCCTCAGATGACCCTCTATCATGCTGTAGCAAATCCATGTCCCACCCCATATCCCTTACCCCAAGGTCAAGGTCACAAACCTGGCACATTCAGAAACTAAACGTTGGGTAAATGTCTTATAACTTCTGTTTCCTTTCATGGAACACCTTGTTATTTCATAGATGCATTTCTCAGATGACCCTCTATCTTGCTGTACCAAATCCATGACCCACCAGCCAGCCCTTACCCTAAGGTCAAGGTCACAAACTTGTCATAAACATAAATTTAACGTTGGGTAAATGTCATATAACTTCTGTTTTATTTCATGGAACACCTTGTTATTTCATACATGCATTCCTCAGCTGACCCTCAGTCATGCTGTCGCAAATCCATGACCCACCACCTAGCCCTTACCCCAAGGTCAAGGTCACAAACCTGGCACATTCAGATACTAAACGTTGGGTAAATGTCTTATAACTTCTGTTTCCTTTCATGGAACACCTTGTTATTTGATACATGCATTTTTCAGATGACCCTCTATCATGCTGTAACAAATCCATGACCCACCAGCCAGCCCTTACCCTAAGGTCAAGGTCACAAACTTGGCACATTCATAAACTTAACGTCGGGGAAATGTCATATAACATCTGTGTCCTTTCATGGAACACCTTATTTCATACGTGCATTCCGCAGATGACCCTCTATCATGTTGTAACAAATCCATTACCCACCAGCTAGCCCTTACCCCAAGATCAAGGTCACAAACTTGGCACATTCATAAACTTAACGTTGGGTAAATGTCATATAACTTCTGTTTCCTTTCATGGAACACCTTGTTATTTCATACGTGCATTCCTCAGATGAACCTCTATCATGCTGTAACAAATGCATGACCCACCAGCTAGCCCTTACCCCAAGGTCAAGGTCACAAACTTGGCACAATCATAAACTTAACGTTGGGTAAATGTCTTATAACTTGTTTCCTTTCATGGAACACCTTGTTAATTCATACATGCATTCCTCAGATGACCCTCTATCATGCTGTAGCAAATCCATGACCCACCACCGAGCCCTTAACCCAAGGCCAAGATCACAAACTTCGCACATTCATAAACTTAACGTTGGGTAAAGGTCTTATACCTTCTGTTTCCTTTCATGGAACACCTTGTTATTTCATACATGCATTCCTCAGATGACCCTCTATCATGCTCTAACAAATCCATGACCCACCAGCAAGCCCTTACCCTAAGGTCAAGGTCACAAACTTGGCACATTCATAAACTTAACGTTGGGTAAATGTCATATAACTTCTGTTTTCTTTCATGGAACACCTTTTTTTCATACATGCAAACCTCAGATGACCCTCTATCATGCTGTCGCAAATCCATGACCCACCACCTAGCCCTTACCCCAAGGTCAAGGTCACAAACTTGGCACATTCATAAACTTAACGTTGGGTAAATGTCTTATAACTTCAGTTTCCTTTCATGGAACACCTTGTTATTTCATACATGCATTCCTCAGATGACCCTCTAGCATGCTGTAGCAAATCCATGACCCACCACCCAGCCCTTACCCAAGGGTCAAGGTCACAAACTGGGCACATTCATAAGCTTAACGTTGGGTAAATGTCATATAACTTCTGTTTCCTTTCATGGAACATCTTGTTATTTCAAACATGCATTCCTCAGATGACCCTCTATCATGCTGTTGCAAATCCATGACCCACCACCTAGCCCTTTACCCCAAGGTCAAGGTCACAAACTTGGCACATTCGTAAACTTAAAGTTGGGTAAATGTCTTATAACTTCTGTTTCCTTTCACGGAACACCTTGTTATTTCATACGTGCATTCCTCAGATGAACCTCTATCATGCTGTAACAAATTCATGACCCACCAGCTAGCCCTTACCCCAAGGTCAAGGTCACAAACCTGGCACATTCAGACACTAAACGTTGGGTAAATGTCATATAACTTCTGTTTCCTTTCATGGAACACCTTGTTATTTCATACGTGCATTCCTCAGATGAACCTCTATCATGCTGTAACAAATTCATGACCCACCAGCTAGCCCTTACCCCAAGGTCAAGGTCACAAACTTGGCACATTCATAAACTTAACGTTGGGTAAATGTCTTATAACTTGTTTCCTTTCATGGAACACCTTGTTAATTCATACATGCATTCCTCAGATGACCCTCTATCATGCTGTAGCAAATCCATGACCCACCACCGAGCCCTTAACCCAAGGCCAAGATCACAAACTTCGCACATTCATAAACTTAACGTTGGGTAAAGGTCTTATACCTTCTGTTTCCTTTCACGGAACACCTTGTTATTTCATAAATGCATTCCTCAGATGACCCTCTATCATGCTGTAGCAAATCCACGACCCACCACCTAATCCTTACCCAAAGGTAAAGGTCACAAACTTGGCACATTCATAAACTTAACGTTGGGTAAAAGTCTTATAACTTCTGTTTCCTTTCATGGAACACCTTTCTATTGCATACATGCATTCCTCAGATGACCCTCTATCATGCTGTAGCAAATCCATGACCCACCACCGAGCGCTTACCCCAAGGCCAAGATCACAAACTTGGCACATTCACAAACTTAACGTTGGGTAAAGGTCTTATAACTTCTATTTTCTTTCATGGAACACCTCGTTATTTCATACATGCATTCCTCAGATGAATATCTATCATGCTGTATCAAATCCATGACCCACCACCTAGCCCTTACGCAAAGGTCAAGGTCACAAATTTAAACTTCGCACATTCATAAACTTAACGTTGGGTAAATGTCATATAACTTATGTTTCCTTTCATGGAAAACCTTGTTATTTCATACATGCATTCCTCAGATGACCCTCTATCATGCAGTAGCAAATGCATGACCCACCACCCAGCCTTTACCCAACGGTCAATGTCACAAACTTGGCACATTCATAAACATAACGTTGGGTAAATGTCATATAACTTCTGTTTCCTTTCATGGAACACCTTGTTATTTCATACATGCATTCCTCAGATGACCCTCTATCATGCTGTAGCAAATCCATGACCAACCACCAGCCCTTACCCAAAGGTCAAGGTCACAAACTTGGCACATTCATAAACTTAACGTTGGGTAAAAGTCTTATAACTTCTGTTTCCTTTCATGGAACACCTTTCTATTTCATACATGCATTCCTCAGATGACCCTCTATCATGCTGTAGCAAATCCATGACCAACCACCCAGCCCTTACCCAAAGGTCAAGGTCACAAACTTGGCACATTCATAAACTTAACGTTGGGTAAAAGTCTTATAACTTCTGTTTCCATTCATGGAACACCTTGTTATTTCATACATGCATTCCCCAGATGACCCTCTATCATGCTGTAACAAATCAATGACCCACCAGCCTTCCCCGACCCTAAGGTCAAGGTCAGAAACTTGGCACATTCATAAACTTAACGTTGGGTAAATGTCATATAACTTCTGTTAACCTTTTATGGAACACCTTGTTACTTCATACATGCATTCCTCAGATGACCCTCTATCATGCTGTAGCAAATACATGACCCACCACCCATCCCTTACCCAAAGGTCAAGGTCACAAACTTGGCACATTCATAAACTTAACGTTGGGTAAATGTCATATAACTTCTGTTTCCTTTCATGGAACACCTTGTTATTTCATACATGCATTCCTCAGAAGAATATCTATCATGCTGTAGCAAATCCATGACCCACCACCTAGCCCTTACCCAAAGGTCAAGGTCACAATCTTGGCACATTCATAAACTTAATGTTGGGTAAATGTCATATAACTTCTGTTTCCTTTCATAGAACACCTTGTTATTTCATACATGCATTCCTCAGATGACCCTCTATCATGCTGTCGCAAATCCATGACCCACCAGCCAGCCCTTACCCCAAGGTCAAGGTCACAAACTTGGCACATTCATAAACTTAACGTTGGATAAATGTCTTATAACTTCTGTTTCCTCTCATGGAACACCCTGTTATTTCATACATGCATTCCTCAGATGACCCTCTATCATGCTGTATCAAATCCATGACCCACCACCTAGCCCTTACCCCAAGGTCAAGGTCACAAACTTGGCACATTCATAAACTAAACGTTGGGTAAATGTCATATAACTTCTGTTTTCATTCATGGAAAACCTTGTTATTTTATACATGCATTCCTCAGATGAATATCTATCATACTGTAGCAAATCCATGACCCACCACCTAGCCCTTACCCAAAGGTCAAGGTCACAAACTTGGCACATTCATAAACTTAATGTTGGGTAAATGTCATATAACTTCTGTTTCCTTTCATGGAACACCTTGTTATTTCATACATGCATTCCTCAGATGACCCTCTATCATGCTGTCACAAATACATGGCCCACAACAGCCTTTACCCAAAGGTCAAGGTCACAAACTTGGCACATTCATAAACTTAACGTTGGGTAAATGTCTTATAACTTCTGTTTCCTTTCATGGAACACCTTGTTATTTCATACATGCATTCCTCAGATGACCCTCTATCATGCTGTAGCAAATCCATGACCCACCACTCAGCCCTTACCCCTAGTCCAAGGTCACAAACTTGGCACATTCATAAACTTAACATTGGGTAAATGTCTTATAACTTCTGTTTCCTTTCATGGAACACCCTGTTATTTCATACATGCATTCCTCAGATGGCCCTCTATCATGCTGTGTCTAATCCATGACCCACCACCTAGCCCTTACCCCAAGGTCAAGGTCACAAACTTGGCACATTCATACACTTAACGTTGGGTAAATGTCTTATAACTTCTGTTTCCTTTCATAGAACACCTTGTTATTTTATACATGCATTCCTCAGATGACACTCTATCATGCTGTAATAAATCCATGACACAACAGCCAGCCCTTACCCTAAGGTCAAGGTCACAAACTTGGCACATTCATAAACTTAACGTTGGGTAAATGTCATATAACTTCTGTTTTCTTCCATGGAACACCTTGTTATTTCATACATGCATTCCTCAGATGACCCTCTATCATGCTGTCGCAAATCCATGACCCACCTCCCAGCTCTTACCCAAAAGTCAAGGTCACAAACTTGGCACATTCATAAACTTAACGTTGGGTAAATGTCTTATAACTTCTGTTTCCCTTCATGGAACACCTTGTTATTTCATACATGCATTCCTCAGATGGCCCTCTATCATGCTGTAGCAAATCCATGACCCCCACCCAGCCCTTACCCCAAGGTCAACGTCACAAACTTAGCATGTTCATACATTGGGGTAAATGTTGTGCAACGTCTGTTTCTTTACAATTTGAACGCTTTGATATTTCATACATGCATTCATTTGATGATCCTCTATTGTGCTACAGCATATCCATGACCCATCCTATCCCTTTCCCCAAGATAAACATCATAAACTTAACGTTGGAGTAAATGGCTTTTTATAACTTCTGTTTCTTTACAGGGAACACCTTCATATTTCATACATGCATTCATCTGATGATACTCTATTGTGCTGCAGCTGGGTTAAATTTTGTTTTCCTTCTCTTTTCAGGGAGCGCATTGATATTTCATACATGCATTTATCTTAATATGCTATATCATGCTATATCAAATCCACGACCCACCTTCCACCACTGACCTCAATGTCAAGGTCCACCGCACACACCTTATCCCAAGGTCAAGTTAAATAATATTCCTGTGTTTTATACAAATGTGACAAGTTTGAATGAAAGCTGCCAACAGGCGAGCTTCGTTGTCTTCTGACAACTCTTGTTACTTCATCGGATGCAAATCCATCTCTTGTGACACTGCATAATGTCAGGCCTAACACTCTCCCACTACACAACATAGTATAACCAGTTTTAATGCGCTGAACCAGAAACACCATTTCCAAAGACAAATTCATAAGATCCATCAGGTAATGGACCAGATTCTTCTGCCCATACAGTTATTATAGGTTTACCTTGCTTAAGGTCATGTATTGTTTCTTTTAGGTTTGGGACATACATTTGATCTCTTACAGGAGTAGCAAACTCAATCATTTTCTCTTTAATCAACTCATCGCTTGCATTACTATATGATTTCGTTGCGTGATAATTTGTATCTCCATATATAGACAGTTTACTTTATTGTTTATCTTATTTCAAATACAATACAAATTATTTAATAAATTATTATTATTGTCTCTAATTTCAATTCTCAACTCGTCTATGATACCACTTTGTAATTTTCTATATTCCGGATTTTGAAATGATATTATATCCGATTCCCCAAACGTAGTTTTGCTGATGGATACAATACAAATAATGTTACTTATATTTCCATCTAATTCAGATTTTTATTAGCTACATATTTATCCACAGATGGTCCAAATGCATGCTTTTAATACATTACTTAATTTATAGGAGAAATTACAGAAAAAAATGATTTGAATGAATAATATTGCTGATTCCATCTTTTACCTGTATGTTCTAAGTTGTAAAAGTAGATCGGATGGGATTTATTTCACTCGAGGTCCGTAAATCCAATAAAGAAACTCATTTTCTATACTCAATTTCTTTTACCAGATTTACCGACCTCGAGTCAAATAAATCTTGTGTTTCAAAATAATTATTGAATAAACTTTATAATGATTTAATTGTAAATATTTCTATTTCAGATGACGAGAACTGTCCAGTAAAGAGCTTCGACACTTACAAGAAGCACCTCAACCCGAAACACACCCTCCTTTTCCAGAGACCGTCACGGAACTACAAACAATCAGACAAAATATGGTACGATAATTCTGCCGTCGATCACAATACTATCAGGAACTTCATGCCGAACATCAGTGAGAAGGCGAAGCTTTCCCAGAGATACACGAACCACTCACTTCGAGCAACCGCAGTGCATGTTCTCGATGCTGCTTACTTTGGTCAGACGGATGACAAAGCAAACAAGAGGGCCATGATGGCCCTAATTCGCTCACCTGACTCCATGAACATCAGAGGAGAATGTGACATTGAGTTCATGTGTTTTAAAAAAAATTGTGCTATTTTTAGATGGCGGTCATCTGGGATTAAGCGATGACTCTCATTTTACCAAATCTGAAAATGCTTCACCCAAGGATCTTAACTTATTATGAAGTTTGGCCAGCATCGACCATGTGGTTCCTGAGAAAAATACGTTCAAAATCTTGAATGGACCTTTTGGGGGCCATTATGGATGACATAATCATCCGATTCCGACAAATATTGCACCAGAGCAATCGCCTCATCGATACCTTCAATTTGATATATGACATGAGCATATTTGGTCAAAAATAAAATTTGACCCCACGGGCCACGCCCATTTTTGACTCCGAGGTCACCATTTTAACAAATTTGAAAGAGCATTGTACATCGATCATTCCTACCAAGTTTTGTCGAAATCCGGTTGGCGGTTCTTGAGAAGAAGATTTTTGAAGAATTTGTGCTATTTTTAGACGGCGGCCATCTTGGATTACGTGATGACGTCATTTTAACAATTTTGTAATCCCCCTACCTAAGGACAATGACCATGAAGTTTGGTGACTATAGGCCCAATGGTTATCGAGGAGAAGACGTTTGAAAATGTTCACGGACGCCGGACGCCGGACGACGGACGACGGACGACGACGGACGACGGACACATTGCGGTAACAATAGCTCACATGAGCTTCGCTCAGGTGAGCTAAAAAGCGTAAGAGCAACACTATCAATGAAAGTTTTCAGCACCCTGTGCAAATTTCAGCTTCTAAACCTGAGGCAGAAGTGCAAATTCTCACAAATTCACAGTTAAGTACAGTTGTGTCAGATGTATTTGATGACAGGGATGAATTTGATGTTTCTTGAGAATTTCGAGAAAAATTCGGCTACATATGACATGGAAGACAAGGTTTCGTATCATAGTGAAATATTGATTCAAAGCAGAAAGTCCAATGTTACTGTCCAGTCAAATGTTAATAGTCCGAGTAATTCAAACCGAATGCCTTTAATGCCACAACCTTGTTTATAAACTGTTCAAATATAACTATTAACTATAATAGACAAGACATGTTTCTAGAAAAGGGCCCTGTATAAGAGTCTAGAAGCATTTTTTAGTAAAAGTTGGCAACCTGACTTTTTAACATAATTAAGGTATGCTGAATTCGACTAGCCCGGTTGCCAAGCTGAATTTTGAGGTCTTGACCATCTAATTAGCATAAACAAAATGGCTGCCAAATCGACAATTTTCGGCACTGTCTTGGGACAAGCACTACTAGTTGCCGAGTTGCATTTTTTCATCACCATAATTTCTTTGTATTTTTCTGTTAGAACATGTCATCGAGTATCAAAATCTCCTGGGTGTGGATTGCTAATGGGCTTGCTTTTATGAAAATCCAAGATGGCCGCCAAAAATATGAAAAATACTATAAACTCACTTGAACAGACATTTTGGTTGTACTTTTGATGGCATGTCCGCATGCTGTCTGTTTTAATGAGCATGATAAGTATATTTCTCTATTTGTTAATAGTATAAACGAAATTCAAATTGCGAAAAAGTCCAACATGGCCGCCAAAATATTGAAATTACTACAATGTATAAATTGCACTTGAATATACATATGAGACGCGCCGCGACATAACGTACCTTCGGGTATCTGAAATTTTCGCCGAAATAAAAGGTTGTGAAAATTGAACATTATTCCTGCAAATGACTTCAGAATTTGACGCAAATTTCAGAGCAAATGCGGATTAAAATTCAGCATTTGCTCTGCAATTTTCGTCAAATTCGTACAAAAATTACGTTCAATTTTCCAAACCATTTACGGCGAAAATTCCAAATACCCGAAGGTACGCTATGTCGCGGCGCGTCTCATATTTGTTTATGATTGTAATTTTGAGGGGATGTGCACACATTTTCTGTAGCAACTTTATGCTCAATCATGAAATACAGCGCCTGGATATAATCAACATCGTATATATAACGACAACAACAATAGCAACAACAACAAAATAGATGTCACTGACTCAACATCTGCAGTCATTTATTACTAAAATTCCATTAGTGTTCAAATCTCAACAGCGCTATCATTTTTTTTCGGTTGTAGTAAAGTTTATCGCATTGGCCCTCAGAATGCATCATCGCTATCATTTATACGTATGCTACTATACTATGTGTATTATCGAATTTTGAAAAGATCACACTTGTTGTGTCTTACCGAAACACGATATTTTATTACATACTAAATACATACCGGCGTTGTTCTAGTTACATACGCTTATAAAAGGGATTGTTTGTGGGCTACAATGGATCCCATGATTAGCTTGAAGAGGCCGTCACCTGTAGACTACAGCCAGTGCATTTTCTGCCAAGCGCATAAACCCAAAACAAACCTGAGTGAAGCAACTGAACATGGACTGACAACAGTCAGGCATGCAGCAGCATGTAGCAGAAAGAAACTGAGGGACTCCAAACATATAGACGTAATTGATCGGATTGAGACTGCATTAGGTTCTGCCACACCCGTATCTCTTGTGTGGCACAAACTGTGCTATGCCGGCTTCACACACAAGGGTAAAATAGAACGTCTTCGAAAGACACAGACTGATGTTTCAACAGAGGGTGGGAGAATGTTGCAGCACAAGTGTTCCAGGTGGTACATGTGAGAGGCGTTCATTACGAAAAGGTGTGCAGCGAGTCAACTGGAGCCTTTGCATATTCTGTCAAACAACTACAAGTAAGAAGTCACGACTGATCTCGGTCATGACTACGCAAATGAGTGACCAAAATAATTCAAGCATCACATCTTGACTACGAAGTTGGCCTTCGATTGGCAGGAGTTATTGACTTAATTGCAGCTGAGGCCAAATACCATCTGAATTGTCTCAGCGCATTCAACAGGTCTACATCCAAAACAAAGCTGGAATCATCAAATACAGACCTTGCTATGATATGGCTTTGCCAGGAGCTCCGCCAATCAGCTGACAAAGGACACGTGATTCTTCTCGATGATGTATGGGAAAGGTATAAGGAGCTTGCTGAAGAATCGTCAACCACGATTCAGCAGTCCTATCAAAGCAGAAGAGGGACATTCAAGGAAAAATTTGCAGTCACAGCTTGGGGATATTTTCAATTTCTTTCAACCTCTTGACAGGTGTATATCGGAACGAAAAACAGTACTGATTCCCACTGAGTACCAGCCAACATCAGTTTTGAAGATGGAAGTAGACACACAGGAGAGCGAGAAGTTAGCTTTTCCTAAATATGAGCCACAGGATGACACTTTCCTATCACTTGTTCATGTAGCTCTGAAGATCCGTGGAGACATGATGGAAACGCCAGGACACAAAGGGTTCTCTGTCTGTGAAGAAGATGCTATAGCATGCGTTCCAGATAGTTTATATATGCTACTGAGACTGATCGTCGGTGGCCAAGCATCCCTTGACGATGATAGCAGTGGGAACAATGAAGAACATGTTCAGAGCAGAGTTCTGAGTTTGGCACAAGATCTAGTTTACTGTGTCAGTGGTGGCAAGAAATGGACTCCAAAACATGTTGGTCTCGCAAGTACTCTTCATCAAGCCACACGGTCAAAAGACCTGGTACGATTATTCAACAAGGCAGGGCATTGTTTGAGTTATGAGCAGGTGTTGCAAGTTGACACTTCATTGGCTGAGAGTAACTCTCAAAATCCATTGGGACCAAGCAACTGGGTGCTGTCATTCCACCAAACATTGTGGGCAAATAAATTCATCCATTACACATGTGATAACATTGACATCCTTGATGAAACACTCGATGGAAAGAATACTTTCCATGCAACTCAAATGGCAGCATGGCAGCGAGGCCAAACAACTGACGTCTCTCTGAAAAATCTCGAGCTGTCGACAAGACATACTTTGATTGTGCCAAATGCCCTTGAGAAGCTGCATCCTGTCGTAGTAAAGCATGGAACATGCAAGCCAACATTCACGCACCAGTCGACGAATCATACTTCAGCAAATCTGAGGAGGACAATGAGTGTGCAAGAAAAGCAAAAGCAACAGAACTAGCTTTCTTCATGCGTCGTCAAAATTCAGAAATAAAAGCTTCTTGGACAGTATTCAACCAGTCATTGTCATCAGAGGAACCAGACCAGACAGCTGTAGGATATCTGCCTATAATCCTTGCCCCCGCTCACGAAATGGATACTTTGAATACCGCCGTGAAGAGATGCATGGCAATATCTTCACATTTTGGACAGGACATACAGTCCTCACAGTCGACCAAGCGCTGTACTGTAGACTTATGGAGCTGAAGTGGTCTGTTCCCGAATACCAGGATACGTTAATACCTCGCCTTGGTGGTCTCCATGTGTCGATGAACTTCCTCAAAGCGATAGGAGATCATATGAATGGTTCCGGACTAGCTGAGGTGTGGGTGGAGAGTGG
Source organism: Conchocele bisecta (assembly GCA_029237695.1). Lineage (NCBI taxonomy): Eukaryota > Metazoa > Mollusca > Bivalvia > Lucinida > Thyasiridae > Conchocele > Conchocele bisecta. The sequence continues at coordinate 67,223,411 of CM055276.1, read as the reverse complement.
ACTCCTCGGACAAGGCACTGTAGAACGTGTTTTGACAGGAAAGGCATACAACAAAGCTTTGAGAGCACATAAACTGACTTTGCAAGCTCTGTGGCGTCTCCTGATGCCAAGCTTTCTCTCATCTGTTGCAAATGCGGACGAGGACTGTCATGTTTGCATTGGCAGGATGGCTGCTGATGACGACCAACATACTATTCCTGAACTGATAACATTTCTGGATCAGGAAAAGTTCAGGACGTTACTGGATGAATTTGTTGAGCATAGATCTGATGATGTGAACTTCAGCTTCTGGTGGCAATATATGGACATGGTCGCAATACTGCTACAATACACTCGAGCTCAACGTGATGGCATCTGGAATCTCCATCTTTACTCGTTCAGTCTGATGTTGCCCTACTTCAAGCGATATGACCACCTGAACTATGCACGATGGGGTCCAGTGTATCTAGTGGAGATGCATCAGCTTCCGGAACCAGTTCTATCAGAGTTTCAAAGGTGGGGCAATTTTGTTGTCAAGAGATCTGCACAAAAGTTCAGCCAAGTAGATCCCGACCAGGCCATGGAATGGATAAACGGCACAGGCAAAAAGGGAGGTGGTATCATTGGTATAACCAAGACGACAACAGCTCTGTGCAGGTGGACGCTCTCCTTTAACCTGAGATCGCACATAGCAGAACAAACACATGAACTGTACGGTCTCCACCGAGGGAGTACAGACATTCATAACGAAGCAACCAAATCACGACAAACAAGAGACAATGCTGACGAGAGTTCATTACTTTCTACCTTCCAAGGATTCAGCGTGTTCGCATCTGTATCACATCAGATATGTTGCAAAACATTGCTACGAAAGACCTAGCAACAGAGTCCATTCAAGATTCACTACTAAGTGCCAAGGAGCTTGGACAAGCAGAAGTCAAGACATTCGTTCAGGACAGGTGGAATGATCGTGGCTGAGCAGTGTGATGAGCCAGATGTTTCATTCCATGAACCTCTGCGCAGGAATAACGCCCCAACATTCGCCACTTTATATGAAGTGGCTAAGCACACAAAGGACAAAGACGAGAAAACTGTTCTGAAGGCTGACAGAAATGTCCTCCGGCGTCTCATTACTGCATATGAGGCGGATCGGCCAGTTGATTTGCCATCTGTACTCAAGCATGAGCTGCTTCCGGTCCCTGTATCCCTTGCCGAAATGAATGGTACACTACGCACAGGAAACAAGTCGGTACTTGCTAACGTCATATCAGAAGGCATAGACTGTCCCGAGACGATTCAACTACCTGACACATCATCTTGCCTTATCATTGATGGACAGGCATTGGTAGTAACTCTTGGAAAGCCTGATGATGCTGTGACCTTTGGAGATCTTGCCGACATATAAGTCAACACAGTGATGAAGGCGGGTTCCAAATATCAAAGAATTGATATTGTGTTCGACAGATACAGGGCAGAATCAATCAAGAGTACAACCAGAACGCGACGCAGTAAAGGCGCACGGCCCATCAGGCGGCTTGTGGAAGGCCGTGATGTACCTCTTCCAAAGAACTGGTCGAATTTCCTGTCACTAGCTGATAATAAAGCAGATCTAGCAAATTTCCTGTCTGAGGAACTGTGTTCCCAGGCGCCTAGGAATAAAGACATTGTAGTTGCCGGTGGATTTATAGAGGAACTTGAGGTCAAATCATCAACATGTACAACTGATTTGACACCTCTGAAATCCACACAAGAAGAAGCAGACACGAGATTGGTGCTGCATGCCGTACACAGCCACTTCAATACAGTTGTTGTGTCCTCCAGAGACACTGATGTTCTCCTGCTGTTGGTGTCTCACTTTGAACGTATGCAATGTGAGCATCTCTGGATGATGTCTGGCACATCTAAGAAACGGCGGTATATACCCATTGATGCAGTTTTCAACAAACTACCAAGAGGCTCAGCAGAATCCTTGTTAGCATTTCACGCATTAACTGGGTGTGACACAACCTCATACATCGCGAATCACACCAAACAATCATCATGGAAAGTCTTCGAAGTGCACCATAAGTTGCTGAAGAACTTGGGCATTGGTGCACTCACAGAGGAAACCATAAAATCTTCAGAAGCATTTGTCTGCCGAATATATAATGTCCAGAGAACGGACTCTGTTGATGCAGCACGGCACATATTGTTTTCCAAGATGGGCAGACCAGAGGCCATGGCCCCAACAAGTGATGCGCTACGTTTCCATTTGATGAGAGTTCACTATCAAGCGATGATATGGAGAAATGCACATTGCCCAACATCTGAGCTCCCTTCACCGTCTGAAATAGTATGGAGACTCGGGGAATCCGGACTGCAGCCAATACTGATGTCATTGAGTCCCATTCCAGACAGTTTGTCTCGAGATTGGTAGCATGTGCATGCCAGTACACAGTGCAAAACACAACGCTGCAAATGCCGGAAATCAGGATTACAATGCACGTCAATGTGTGTATGCCAGCAACAAATTAACGATCAGAGGCATTGCATGAATACTATGTGATTTGTCTAACAACTGTACATGCTGACTGGAATTTGTAGCAGCAATATATAACGTTGTATAGTGATACCAAATCATAGTATACGTGACACTTTGGCGAAAGTTTTCTTGAATGAAAATGACTATTTATCATAGTTAAAATAATATCAGCCCACAGACCAACGTGAACATATAACTTAAACTTACTTGGGACTTAAAATATACTTATCGTGCATATTAACATGGACACCATGTGTATATATCATCAACATTACACTAATATGGCTGGTCATGTGCAATTTATAGTACTGTCATATATTTAGGCGGCCATCTTGTATTTTTGTTGCATCTCAGATTTCATATGTACTATTACAATTACAGAAATATATTGTTGTTGCTTATTACCACAGGAAATGTGTGCACATCCCCTCCAATTACAATCATAAAGAAATATGTATATGCACACTTTATAGTATGTTTACTTTTTTGGCGGCCATTTTGGATTTTTCGCAACTTCAATTTCATTTATACTATTTCAATTGCAGACATATATTTATGATGCTTATTACAAATGTAGCACAACAAACGTGTGCATATACATGTACCCTCAAAATCGTCATCAAATGTAGGTTTGTGTGCAAATAATAGTGTGTTCATGTTTCTGGCGGCCATCTTGGATTTGAAAAAGAATGCTAAGCTATGAAGACACACCACACATGGTGGATTTTGATACTAGACGACATGTTCTAGCAAATAATGCCAAGAAAGTATTGTAACCGAAAAAACCATGAACTAATCGTAGTGCCTGTCACAAGAAAGTGCCGAAAATTTTCAATTTGGCAGCCATTTTGTTTATGCTAATTAGATAGTCAAAAACTCAAAATTCAGCTTGGCAACCGGGCTAGTTGAATTCAGCATACCTTAATTATGTTAAAAAGTCAGGTTGCCAACTTTTACTAAAAAATGCTTCTAGGATTCACATTTCATAGAAATACGTCTAGTCTATAACTTCAAATACGCGTCTACTGTACATTGTATGTTCCACTAAAAAGTGCCGATTGCTTTTGGCCAATTAACCCTTGCTACGCTGAATTAAATGTTGTAGTCTGCTGGAAATGTTTTATTTTAAATATTTCTCGACAAAAACCTGGTTTTGACAGCACATAAGAATCGTCTCCAGTGGAGACGATTCTCATGTGCTGTCAAAACCAGTTTTTTGTTAAGAATTAAAGCAAAAATGAAAAACAGAGACGGCAATTTCCAACAGCGTAGGAAGGGTTAAACATACTTAAACTATGAAAATTGCCAAAAAAAAATTAAAAATTATAAATAAACTCGACAATTTTTTTATTTGATGACATTCGGCCAAATATTGATTTTATGGTAAGTTTGGAGTTCTTCATGAATGATTGTAAAAAACTATTAAGGAGTAACTACACTGCTTATGATCTGGAGCTCCGCAGAACTTGTTGTTTACACTTGTTTTACATGTTGTTAAATTTCCAGTTGAATATGTTATTAAAATATTGACATTGAATACGAATGGCCTCACCATCAATGAAAATATTTCTAAAGAAATTGGGTATATTGAACCCCGACCAAAAAAGTGCATGAGTTATTATAGTGATCGTCCCAGCATATGTCGTCTGTCAATAACTTTTCCGGTGACTCTGTGATAGCTATTTATTTTTAAAAAAATTAACAAAACTTTGAAGCTGAATTCTTTTGGGGGGCCCTAAAATTTAAAAAAAAAAAATTTAATTAATTATTGAAAATTGTGTGAGACCAAAAAAAAAGTGAACACATTTTTTCGGCCGGATATTTTGAAGAAAATATTTTAAAATTTAAAAAAAAATTTTTTAACAATTATTGAAAATTGTGTGAAACAAAACAAAAATGAACACATTTTTTTTTCGGTCTAATATTTTGAAAAAAATATTAAAATTTAAAAAACATTTTTTTTAAATAATTATTGAAAATTGTGTGAAACCAAAAAAAAAGTGAACACTTTTTTTTCGGGCGGATATTTTGAAAAAAATTGGGCAGAAAGTGTCATATAATAAAACAATTATAGTCATTTGAGTCGGTGTACATGAAAAGTGTCATATAATAAAACAATTATTGTCTTTTGAGTCGGTGTACATGAGATTTACGGACCTTCGAAAAGTGATGTTCACCACTGGATGAATAATCCGATGCGGTGGTATCAGAATCAATTTAGCTTTGCAATATGATGTGCTACTTATGGGTGTGCCGTTTCATATAACCAACATTTGGCAACACTAGATGACCCATTGTTCAAAGTCATTATATATATTTCATATTATGTATCAAACACTTCGAATCTTAGCCCAAATGAAAGTTCCTTTACCAGATGACCACATTTATTGCTGGTATGATAATAATTTTGATCTTTCGGCCTACCATAGAATATGCACTGAATTTGGTATTGATCCAATCAAGGATTTCAGACAAAAAATAGACCATGGGAATCATAGTCTTGGTAGGTTTTCTATGGATTTTCAACCAAATGGATCATATAGGTTAAGCTATGGAGGTGTTACTGCACCATTTTTTAATGTAAACGATTCTTATGAACACAACGTCGATATTACTAATGTTTGGACAAGTTTTGTTCTAGATAACTCAGTTGGATTTACACAAGCTGGAGTTGAACGGCTGAATGATAGTATTAGCGTTTATGTTTGGTCAATGCTTGGGGATTAATCCCAAACAAGAACTTCCATTCTAGGTACTGGGAGTGCTTTTGATGCACAAAAACAATATTTAGCTAATGTTAATGATGCTATTAATATAGCTGTGGACTTGCCAACAATAATTTCAAACTATCAGGGTGTACTACAATATGCAAGGTCAGAAGTTGACTTTGTATATGGAATTGGTTTGTATATGGCTCCAAGCAACATGGATTTACAGATAGGAAGTATTAACAATTATAATAAGTTAATAGTAATTGCGACTGGGAACCAAACAGTTGGTTTTAACAATAATGTTAATAGCATATCAGTTCCACCACCTGTACAAACACAGGAAAAAAGTATTATTAAGCCACTTGATGTCAAACCTCTTACAGTTCCAATTGCTAAACATAACATTATAGCGACATCTCCAATTTCAATACCTGAACAAATAGAAACAGACAATCATGAAAATTATAAAACTGCACTAGTTACCGGTAGTATTGTAATAGGTTTAGGTTTATTATTGTTTTATTATCGAGATAGAATATAATCTTTAGCAAACATATAAAGAAGACCTGCAATTAACAAAACCCAGAAGTTATTGGCCAACCATCCGACAGCTGCACCTGCAGTTTTCAATAACCAAGCTACAATAGACCCAATTATCCCAGGTAGTGCATATACTGCCTTCCCCGCTAACATTCCCAGTAATGAACCAAGATGTTTTAATTGTTTCTTTATCCATTCTTTAGCTCCTCCTTTTCCTGATGGTTTTGGAATACTTGCAGCACCACTTGCACCTCCAGTAATACTTAAAATTAGAGTGGAAATTATAAATCCAATAGCGGTTATAGCTGAAACAATAGTTATTCCCTGTTTCTTGAAGAGAGTTTTTAGTGTTTCTCTTAATGTTGTATCTTTGTGTAATACTCTTTCGTGTGTACTTTTTATTCTATTTATTTGGGTTCTTAAGGTTTCTTTATCATTTGAAATAACTTTAAGACGAGCTTCACGCTCAGATACAATATCTGCAATTTGTCTTTCTATGCGTTGTGCCTCTGGGATGTCTGAATCCAATGTACTTGCAGCTGCTAACCTTAACACTGCTGCATCCTTATTTGTATCCACTTCATCTAAATTTGCAATGTTATTAGCAAGAGAACCTTTTGTTTGTTGCAATGCTTTTTGTAAAGCTTTAAGTTCTCTTAATGGTAAAGTTTCAAAATCACAAGTTATTGCAGTTGATGTTTCTTTTGCTAATGTGTCAATGATTTCTTTTACTGATGTTTCTGCTTCATTAACGGTATTTGGTAATTCGGACATTTCTATGTTTTCAATATTGGGGATTTCCTTTTCTAGATTTTGTATTTTAGTGACCGCTTCTACGGATAACTTGGTCCGGCCAATTAACCTGTTAAATTCTGCTGCTCCTTTACCCGTAATTCTTTTTAAGAATACAACGGATTGCCCTTTTCGAGTTATTTGTAAATCGTTCCAGTATAGTGTTCTCTCTCGGACATTTAATTTTGGCGTCATTAAACTATAATTCTGGTCTGACATTTTAAATGCTTTTTTGAATTGGTTTCTAAATTGCTCTATAAGGATTGAGTGACTCGATACGTGCACTTCCGGGTGGTCTTGGTTTCTCATTCCTCGGTTAATATCATCAGTGTCAATATCAGGGTCATAAGTCTCATTATCATAATGCTTAAAGTCACCACCTTCAGCCATTATTTATTTATATGTAATTCAAAATAAAATTAAGAAAAAATGACAACATACGGAAGAAAACTTAAACCCTACAGACATTTAAGAGAGCCACTCGGTGTGAAAGGAATAAGACAATCAATTACAATAATAAATAATCCATCTACAATTGATCAAAATCAGCAGCTTTTAGTGCGGTTTCCAAATTTAGGACCAAACGATTTGATTGTGTCTGGGACAGTTCGTTTAGCTTTTACAATTGCATTAGCATCCACTGATGACGATCGCAGAGAGGTTCAAAATCTTGGTCGTGCGATAGTCACGAAAACAACTATTAAAATATCTGGTAATGAAATTATGTCAGTTGACGATTCAGATGTGTATTACATCTATCGCGATCTATGGAAAACACCTAAAAAGCGAGGCAATATGGTTTATCAAGGTATAGATACTAGTACAGGTTCAAATGTAACAAAATTAAGAACTGGAGCAGCAAATGCTAGTTCTACCAACGCTGTAGATAAAGCTATATCAGATACATTTGGTAATCGATTCTATATACGATTATATTTTGAACTTCTTGAAGCACATATGCCATATTATCAATCTGGTTTGGGTGATAGACTCGAATATGAACTTGCATGTACTGAATATTCAAGGGTAATAATAGTCTCAGGTGATTTAGCTGCTAATTATGAAATTGAAAATATAAGTTTAGAATTTGATATGGTCACAGAGCCTAATTTAGCGACAATGGTAAAAAATCAATATATGGGACAAATGTCAATACTATATGATATAATTCTTCGGCACCGAAAAATAACTAGAAATAAAAGCGATTCTATATGGAATATAAATTTAAACACGCCTGCTAGATCCATGAAGGGAATTTTAATGTTATTTGAAGAGCAATTAGCACCTTTTGCAAGAGAAAGTGAAAAAATTATATAATCCAAAAATAAACAATGTTGAAGTAACAAATGAGGATGTGCCTAATCAACTATACAGTCAAGGGATGAAAGCATATACTATGTGGGATGAAATACACAAACACTTTGCCGGCGGAGATATTAATGATCCGATAGTGAACGATGTCAGTAAAGAATTGCATGTGGCCAGTGTGACAATTGGTAAATATCTTACAAAACAATATGCAATCTGGCATGACTTAAGAACAACATATGATAATAGTTTACATGGGAATGCACGGAGAATAGAAAATGCGAATGAAGGTATTACAATTCAGATTTCTAAAGCAGCTGAAACTGCAGGTACAATAAATATATATTTATTTATAAATCAAGACGCCCAACGTTGTATTGATTTGCCAGAGTATGCACATAGTGCTATTATCTGTGGTCAAACCGGATGTGGTAAAACGGAATTCCTCCTTGACCTACTTGAGCATTCACAGAAACAAGGTGGATATGCTGGAGTATTTGAGAATATAGTTATACTTTGTCCAACTATAGCATGGAACGAGGCTTATAAAAAACAGAAGTTGGATTGATGATGTACACCAACCAATCGACAAAAAAATAAAGATTGTTAATCCAGTTAGTAGTAATGTGGTGAAGCTGCAAGATATGTTAAGATTATTTTTTAATAAATATGCTGGAAGTCCAACATTATATATCATTTATGACTGTTCAGCTACAAGCAATTAACTAAGAAAAAGGATATGCTGTCACAGCTCGCATTCTTTGGGCGACATGCGGAGCAAAGCGTTTAGGTTATATCACAGAGATATAATTCAGTGTTAAAAGTCTTAAGAGAACAGACGAAATGGCTGTGTATGTTTTACACAAAATATAGTTTTGAGGACTGTTTGAGAGAAAATGATGTTATTCCAACCCTGGAGGAAAGAAACAAAATAAGAAAAGAGCTATCGAAAACAAAACATTCTAAGTTGCTTAAAAGAACTTATCAACCTACTGGGTATAAATTACTTAAGTAATGCTTAGTATTACTTAATAGTACTTAATATTTCTTATTTTACTTGATCTAACTTGATTTAACTTGAATTTAACTTGAGCTAACTTGATTTAACTAAGCAATTCATAGATAACAATGTTACGAATTGTTCAGTAAATAGGTATTGCTTAACATTGCTGAGTAGTTCTAAGCAAATTTATCTTAAATAATAGTAGTAATATATGAAATGTTTGAGATATTGATATTCATACAATTATTGATTATTATATTTGGATCGGTTTGGGTTTATTTAAAAATTAAATTTATATTATGCAAAATGAAAATGGACTGTGAGGAAGTTATAGAACAACTGAGTGATGATAAAGTATACACTGATAATGATGTACAATACAGCTTAGACGGAAAGAGCAAATGTCGTTTTCTGCTAGCGGAATTCCGTTTTTATTCGGCACGAATGTTCATCACGAATAAAAACGAACAGAGATTGACGAAAACGGACAAAGACGGACCACTTACATGCCTGGGGCAAAGTACTCCTGCAGCTCAGCAGGCGGTCTTACACGCCCGATAGTTTAATGTTCGTGGCGATCCGTGCCGACTGGAGAATATTCGAGAGGATACCTGTTGTCTAAAGTGGATTTATATTTTACATCTGTATCGTAACATCGGCCTATACACATGCATCACGTCACGTTTATATATATACTATTATAGTTTGCCGATCGAAATTTGCAGACATCGTAAATACTGTATAATTATCCATTGCCAACAGATCGGTAAATGGAAAGTGCGGTAAATAGAAAGTGCGATTATTACTTTAGAGGTAATTACAAATCGTATCGGTCCAGTTATTATTCGTTGATTTTACGACCGACCTCCGTTTCGTGATATCGCCTTCCGGATGGACATGCACGATGACGATATGATGACTATAGTACACAGCTCGTGCGCAAGGTATGTGCATGCGGATGTGATAAATAAGTTAGATCACGTTTGTCCGCATGTAGAGTGATATTCCGCTTGTTAAAGCTCGCGGAGTATCTCCTCGTACATGCGGATGAACCGTGATCTAACTTATACACAGTATCGCCATCGCGTCATCGTGGCTTCGTTTTATGGTCATATCGTAGTATCGTACATGTAATATCGTAGTATCGACTCCATAGCGATATTACGATGGCCTAAATGGAACACTGTAGTGGAGGGTAGAAGATCGGGTGTGTCAATGCCTACGCTGTGATACAGCTTACAATTATATCTAAAATCCACCCATCCCCAACTAGCACATTTGCGACATATCATTTTCGGTCTAGCTGCACACCTGATGGTGTTTAAAATCATCAGTCGGTAATCCAGTTTCACGTGCAAAGTGTGACCGACATTTAGAGTTCGGCGGAAACATATCAAAACCACGGTATGTAGTCGCTCACGTCATCGCAGATAAATTTATAATTACGCATTAGCCTGACATAGTGCATTGTTTGATTTCTTGATAAAGCAAGATTTGGCAGCACATGCGAATCGTCTCCAAAGACGATTCTCCTATTTTGTCAAAATATGTTTTGTAACGAAATACCGATGTAATCATGTTTTCTTTTCACATTTGTTGATTTCTTAATAAAATAGGTTTGGCAACACATGACAATCGTCTCCTTGTTTGATTTCTTGATAAAGCAAGAATTGGCAGCACATGAGAATCGTCTCCTAAGACGATTCTCCTATTTTGTCAAAATATGTTTTGTAAAGAAATACCAATATAACCATATTTTCTTTTCACATTTGTTGATTTCTTAATAAAATAGGTTTGGCAACACATGAGAATCTTCTCCTTAGACGATTCTAATATTTTGTCCAAAAAATAAATATTGATGCTTTTTGTCACATTTGATTCATTTCTTAATAATAACACAGTTTTGGCAGCACATTAGAATAGGAATGGTATGGTGCTTAACGGCCCATCAACACAAAATAGTATCATTTAGGGCCAAGCAACGTAGATGAAGAATGGATACACATTAGAATAGTCTCCTAAGACAACACCATTTGAGAGCCGCTGTGCGATTTCCAACGTTAGGCTCAAAATAACGTTACGTCGGAAATCCTAGTTTTCTGACGTCACCATGTGGAGCAGACGACGTTTCAGAATTGAGTCGCTTAACGTCTAACGTCAATTTATGTGACAAACTGAGAGTCGACGATTTTGATCTAAGTAGAAACTTTACATATAGTTTGATTATTGATGTTTGTATGATTCATGAGCTCTTGTGTCTCTACTCTAGTCTATATAATCGATGAATACCGACTACGTTAAGTACTGAGTATGCCTACCGAATCGTTTCGATGTTTGACAAACGGTTTGGATTCAGGAAGGAACGTAAACCATGTATACATAGCCTACATAGTGTTTCTGCCACCACATACTAGTTTAGTATATTTATTGTGTTACAGCGTGAAAATAAACTGTTAACTAATTAATATTTCGTCTGAAAATTTGATTTGAGGCGGATTTCACAAGGTTGTTTATACATTACTACAATCCCGAGAGGAGTTGCTTCCCTAGCCGATCGATAAAAGTCAACAGTTTACCGCTGAAGCCATGTCGGCCTTGGTGGCCGAGTTGTTTTGTGCTATGTTTGATTTACGGAAGTGGTGGCTGGAAGTTGGGTGGATGACATAAATGTATGATAGGTCTGAGTAATATGTTTAGCAACGTTGTCAAAAATTGATTACTGTGGAAGTATGGAGGGACTGGCGTGCGTACGCATTGACGAATAGTGGCCTGCTTTGTCCGATCCGCTTCTACATTGCAATCAATGTCACCAGGAACAGAAATGTGACAATACAAATCACCATACCATACACTGTTAATGGGATAACATATATTAAGAAATTCAATGCGATGTATTCATTATACATTTTAAGTAAATACATCAAAACTGATGCATTAGTGAAATTAGAAACTGAAACATGGAACCGGTTGACTGCTTTTTTGTATATCACAGTATTTTCTGTCACGTCATGCAACATTAAATGATCTCACGTGACATAGTCTCGTGGTGTAATACAATATGCCCTTGATCATGATACATCAGGTGACGATGCAATCACCGACGTGACTTACTGTGGCTGGGTACAATACAACCCATATTGTCTGGGCGGCTACGTGTATCGAGTCTAGAACATATATATGGCCACATCGCTAACTACACGAAGAGCTCATGCACAGTGAGGCAGGTAACTGCAAACCTCAATGTTGTTACATCCTGATAGCAATACATATAATTTGCACGTAGCAGCAAGATGTTGATGATTTATCAAAATTTCAGATATATCCACAATAATTGCACTTGGTTGCATACATCGGCTCCAAACATACATGTTGCACCAACACAATATAATTGTTTGCTATGCCCCTGGATATGGTACAACCGTACCAATAGTATAAGATAATATGATGTGCTCTTCAAATATGCAATGTACCAATATTATGCGTATGTGATATTTATACGGGTATTATATATATACATGCATATGAAGTTTCAAGTCAATGAGTGAAGGGTTGAGATATAAAATACGTAAAATCTTTAACGCAAAGTTTACAAAAACTTTAACGCAAATTTCTAAGACATTTGACCTTGACCTTGGGCATGTGGGCAGCATGGGTGTTACGCACAGTGAATATTTGGAGGATGCTAAACATGCATATTAAGTTTCAAGTCAATGATTGAAGCGGTTGTAGACGGCCCGCCAAGGCCAATAAATAAAAGGCCTCCAATAAAGTTTTGATGGCATTTTTTGCTATAAATGGGTACCCATGCTGATCAACTTCTATGATATGTAAGCTGTTGGATAGACGTAATGAAATTTAAAATAAAAACTTATTTTCAATGTATTTTAAATCTTAATTACTTAATTGTTATGTTATGAAAATGTAATGTTTATAATATACAAATTTATTTATTTTATTTTAAAGACTAGAATAATAGATTTATAATGTAGTTTTACAGGTACCTGGTCCATTCGTAACCATAACATTTCGTACCCATACCATTTCGTATCCGGTTTGGTCATTTCGTTTTCTTTTTTACGTTGAACGTGGCTGGCATCTATATAGTTTAGCTTAGTCAAATTCCAGGAGTTTGTGTTAATATTGATGTATCCGTTTTTATTTGGGATTCTGTTTATGCATGGTAAAACATTGTAGAAAACGCGATAATTGTCATTTCCATTTACAGCCGCCACCGCCGCGTACCGCTCGCACACACCCGCGGCCTCTACATCTGGCCCACTGGGACAAAGCTTTCATGTCCCGAACTGGCTCAGTACATTTGTTTAATGTCAAATTGCGTACACTACCCTTTGTTTAATAGTAACTTGCACCATTATATTTCTCACATTTATTTGTACGCTCTGCTTTATTTTAAATTCCATTTTTCAATTATATTTTCTACTTACTCCTTATCTGGAGAACTGGATACCATATGCTACATGTGAATTGTGGAACATAATACAGTGTATGTACTTCATCACAAATAAAGGTACCGATATTTTATAATGCAATTGTATGAACTATTAAATTAAGTGATTCCGCATAGACAGTGCATAGAAATTTGAACCGTCATTTTTCTCTGCAATTTATGATGACGTCGACGACATTGCGTTTGCGTAAAAAACATACGCCAACACGTGTGTTGTTTGTGACGTCATAGCAACTTAACTAGATGGAATATTTACAAAATTCAATGTTTTTTGGAAAGTACATTGTCTGTGCTACAAAAAACTGTCAAAAAGTACAAATGTGAAATTCGGACCCTATGGTTGGAAATTGCACAGCAGAGCTCATTTATACTTTGTACGAATAATAGCATTATTGTTGAGCCCGCTTGCGGAAAGCGAGACATAGTGATCACAATGGCGTCCGTCCGTATTTTTAATTGTTGACAGTATTATCACCGAAAACCGGCGATGCGACATGGAATGAAATGTCGAACCTATCCCATAGTCATTGGTGAAACTGTTAGCCCGGGCAAACAATTGACACATTCAGAAATAAACGATTTAATTTGTGTTTCTCGAGTCGGGTTCCATATGGTGGAGAGGAAATACGATCGATTACACACCGTGAAAATATTGTTGGAACGTAAATGTCAATTGACACGTACACCATTTCAGCTTACCGCCGTTACGTCAGCTCTAAGTATGTATGGTTATGGGCATTTCTTTCCTTCATTTATAAGGGATGGGTTGTAGCTATGGGTTATAAAATCTGACTTCCAATCTGGAGGTTGTGGGTTCAAACATCGTATTATGCATCAAAAATACTTTCATAGACTAATAGTAACTTTCACGAAGAGGTCCGTGACCGTCCAAAGGAAATGATGAAAGGTCCGAAGATCTATTATATGTATAAAATTCTGAAGTGTAAAGGTTCGAAATTGAAAATGGAAGGTTCCGGACCTTGGACTCGCCCTATTTTCAGTGTCTCACTGGTCTGCAGGATGAGGACTGTGTTACTGTCTCTATATGTTACTGTCTCTATATGACCGTAACTGTTGCTGGGACGTTAAACCCATTCACTTTCCCTTTTTTTTTTACTTTTTACTTCGTTTATATGCGTAGAAACGATAATTAATAACCTTAAATTTCGTGAATTTATTCCTCTAAATATTCGTTTCTTTGCCTGCCGACGCGACGTAGTTGAACATAGTTATCTAAAATACGTCAGAACGCGGGAAATGCGACGTAGATTTGCATAACAAAATCGTGTGGAGTGGGGATGCCCAGGACCCCCATACCAAGCTCCGCTACGTCGACAAGGACCAATGTTATTACCTCGGTGTTTTAGAGGCTCTGGCTACTCCACTGTACAGAGATTCGTCGCATATTGCCGAGTCATTTTGTCGACAGTGATAGAATTCGCACTGTTTTATATCTTTCTGAATAAAAACATAGATCAACTGCACTTAAGTCTTTAGAAGCATTTTCATTAGAAATGATTCTAAACTGCTGTCAGACTATGTGTTTGATGAGAACAATGGAAAATAAAAAATAATCAGCAGACGACAAAGTTGAATTGTGAGGGTTAAATGACGATCGGAAAATGACCACTGTACATGTATTATTCCGGGCCGGGTCGGCACGAACGCGCTATAAACATTCGTGACGATCCGTGGCGGACGTATTAGATTGTCCGTCGCGGACCAACAATCCTGTCCGCCACGAATGTCAGAAATTTCGTCACGACGCGCGTGAAAATAGCAATTCCGTCTTCAGTACCGACCAGCACGACGCGCGGATTTTGATTTCTTCGCCTGAGCTGTACATGTAGGTGAAGTAAATAATGACGGTTATCTGCGATTATTTCAGGCGGGAAAGCTGTCCAATATTTAGGTAAAAATATAACTATTTCACAACTAGAACAGTTACCAAATGAACAAATATTAAAATTGTATAACATATATGAAAACTTCTATGGTAATACTATTTTGAATATGTATGCTATACTAGCTGGTAAAGTCCTACCAATACCGGAAGAAAATCGTACTAAACTCGTAGCTGATTTAGAAGATGACCCATTTGTTGAATATGCATTGACTAGTACTTGTTGTTATATTTTAGGTTTGGTGCATTTCTGGCACCTATTACTACAATGATAACAACATAAAATATTGCCAATTTAAAAATATAAATGATACAAATAAAAATAATGGAGACGGAGAACACACAACAGATTCCTGAAGAAGAAATTCCAGAACGAAAAGAGGAGATGAAACAAGTACAATGTAACAACAAAGAATCCAAAACAAAAGGGTAGAAGCTGGCAAAAAGGGTGCTGCTGCTAGGAAAACCAAACAAGAAAGTCTTATAAATATGGTACATAAGAAAAAAGTAGACATAACACCTGAACAATCAGTTATAGTGAAAGTTCATAAAACTACATCAAACTTTACATATTTTATAGCTGGAATGGGTCTAGGTGCCGGTGTTGTGTTTGGATGGAAATTGTTCAATCGAAATAAGATTGTAACAAGGAAACCTGAAATGCCTAGTGTCGGTGATGTAAAACACAATCCACATTTTATGGAGTAAGCAATTAATTAAATTAAATTAAATTTATATTATGTAAGATAAGAAAATGACAACAATAAATACCAATGGAAAGATAATAGGAAAACTTGTTTATCACGCTGCTGTAATAACGGCGCTCGAAATAGGATATGCGCAGATAACGAATAAAATTATGAAACAGGCAGTTCCAAAACTGCAACTTGATGGATATAATATGGCGATGCTTATGTTGGATACTGGACTTGCTATTGCTACTAGGGATATGTTGGTAAAGCAAGGTATAATTCCAGATAATATTTTGAAGCAATAAGATTAGTATATATAACAAAATGGCGGGAATAGCTATGATGGTTGGTGGCGCATTGGTGAATGCATTGGCGTTTACAGGGAGCAATTTCTTATTCAGTTCATTGGGGAATGATTCGGCAAATGATGAACGCAAAAGGCATACTAATGCCGTATAGCAATTGCAAAAGGCACAGTGGGCAGAAAAAAGAACAGAGAGATTAGACTGGATTAATTAATGAAATCAGGAAACAAAATCACGCTGCTAAGACGTTTGATGATGTGGACGAAGCTATTAGAGAATATAATGCTGTTACTACTCAGATGGCAGGTGCACAACGATTACAGTCGTTTGGGAGGGAGCCAGTATTGAGTGATTATTATACACCTTCACAAAGTCAAAAAGATAGAGAAATTGTGTTTATTGTTGGCGGACTGGTTGTGGTAGGGTTAATTTCATATAAGATGGCGCAATCATTTTGAATGTGCCTGCCCACCCTATAATATTCATAACAAATGGTGTGGAAGCCCCGCATTACTACTACTCAAGAATTATTTGTTTTTAATTGCGATCCTCGCAACTTATGTAAACGTCCGTAAATACTGCAACATTCCATACAGTTCTGCATATTATTAAAATTTGTTTTAGCGTCTGAACATCTTTACGACGGTGTAATTTGGCCTAGAACACTTTGTTTGTATACTACTAATGATTTGTCTGAATATATTGGTATATTACGGTACAGATTCTTTAAGTTTTTGTTAACTTTATCAAAAATATTAATGTCTGTTGTACCTCAAAAGTGAATATATACGGTAATTACGGTACGTGTATATACATTGTAAGAAGGTGTGCACTGATATCATGTACTGCAAATTGTGATAAAACGCTATCATCTGCTGTATGCGACTGGTACAAACGATTACAATTATCTGTGATTCATGATGTAAGCATATTTAACTGCGTATTTGTATATCAGATTACAAATTTAGCACACAAAATTGTTTATTTCACAGAATTGTACACACTTTTGTACACATTTTTGTACACACTTTAGTACAAACAAGAGCTGTAGGAGAACAGCATAGCTCTACTACGAGGGTTGTCGATGTACACATAGGTTGACAAACAAGGTGGACACGGCCTGCATAACAAGAGCATGTACAAATGGGGGGAAAATCCCCAAAACTGAATATTTACAATAACAAAACTATATATTCAGCCCTGAAATCAGAATAATCCTGATCTGATGCCAGGTCATCGCCACATCAGAATCACTTGGCCCCCTCCCAAAAGCAGTTGGATTAGTAATAATCTTACTACTTTTATAATGGTCAATAACCCAATTCAATTCCCAGGTAACAAAAGAGCCAAAGATAAAAACGTACCCGAGGGCAAATTGTGATTCATATAAGGAGGAACGCCTACCATTAATTTACGCCTTCCCGTTCGCCCGACCAACCACCCACCAGCCCTGAAAGACTATGTCCTGCTCCGGTCCAAGGCCATACAACACAAGGTCACTAATGGAATGGTGCTTAACGGCCCACCAACACAGAAGAGTATCATTTAGGGCCAATCACTAATTCCCAGGGGGCTGTTTCACAAAACTTTGTACAACTGAAATGTTTGTGAATGCAAAATTATGATAGTCTGTAAATTTCACACTAACAAAGTTTTCTTGTAAACAATTATTGGCTCAATAAATGTAAATCCATAAATTGAAATTTACAGACGATCCTAAAGTTGCACTTACGAACATTTTAGTCGTACAAAGTTTAGCGAAACGGGCCCCAGGTGTGAAACTTTTGTTTGTTTCTTTGTTTGTTTCTTTGTTTATTGGTGTTTAACGGCCTATCAACAGCTAAGGTCGTGTAAGGCCGGGCAAACGGGTTCGATCCCGTATTAACCTGTTGCATTGGGGGGAAAATTCCAAAATCAGAACTGAATATTTACATCGAGAAACAATATATTCAGCCCTGAAATTAGAATAACCTGACCTGGTGGCAGGTCCATACCACACCAAAGTCACTTGGCCCCTTCCCCTAAAATAGGATTACAAACAATCGTAATACTCACATAAGGGGTATAACCAGATTCAACTGTCACATACAAAATGCCAAAGACGTATGTGAGGGCCAAACCAGGTCTCCAGTCGGAATTCCGGTAACTCTTGAGATTCACCATTAAGATACACAAGCGCCTGCATTAATCTTGTCCAAATGCCAACATTTCTGAACATCTATTAGCAATCTCAACTCGAAATAAAGCATTTTGAATGTCTGAGCTGTGCTACAACCCAGACTCAGTCAATCAAACTGTTTGATTTCATGTACAATATGCAAGTATTTTGAATAACATTAATTAAAATATTGGTAAGATTAGCGCTAGTGGTGGTGTATGGATAACCAACATACCATCCCATCCTCAGAGACTAGAAGATTGAACCCGGGAACTCACCTGACCGGACGCAGCAACAGTAGGCGGTACAGGGTCTTGTGATGCAGCCGTCTGAAACGGAAACCACACGGACATGAAACACCACTCAATCTGACTGCCATTTATCATAAAACATGGCAAATATCACACAGAAACGAGACACCACTCAAGCTGGCTGCCATCCATTATAAAACACGGCAAATATCACAAAGACATGAAACACCACTCAATATGGCTGTCATTCATCATAAAACATGGCAAATATAACACATACATGAAACACCACGCAATCTGGCTGCCATTCATCATAAAACATTGCAAATATCACACAGACATGAAACACCACTCAATGGCTGGCTGCCATTCATCATAAAACATGGCAAATATCACACAGACATGAAACACCACTCAATCTGGCTGCCATTCATCATAAAACATGGCAAATATCTCACAGACATGAAACACCACACAATCTGGCTGCCATTCATCATAAAACACGGCAAATATCACACAGACATGAAACACCACTCAATCTGGCTGCCATTCATAATAAAACATGGCAAATACCACACAGACATGAAACACCACTCAATCTGGTTGCCATTCATCATAAAACATTGCAAATATCACACAGACATGAAACACCACTCAATCTGGCTGCCATTCATCATAAAACATGGCAAATATCACACAGACATGAAACACCACTCAATCTGGCTGCCATTGATCATAAAACATGGCAAACATCACACGGACATGAAACACCACTCAATCTGGCTGCCATTGATCATAAAACATGACAAATACCACACAGACATGAAACAACACTCAATCTGACTGCTATTCATCATAAAACATGGCAAATATCACACAGACATGAAACACCACTCAATCTGGCTGCCATTCATAATAAAACATGAACAAATATTAAAATTGTATAACATATATGAAAACTTCTATGGTAATACTATTTTGAATATGTATGCTATACTAGCTGGTAAAGTCCTACCAATACCGGAAGAAAATCGTACTAAACTCGTAGCTGATTTAGAAGATGACCCATTTGTTGAATATGCATTGACTAGTACTTGTTGTTATATTTTAGGTTTGGTGCATTTCTGGCACCTATTACTACAATGATAACAACATAAAATATTGCCAATTTAAAAATATAAATGATACAAATAAAAATAATGGAGACGGAGAACACACAACAGATTCCTGAAGAAGAAATTCCAGAACGAAAAGAGGAGATGAAACAAGTACAATGTAACAACAAAGAATCCAAAACGGGTAGAAGCTGGCAAAAAGGGTGCTGCTGCTAGGAAAACCAAACAAGAAAGTCTATTAAATATGGTACATAAGAAAAAAGTAGACATAACACCTGAACAATCAGTTATAGTGAAAGTTCATAAAACTACATCAAACTTTACATATTTTATAGCTGGAATGGGTCTAGGTGCCGGTGTTGTGTTTGGATGGAAATTGTTCAATCGAAATAAGATTGTAACAAGGAAACCTGAAATGCCTAGTGTCGGTGATGTAAAACACAATCCACATTTTATGGAGTAAGCAATTAATTAAATTAAATTAAATTTATATTATGTAAGATAAGAAAATGACAACAATAAATACCGATGGAAAGATAATAGGGAAACTTGTTTATCACGCTGCTGTAATAACGGCGCTCGAAATAGGATATGCGCAGATAGCGAATAAAATTATGAAACAGGCAGTTCCAAAACTGCAACTTGATGGATATAATATGGCGATGCTTATGTTGGATACTGGACTTGCTATTGCTACTAGGGATATGTTGGTAAAGCAAGGTATAATTCCAGATAATATTTTGAAGCAATAAGATTAGTATATATAACAAAATGGCGGGAATAGCTATGATGGTTGGTGGCGCATTGGTGAATGCATTGGCGTTTACAGGGAGCAATTTTTATTCAGTTCATTGGGGAATGATTCGGCAAATGATGAACGCAAAAGGCATACTAATGCCGTATAGCAATTGCAAAAGGCACAGTGGGCAGAAAAAAGAACAGAGAGATTAGACTGGATTAATTAATGAAATCAGGAAACAAAATCACGCTGCTAAGACGTTTGATCATGTGGACGAAGCTATTAGAGAATATAATGCTGTTACTACTCAGATGGCAGGTGCACAACGATTACAGTCGTTTGGGAGGGAGCCAGTATTGAGTGATTATTATACACCTTCACAAAGTCAAAAAGATAGAGAAATTGTGTTTATTGTTGGCGGACTGGTTGTGGTAGGGTTAATTTCATATAAGATGGCGCAATCATTTTGAATGTGCCTGCCCACCCTATAATATTCATAACAAATGGTGTGGAAGCCCCGCATTATACTACTCAAGAATTATTTGTTTTTAATTGCGATCCTCGCAACTTATGTAAACGTCCGTAAATACTGCAACATTCCATACAGTTCTGCATATTATTAAAAATTTGTTTTAGCGTCTGAACATCTTTACGACGGTGTAATTTGGCTAGAACACTTTGTTTGTATACTACTAATGATTTGTCTGAATATATTGGTATATTACGGTACAGATTCTTTAAGTTTTTGTTAACTTTATCAAAAATATTAATGTCTGTTGTACCTCAAAAGTGAATATATACGGTAATTACGGTACGTGTATATACATTGTAAGAAGGTGTGCACTGATATCATGTACTGCAAATTGTGATAAAACGCTATCATCTGCTGTATGCGACTGGTACAAACGATTACAATTATCTGTGATTCATGATGTAAGCATATTTAACTGCGTATTTGTATATCAGATTACAAATTTAGCACACAAAATTGTTTATTTCACAGAATTGTACACACTTTTGTACACATTTTTGTACACACTTTAGTACAAACAAGAGCTGTAGGAGAACAGCATAGCTCTACTACGAGGGTTGTCGATGTACACATAGGTTGACAAACAAGGTGGACACGGCCTGCATAACAAGAGCATGTACAAATGGGGGGAAAATCCCCAAAACTGAATATTTACAATAACAAAACTATATATTCAGCCCTGAAATCAGAATAATCCTGATCTGATGCCAGGTCATCGCCACATCAGAATCACTTGGCCCCCTCCCAAAAGCAGTTGGATTAGTAATAATCTTACTACTTTTATAATGGTCAATAAAACCCAATTCAATTACCAGGTAAAAACAAAAGAGCAAAGTAAAAAACGTACCCGAGGGCAAATTGTGATTCATATAAGGAGGAACGCCTACCATTAATTTACTGCCTTCCCGTTCGCCCGACCAACCACCCACCAGCCCTGAAAGACTATGTCCTGCTCCGGTCCAAGGCCATACAACACAAGGTCACTAATGGAATGGTGCTTAACGGCCCACCAACACAGAAGAGTATCATTTAGGGCCAATCACTAATTCCCAGGGGGCTGTTTCACAAAACTTTGTACAACTGAAATGTTTGTGAATGCAAAATTATGATAGTCTGTAAATTTCACACTAACAAAGTTTTCTTGTAAACAATTATTGGCTCAATAAATGTAAATCCATAAATTGAAATTTACAGACGATCCTAAAGTTGCACTTACGAACATTTTAGTCGTACAAAGTTTAGCGAAACGGGCCCCAGGTGTGAAACTTTTGTTTGTTTCTTTGTTTGTTTCTTTGTTTATTGGTGTTTAACGGCCTATCAACAGCTAAGGTCGTGTAAGGCCGGGCAAACGGGTTCGATCCCGTTTTAACCTGTTGCATTGGGGGAAAAATTCCAAAATCAGAACTGAATATTTACATCGAGAAACAATATATTCAGCCCTGAAATTAGAATAACCTGACCTGGTGGCAGGTCCATACCACACCAAAGTCACTTGGCCCCTTCCCCTAAAATAGGATTACAAACAATCGTAATACTCACATAAGGGGTATAAACAGATTCAACTGTCACATACAAAATGCCAAAGACGTATGTGAGGGCCAAACCAGGTCTCCAGTCGGAATTCCGGTAACTCTTGAGATTCACCATTAAGATACACAAGCGCCTGCATTAATCTTGTCCAAATGCCAACATTTCTGAACATCTATTAGCAATCTCAACTCGAAATAAAGCATTTTGAATGTCTGAGCTGTGCTACAACCCAGACTCAGTCAATCAAACTGTTTGATTTCATGTACAATATGCAAGTATTTTGAATAACATTAATTAAAATATTGGTAAGATTAGCGCTAGTGGTGGTGTATGGATAACCCACATACCATCCCATCCTCAGAGACTAGAAGATTGAACCCGGGAACTCACCAGACCGGACGCAGCAACAGTAGGCGGTACAGGGTCTTGTGATGCAGCCGTCTGAAACGGAAACCACACGGACATGAAACACCACTCAATCTGACTGCCATTCATCATAAAACATGGAAAATATCACACAGACACGAGACACCACTCAAGCTGGCTGCCATTCATTATAAAACACGGCAAATATCACAAAGACATGAAACACCACTCAATATGGCTGTCATTCATCATAAAACATGGCAAATATAACACATACATGAAACACCACGCAATCTGGCTGCCATTCATCATAAAACATTGCAAATATCACACAGACATGAAACACCACTCAATCTGGCTGCCATTCATCATAAAACATGGCAAATATCACACAGACATGAAACACCACTCAATCTGGCTGCCA
Source organism: Conchocele bisecta (assembly GCA_029237695.1). Lineage (NCBI taxonomy): Eukaryota > Metazoa > Mollusca > Bivalvia > Lucinida > Thyasiridae > Conchocele > Conchocele bisecta. Next base: position 67,200,074 of record CM055276.1, on the reverse strand, counting down.
TTCATCATAAAACATGGCAAATATCACACAGACATGAAACACCACACAATCTGGCTGCCATTCATCATAAAACACGGCAAATATCACACAGACATGAAACACCACTCAATCTGGCTGCCATTCATAATAAAACATGGCAAATACCACACAGACATGAAACACCACTCAATCTGGTTGCCATTCATCATAAAAACATTGCAAATATCACACAGACATGAAACACCACTCAATCTGGCTTGCCATTCATCATAAAACATGCAAAATATCTACACAGACATGAAACACCACTCAATCTGGCTGCCATTGATCATAAAACATGGCAAACATCACACGGACATGAAACACCACTCAATCTGGCTGCCATTGATCATAAAACATGACAAATACCACACAGACATGAAACAACACTCAATCTGACTGCTATTCATCATAAAACATGGCAAATATCACACAGACATGAAACACCACTCAATCTGGCTGCCATTCATAATAAAACATGGCAAATATAACACGGACATGAAATACCACTCAATCTGGCTGCCATTCATAATAAAACATGGCAAATAGTTCACAACAATCAGATGAGAATCACATTTTCTTTAGTGGCCTCAGTTTGTTCCCTGAAAGAGGAATGTGAAACAACAAGAATTCCGCGGAATCAAATGTCTCGCCTTGTTCCGCCTTGACCCTGGGGCCTTGACCTTGACCCTGGGGCCCCGAGAATAGTCCTATATTCATCTACGTATCATAGTAAATGTATGTATAACGTTTGATGACTGTAGTTGATAAGGTGTTGAAGTAATGACCGCAACACAAACACTTAACATTGAATGATGACGACGCCGCCGCCGCCGACGACTCAGGAAAAGCAAAACCTTAGTCTCGCTTTCCGCTTTCGGGGGCGAGACAATAAAATGAATGCTGAAAACCGCATGAAAAAATAACAAACACTTCAAAAGTTACAATGGTTTGCCATTTGTAATTAAGTGAAATATGCGCGTTCCATGATGTCATCAATTATTTTATAATTATTTATGTTAACTACTTCATTTCGGATTAATTTATTAAATGGAATTAATAATATATTATCAAATTAAAAGAAAATGTGTTCATAGAACATGGATGCCCCACATATAGCTTCGATAGTAAACAAGACAAAATTCAAAGTCCAAAAGTGGGAGATAATCCATGGCTAAGTGTCAAAGCAAAAATAGAAATTCATTTTGTGCATCTACACACCAAAAAGAAGCTACATACCAAGCATCAAGCAATTACAGTTTAGAAGTTACAGTGAAACCTGGTTAATCCGACATGCTCTGGGACCAGGCCGATATGTCGGATTAACCAGTGTGTCGGATTGACCAGTTTTCGTGTTTTAATGTAAAGAAATAACAAATTGACCTACAAACGTGAACTACGTTTATTTACATGCATTGTACACAATAGTACAGTATGGAAACACAAATAGGAATGTGTATGGTCCATATTTATCAGACAAGTCCTTTTGTGTTGGACTAGGGCAAGTTTCTCAATTTTAATCAATTGCAGCTTCTCTTCCAAAGTCAGCTCATTTCTTGCCAGTTTTGGCGATGGCGTGCCAGTCTCAGATGATAAAATCTGTTTTTTTTAAAGGAGTTGAAAACGTATCCATATTGTTTTTAATATCACACTCGCTACATGTATTGACAAACAAACAATGAAATAGTTTTACTTACCTGCCACTTACTTGCCACAACTTACTTTTATTTTCTACTCACCTTAAGGATTGTCATTATCTGGTTATACATTCATTGTTCGCAATTATGGATTAACGACCAAACATAGGTTCCCAATGTGACCGTTATCGGCTTTTCACAAATGGCAATCAAGCGCAGTGATGACGCGTGTCGGAATACACAGGTGTGCTTATATAGTAAAGGTGTTGGCGGGATCAGGAAACCATGTCCGATTACACAATGACCAGGTGTCCGAATACATTAAATGAGATGGCCGCGGCCCGCATGTCGAGCCCGCCGAGGCATTCGATGGTCTCAGAGTGTATTTATTTGAAGTTTGATGCCCAATAAGCATACAAAGTTTCAAGCAAATCTGACTGACGGTTACCGAGATAGTAGGTATGTGAAAACTTAAACGCAAATTTTGACAGAAACGTTAACGCAAACTTCTAAGTCATTTGACCTTGACATAGGGGCACAGGGGCCGCATGAGTGGGACACAGAATGAATATATGGATGATGACTAATAAGCATATGAAGTTTCAAGTCAATGTGACTTAGGAGTGCAGAGATATAAGGTATTTAAAAACTTTAACGCAGATTTAGGACGGACTGACGCACGCACGCACGCACGCACGCACGCACTCACGCACGGACACCCGGACGTCATTGTGATCACTATGTCTCGCTTTCCGCAAGCGGGCTCGACAAAAAGTAACACAGTGCTGAATGCACGGAGTATTTAATTGTGTCCGATTCCCCAGTGTGTCGGAATACTCCGGTGTCGGATAAAGCAGTTTTCACTGTACAAGGCAAAATTGTCGAAAAATGGGAGATAATCCATGACCCGGGAATAAAAAATCGAAATAAACATTGCGCATCTACTCATCATAAAGAAGCTACATACATGTACCAAGTTTCAGGTCTGTAGCTAGGAAGGTTTAAAAGTTTTACGAGTTACAAGGTCGGTGACGGACGGACGGACAAGGGTAACACTAAATTCCCCCTCCACTATCGTTGTGGGGCATAAACATGTAAAAAAAATATTTTTGTTTTCATTAATTATATTGGAATTAATGTCGTGCCCACTTGCGGAGAGTGCGATATGGTCGGCCCATTGGCGTACGTGAGTCCGATTAAAGTTTTTCGGTATACTATCAAAGCTTCTTTAGTACATGTACTATCAAATGCCTTGGCGGGGACGACATGCAGGCTGCAGCCATCTCGTTAGAATAGGGTTGGAAACAAATTGCATAAATTTGCATAAACTGTACAAATATTGAAACGTGCATAACTTTTGATCGGATACAAATTTTTGGATGGGGTTTTCTGTATGTGGCTTATATTGTCATTATCTACCAGGACCCGGTTGTACGAACGTTCCATTAGTTAATGTATCATTAGCCTAATGACACATTAACTTTCCATTAGTTAATGAGTCATTAAAAACTGATTGTACGAAACGTCATTAAGTCCTCATTAACTAATGACGTTTTAATGGCATATTAACTAATGACGTGCTGTCATTAACCTGTAAACAGACAAGTAAACCAGTCAAATTCCAGTTTTTTAGATTCCGGTTTCTGTAATATGACAATATGACAGGCGCGCTTTTCCTGCTGCAACCGAACGATTCAACAGAAACTCACACAGGCATGATGCCTTTAACTATATTGTAGCAACGTCATGTCTACGTCATGTAAGTAGGATAAAATTAGAAATCACCGTGTCAATCTAACAATCTACTCGCAACGTACATGTACTGCGTTGAGGAATCTATGGTATTTTCGTATGACCGACCGCAGGCCCGTACGCTATGGGGGGGGGGGGGTGTTGTGACGGGTGCGTACGCATGGGGGGGGGGGGTTGGAAGGCATTTTTTTGTTTACCCACCACCCATGCAAAAAAATAATTTTCATACTTCACCCCACCACCCATGCTTTTGCATTATTGCTTCACCCCAACGCCCACACAATTGAATTATTTTTGTTTGCCCCAATCCCCATAATTATTCATTTTCCCTTGCCACACCACCCATATGTATTAATTATTGTATTGCGCCCCACCACCCATACAATTGAGTTATTTCTTTGACCCCCACCCCCAACCCCCATAATTATTTATTACCAAAATTGTTTTAAATATATTGCCAATATATTGGCAAATGGAAAGTGCGATTATTATTAGAGCTAATTAGAAATCGTATCGGTCCCGTATTCGTTGATTATATGACCGACCTCCGTTTCACCCTTCGACCAACTCGTCCGTCAGACAACTCAAAATAATACACAATAGCGACATGTTCAATGCTCATCAGATGAGAGTCGACGTGTTACGGCAGGTCCGTATGTAGCGGGGGAGGGGGGGGGGGGGGGGGGGGGGGGGGGGGTGTATATATATATTTATTTTTTCTCAACAACAAAACATGAGAATCGTCTCGAGTTTTCGCGATCTTGCCTTCCGCTTTTGAAAATAAGTTTGGCTCCAACCCTATTGTTCTGTCTGTAACTTAGGGCGACTATCTCGGCGTTACAGACAGAAAATTCGGGTTTGTTTTGCTCATACATGTGTCGAAAGCATGTCGCGTTTTCGCGATCTCAACCTATGCGAGAAATCGCGAAAAAGCGAGGTTGTCACATTTGATGAACAGGACACGTACCCGTTGTTTTAGGAGACGTTCATCGTGTGCTGCCAAAACGTGTTTTTATTAAGAAATAGAGCAAATGTGGACAATCTTCAGTATTTCTTGAGACTTGACAACTAAAACATAATTTGACAAAATATGATAATCGTCTCATGTACTGCCATGCCAATACATGTTTATTGAAAAAAAAACATATATGATACCATATGACAGGGGCTTAGTTAGCCAATTTTAATCTGCAGGCCCGGTTGACGACTTCGAGCACCTTTGGTGCGAGTATGCTAGGGGGGGTGGGGGGGTTTGGGGGGATGCCCCCACCCCCACCCCGAAAAGAAGGTAAATGATGCACTCTGGCACATTATTTTTTCCATTTTCTCGAAAATTCTGCAGTGCCTTAATGCAGCTGCGCGCCTGTATGATATATGGTGCAGTCTGTATCGCATCGTCGACCTATACACAAGATGGCGAAAACGGGAGACCAAATCGCCAGACTGCGAAATCATCTGTCGGTAATCCAGTTTCACGTGCAAAGTGTGACTGTAGAATTCGGCGGGGGGACAAACGTATGTAAACCACACTATGTAGTCGCTCACGTCATCGCATCGCCAATAAATTGATATTTTCATAATTATGTGTTTGATCTCTTGATATTAAAGCAAGATTTGGCAGCACATGAGACCAATGTATTTATGTTTTCTTTTCACATTTGTTGATTTCTTAATAAAATAGGTTTGAAAACACATGCGAATCGTCTCCTTAGATGATTCTAATGTTTTGTAAACAAGACATATTGATGCTTTTTGACACAAACGTTTGACACATTCAGAAATAAACGATTTAATTTGTGTTTCTCGAGTCGGGTGGAGAGGAAATACGATCGATTACACACCGTGAAAATCTTGTTGGAACGTAAATGGACGTTTTCGAATGGTAAGTTTCGTTGACTATGTTTATGCTGTTAAGCACATTGTTTATTCGACTGACCAATTTTGTTTTTTTACGTAGAGCAGATTCAGTGTTCCTACTCAACGGAAAAATCTCGCCGTTAAATTAGTCACGTGATCAAACAAGATGTACTTGGGATGTAGCGTTCGTTCTTGAGACTGTGACTGGAGAAATGAAGCTTATGGGATTTATGACCAGTGCCGCTCCTGATCAACATTCAAATATAGCCTGATAACGATCTATATTCTTTGTTAGAAGCATGAAAAAGAAGGTTTCATTGGTGAAATGGCGAACAGTGCAGATCCTGATCAGACTTACGGATGCACAGGCTGATCTGGATCTACACTGGTGGCAGAACGCATAAACCCCATTTCTCCAGTCGCAGCCACATGTTATGTATGTACGATCGCCATATGTATCATATCGTCCCAATGGGTGGTTGGTTAGGAGCATGCGAATGGTAAAATGAACGGTAGGATTCATCCTTTCCGGAATCCCGATCTATCTGGTTTGGCCCTCAGGTACGTTTTTGGCCTTCTGGTACTCGAGTTGAATCCGGTTATATCCCATTTTAAGAGTAGTGTAATTATTACTAATCCTATTACTTTTAGGGGCCAGGGCTAAGTGACTCTGGTGTGTTTAGGACCTGGCAACAGGTCAGGTTATTCTAATTTCAGGACTGAATATATATTATTGTAAATATTCAGTTCTGATTTTGGGATCCCCCCTCCAATATCACAACAGGTGAGATACGAGACTTGACCCCGTTGACCCGGCCTAAAATGACCTTGGCTGTTGTCAGGCCGTTACACAGCATTACTCAATCAATCAATATATTGTTTTGGTCTTAATGATGAAACTGTCATGGTTGCGTTCTGAGGTAAATCTTATATTTATTCCTTTTAATGATGGCCATGTTTTCAGCCATTAACGCTAGGAATCCGAACAATACCAAAGTTAGCTAAATTACTTCTGTAGTTTGTCTGAACACCATTCGTTTTTTACCGCCGTTACATCAGCTGTTTATTCTAAGTATGTATCGTCGATCGTTAGGGGCATTTCTTTAATTCATTTATAAGTGATGGGTTGTGGCCTATTGCGTAGAATATCTGACTCCAAATCTGGAGGGTTGTGGGTTCAAACATCGCCTTATGCATCAAAATATACTTTCATAGTATATTCACCCCACTGGTCTGTCGGATGAGACTGTGTTTCCCGTCTCTATATGACCTTAGCTGTTGCTGGGACGTTAAAACTCATTCACTTTCACTTTTGTCTTCGCTTATACGCGTAGAAACGAATAATTAAGAAAACCTGTTAAAGTTTTATTTTTCACCCCGTGAATTTATTCCTCTAAATATTCGTTTTCTTGGCATGTTGACGCGATAAGACGAAAACGTTAATTTACATAAAATAAATCAATAAAACATCGATGCAAAAACGTGATTATAATACGTATTATACACATTTTTTTTACACAGTGACTTCAAAGTGTTTTTCCGCCTGGAGCCGTAGACCAGAAGAAACGGAATTCGTTTCTACACTGCGTATGCGAAGAAACGAAGATTCTTCTTCATCTAAATTGCTTGGCCCTAATGATACTCTTTGTGTTGATGGGCCGTTAAGCCAATTTTCAATTCAATTACATGAAATGTATGTACAGTAGAAATGTGCTTGTATATGGATAAAATGTTATGTAACGCTAGTGTGAAAGTTCAAAAACGTCCATGTAGTCGTAAACGTTACAGTACATGTTACATAGCGTCTCCCTTGCTTTATACGCGTATCTGTTTCTGATTTAATTTCATTTATGTGTGTCAGATTGCATTTTAGTGAATACAATTTCGTATTTGGTAAAGTCGTGCATGTATCAATAACGAGGGAATTGTATTACACACCATGTCATTAACCGCCGTGACTCATCAAAAAATCTGTGAAATAATATGTGACGCGCCAAGCGAAAACATCCTTTATGGATCAATGAATTTGGTATCAACGTATTTTGTTCGTTCCACGTGTGACCGTAGTGGAGGTAGAAACATTGGGTGTGTCAATGCCTTACGATGTGATACAGTTTTAAAATAAAAATTTTATATCTAAAATCGATTGTCGGTTCGCCCCTCCCTACTTGAACCCAGAAATGTCGCTGCCCTAGACATGCAAGTGGGCCCACTATCGTCAGAACAAGCTGTGCCCGAGAGTCGTCCGCCGCACATACAGCGAGGATACATAAATAAATACTCCGTTTTTTAAACGAGCGTATAAAAACATATGCCGTCGTACACCCCCCACCCCACCCCCCCCCCCCCACCCCACCCCCACCCCACAAATAGCACACTTGCGACATATCATGTTCGGTCTAGGTGCACACCTGATGGTGTTTACAATCATCTGTCGGTAATCCAGTTTCACGTGCAAAGTTGTAAACTGTAGAATTCGGCGGGGCAACAAACGTATGTAAACCACACGATGTAGTCGCTCACGTCATCGCATCGCAATAATTGATATTTTACATTTAGCTTGTCATAGTATATTTTCATAATTATGTGTTTGATCTCTTGATAAAGCAAGATTTGGCAGCACATGAGAATCGTCTCCAAAGTCGATTTTCCTATTTTGTCAAAAATATGGTTTTGTAAAGAAATACCAATGTATTCATGTTTTCTTTTCACATTTGTTGATTTTTCTTTAATAAAATAGGTTTGGTAACATGAGATCGTCTCTTAGATTGATTCTAATGTTTGTAAAAAAACACCACATTGATGCTTTTTGACACAAAACGTTTGACACATTCAGAAAATAAAATCGATTTAATTTGTGTTTCTCGAGGTCGGGGTGGGAGGAGAGGAAATACGATCGATTACACACCGTGAAAATCTTGTTGGAACGTAAATGTCAATTGTCACGTACACCATTTCAGTTTACCGCCGTTACATCAGCTGTTATTCTAAGTATGTATGGTCGCTCGTTAGGGGCATTTCTTTCATTCATTTATAAGTGACGAACTTTCCCTATTCGAGCCACCATAGGAACGACCCCTCTACCAATTAGCACGTTTAACATACATACATTAACATACATCATTTAGTGTCTGCCGATGTTTACAATTATCAGTCGATAATCCCGTTTCACGTGCAAAGTGTGACTGACATTTAGAATTCGGCGGAAACAACCTTACCATAACCACGCTATGTAGTCGCTCGCAAGTCGCTCTCGTCATCGCATCGCCGATATAAATTGATAATTATGCATTGATTAGCGTTTTATTTTTAAAATTTGTTTGATTTCTTAATAAAGCAAGAATTTGGCAACACATGATAATCACTAGACGATTCTCATATTTTGTCAAAATATGTGTTTTGTAAGAACTAGCACAATATATGATTTCTTTTTTAACATGTGTTCGGTTTCCTAATAAAACATGTTTGGCATACATGAGAATCGTTCGACTAAGACAACACCATTACATTTTTTCGACAGCAGTATCACCAAAAAAAACTAGCGATGCGAACATGGAATGAAAGGTCGGAGCCTAAAAACCATAGTCTCTGGGAACAATTGACACATTCAGGAATCGCCCGATTTACACCCAGCCTCACCAACCTGTCGAATTGCGGCTCCATGTTTTTTATGGGCGGGGGTGGGGTGGGCAGAAACATCAAGGACCCGACGCAACGTGTTTGTGTGCTAGTACTGGGATGAATTTGATGTGATTAAAAAAATCAGCGTCACGGTTGCAAACATAGATTAGAAACACGAATATTTCTGTTTCTAAAGTCGGGTTCATTATAAACTTCCATAGGGTGGAGAGGAAATACGATCAATTACATCCGTGAACATTCTTGTTGGACATACAATGTCAATTATCAAATAGGCCGTAATTTGTACGGCAGCATAAAAAATGGGACATTTACATTCTTTTCTACTTCGTTCTACCGATATAGCAGCTCGTTCCCACGAGGATAGGATCTCGTTCCCAAAAGAATCAGTTTCCACAAACAACGCATGTGCGTGTCATTGTCAACTGCAGAAATTCACATTGTGGTTTTTATGCGACGTATAAAAAAAAAAGTGAAATAAACGCCGCTATTAGTATAAGGCGCCGTGTATTGGTCGTGTTCATTAAAGATTAGTCACATGTAGTCAGAAATAAAGTAGAAAAAATGTGTTCATAGAACACGGATGTCCCCCTTTACAAACAAGGTGAAACATAACTCCCCATAGTGAATATAAAATAAATTGGTGCAGTGGGGCATAAACATGAGTGGTACAGAACGAGTCTCATACAAATCAAACTTAAATGTTGAATTGAATTTTATTTCCATACAACAAGCTAGGTCACGTACATACAATAATGCCAATATACATTCTAATTTTATTTTTGGCTTAACGTTAAAGATCAACGTTTTCCCCGCCCAGGGTGTGGTGGTAGGCGGGGGTATATTAGAGAAAATTAGACAGGTAAAAAATCACGGTGACAGGAATTAGAGACCTAAAACAGGGCGGGGGTTTGGATATTAGATAAACCACATCATGCCGCTGTATGGGAAAAAAACACACTCCAAGACATCACCATGGGCATGGGAAATGAAACAGAAAAACATTGATTTAGTAAAGTAATCACTAGTTGTGATATTACAAACAAATTTTATTCTTATAGAAAAACATATTACATTTTATTGTTTTTGCTGTAATATAGATCATGTGTGTTTATTTGTAAGACATCATGCATTAATCGAATCGGGCAGTATTTTCTTTTTAATCCAGTCGCATCGAAATTACCAATCACCCCACTTGTTGTTAGATCGAACACGGTGTAAGGTGTCACTAGCCTATTATTAGATCGGGATGCTGAGACGAGTGACGTCACTGTGTAAGTTCGCTGCAGCTGGTGTTGTTTAAACTTGAAGGCAAACACTGTCAGTGACAGCATTTACAAGAGTTTGCGTGTGTTACACGCATTTTATTCTCAAAGTGCTGAATGCCCTTCAGAGTTGCAGAATGGAGACGGGACAAAATTACTGGGATTTTTGGATTTGTTTACGCAATAAATATGTAAGTAGCATTGTATAAAGGAATCTAGAGTAATTTGAACTTCATCTTCACCATTTCATCCGTCTTTTCTGTTGTTTTTTAACGAATCGACAGCAATGGCCGCCATCTTGGATAATTCACGAAGGCTTAATGACAGGAGCACGCGCCCTAATGATGGTCCAGTACCTACATTAACTAATGATAAGTTAATGACGACTTAATGATAACTTAGTGTTCGTACAACTGAATTTAATGATAAATTAGTTAAGGAGTCGCTAATGAAAAGTTAATGAGTCATTAGTGCTTCGTACAACCGGGTCCAGATCACAAACATATTTACTTGCCCTTGAAGCCATTTGTGATCAGTGTTATGTCTAATTATCACCTGCATTGTTTACCATACCATTTTTTTCATTTCTTCCCCAAAGGGTTGGGTTTGTGAATAATTTCACAAAAGTGATGCGCATTACAATGTATTAACTCCTCTCTCTTTTCTTTTTTACTCATATTTAGGGGTAGAATGGCTCGAGGACCACATCACACGGGCATTTAAAGCCCAAAACCAAAAAAGGGCAGGCCAATGACCCGTTGGCCCGTTTGTTTCCGAATTTCCTATATCTGCCATACAGTCGAAATATGTGCATTAAATGAAGGAGGCAATGAGGCGGTTAATTTACCTAGCAAGTTTGATTCTCATATCGCACGAAGCCGTATGTAAGACCGTGAAAAAGGCTGAGTGTGAGTGCATGTGATATATGGAGACTCAGCCGTAACAGTGTTATCCTATATGATGATGATATTTGACGGTTGGTCATATCGGACAGGGCATGATCGATACCGGGGTACGCTAAGTATGATGCAATATGTTTTCGGGCCCAGCTACTGTCGTTTCGAGGCTTATCATTATATACGAGTTGCTATTATTCGAGTTCAGGTGTGGCGTTTATATGTTAACTCCTAATACACCAGAGTAATAAATAGAATTTCTAATACACTCTATAAATATCACGCAATCTGATTGGCTGATGGTCATACATTACAGGTATATCATTGTTGATGAACGGTTGCAAATTATTTCAATATGTATTCCTACGCCAGTAGTAAAGGAGTGCATTAGAAATAGGTTAACCGCATTGTAATTTTAAAATTTGAGGCTTATATCAGAAAATGATAGGTCGCAAAACATGTGTAATGACTAATGGCTCCGCCAGCGCGTCGCCATTAAACAGATTTTCCGACCTATCATTTTCTGATATACGCCGCAAATTTCAAAATTACAATACAGTTAACCCTATAATATAATAGATGGCCGCGGCCCACATGTCGCGCCCGCCGAGGCATTGATAGTATACCGAAAAAACTTAACCGCCAATATGCCGACTATATAGCAATGTCCGCAAGCGGGCGCGAAATAAATGAGAACCACTAAATAAAAATGTACAATGGCCTGCTTATGCAATATAATCTTACAGGAATGACGATGTAATATATTCATTAAACTTGCTGACCTACTTCCAGGGCTTAAAAATTCACTCGCCCCACTCGCCATGGCGAGTCAATTTTCGTGTTGGCGAGAGGATTTTCTTGTCACTGGCCCGATTTGGCGAGTGACAAATCGGGAAAGGCCATTCTGTATTTTCCGAAAATTTACGGAACTGACAAAATTTGCATCTTAAGTTCCATTCTTTTATTGGTTTTCCTAACGCTTTCCGCGATCTCAAAACCGGAAATGATTTTTTTAATGTTTACATTAGAAACCGCGGGATATTGATCAATTTACAGCATCCCTGTACTAAGACAATTGGAGTCCAGACAGTTAACTATGCGCTCGGCGGGTAGTTTTTACTCACTCCTAAAACAGACCACGGTCTCGTTTCTGCTGACAGTGTGCCTCGTGTGTGTTAGTGAGGGGGTATTATCACCCAGATGCAATTTGTGCAGGGCGTGTCGCTGGAAGTGTACTGCGTTTAACTACACACTTTTTACGATGGTCAGCGTACACTTGCGATATTAATAATCAGCGAATATACTGAATCAAAATAAAATAGTTTCAAGACGCTGCATACATAGCCACTGCAAAATGAATCTGTGTATTGGAAACGCTTAATATAGTTACAAAACATCTGGAAATTGATGCGTAGATCGTCTTTTATAAATGATGCACCCGTGTTTTAATTAAAAGTGTGGTTGTGACTGGGAAAAATGGGAAACTATGGGATTTGTGACCTGTGTATGTCTGTCAAATAGCACACCCTCCAGTCATGTAGTCTGATAATAATCTATATTGCATGTTTGGAAGCATGATTGGAGTGTTTCATTGATGGAATAGTGAACAGTGCAAATCCTGATCAAACTGCGGATGCACAGGCTGATATGGATTACATGGTCGCAGAACCATAAGCCCATTTCTCCAGTCACAGCACAAAATAACACTTGTTCTAGTTATACTTTATTATTGCATAAAAATTAAAATTTCAGAAAGCATATAAACATGTTACATGTATGTACTATTCTACTGGATGGTTCTAAAACAAGTTAATTGCTTAACCTTTTTCGAAAAGGTATTACTACTTCTTGCATTTTCCCAAAATGTAATTGTTGGGCAAGTAGCATTTTGGTCTGGGCGAGTAGATTATAATTGTACTTGCCCAGGCGGGCAAGTACAAAAAGTGAATATTTTTAAGCCCTGACTTCAGAACAAGAGTGCCGTAAGTCACAAAATACGCCCGTCGAATATGGGCCAGACAGCGAAGATGCAGAAATGTGAAGCTGTCACCAAGGCAAGAAACATTAATGAGAATTTGAAACTGTATAGCATTATTTCTTCATCTCGAAGACGTGTGTATAGTTTCAGATCGATCGACTGAACGGTTTCAGAGGAGTTGTGTACACAAACTCTGTACCCTATATAGAATTGTATACAAAAATGTAGACAAACTGGCTAAGTTAAAAAGATGATATTTTTGTTAAAAAATATTTTTTCAGTATAAAAAACCAAGGTACACATCTTCAATATGTGTAGAAGACGTGTGTATAGTTTCAGATCGATCGACTGAACGGTTTCGGAGGAGTTGTGTACACAAACTATGTACCGTATATATAATTGTATAGAAAAATGTAGAAAAAATGGCTAAGTTAAAAAGACGACATTTTGTTAAAAGATATTGTTTCGGCATAAAAACACGAAGGTGCACATCTTCAATATGTTTAGAAGACATGTGTATAGTTTCAGATCGATCGACTGAACGGTTTCGGAGGAGTTGTGTACACAAACTGTGTACCGTATATATAATTGTATAGAAAAATGTATAAAAAATGGCTAAGTTAAAAAGGCGATAATTTTGTTAAAAAATATTTGTTCGGCATAAAAACACCAAGGTGCACATCTTCAATATGTGTAGAAGACGTGTGTATAGTTTCAGATCGATCGACTGAACGGTTTCGGAGGAGCTGTGTACACAAACTATGCACCTTTTTTGTCAGCCGCCAGCCCCGCGGTAAAACATAATACGTACCGTTTTTTAAAAACGGTCGTATAAAAAGCATTTAACTCAGCAGAACTTAGTTATACTTTTGAGCATTGCTTTATTTACCAGCGCATCACGCGTCGTTTTATACCCACATTTTGTGATTTGACACACCAACATTTAGAACTTTTGTAATATTTCTATAGTACGACATGCCATTTATTCAGAAGAGACCAATTTGACACACCAACTCAAAATAGCAGATAAAACACTGCTTGTGTTTACCCTATTGGCAGGTTTGATGACGAGATGCACTGTGAGACCATCCTTGATGCTGCTTTTCTCCAGTGTATCTCCATCCTTGAGAACCTTGCCAGCGAAGATTAGACGCAGCTGTTCCACCACGATGCCAAACTTCTCCTCTGCCAGTTGCTTCAACTGAAAATAAACCATTTAATTATTTACATACAAGCGGTGAAAATAACACGGTAAGGCCAGTTTTTTTTTATTTGTTGGTTTACGGATTTTTTTTCCGCGAGATCTGGTCGGTCGGTCGGAAAAAAATAAAAATAAAAAAAAGTTTTTTCAATTTTGTTATTCTTTTTGGCACAGGGTTGGGTCGGTCGGGGAGAAAAAAAAAAAAAAAAAAAAAAAAAAAAAAAAAGTGTCGAACGCGGATGCCACCGGCGGCATATTGAAGAAACTGACAAACGGGTGAACCAAAAGTGTTAAGTCAAAGGGTGAAGGTCATATGTAGTATGGCAATTCAGGTGTAACATACATGCAAATGAATGAAGTATGGAAATATTGAAGCAGTTAAGCAACTTATGTAGATGCTATGGCCAGTTTGAGAAACTGTGACAAACTGGTTAACCGAAATTGCTAAGTCCTTTCAGCAGCCCTGTGAAGGTCAAAAGGTCAAGGTAATATAAAGTATGACAAGGCAGGTGTAGCACACATACCAATGAATGATGTGTTGAAATATTGAAGAACTTGTCATGAGCAACTAATGTAGAAGATATGGCCGGTTTGAGAAACTGCTACGAAGTGGTTAACCGAACGTGTGACGGACAGACGGACGGTCCGAACACCATAAAAATCACCTTTTTACGGCACATGGTTGGGTCGGTTCACCTTTTTAAGGCTCATGGTTGGGTCGGTTTGTGGTCGATAAAAAAGAAAAAGGCCAGTGATTGTGATAGAGTGAAACTTGTGTTAACCGGCATCGTCTCGGACCAAGAGTTTGTCGGTTAACGTAGGGAGTCGGTTCAGCAAGTTTCTTTATATTCTACATAGCAACTCAGTTTCATATTCACATACTATTGAATGTTGATCACTGTGAATGGGTTGTGTAATGCGTACATATTAATACCGTATCTGGTATAATTAAATACAAGAGTTGTCAGAAGACAACGAAGCGGCGATATAGTTGAAACGAATATCAGTGGGGGTGGCACGAGTGTGGATTTGTGGCAGGGCGGTAGAGGACCCTAGGAAGAACGCATACATGAAATATGAAGCACATTGGAGCAATAAAACAGAAAATATAGGCCATTTACCCGAGCGTTAAGGTTTTGAATTTTTGCATTCAATCTGAAACAGAGATATATCAAATCATATCGAATCGTCCATTCGCAGGTTGTTGTTGTTGTCGCTGCTGCTAAGATCCGGTTTGTTTTTTTTTGGATCAGAGGTAAAAAAAATCTAAAAAAAAAATCGGAAATTAAATTTTTTATTTTTTTCCACATTGTCAAAAAATCGGGTCGGCGGATCTGTAAACCAACTAATAAAAAAAAAACTGGCCTAATAGACTGCACTCGGTTTTCGTTGCACGAGCAGTTTTAACTATATTAAAAGACCGAAATTCACACAAAACCTTTAGAACATGTATGCACATTTCGCCATAGAAGGAAAATGTCCTCAGTTAAGTTCTAAATATGTTTCTCATCATCGAATTGTGGACTGCTATGCACGAAAACAGAGTAGGTGTATGGACAGAACGGACCATGGACGGGTCGGACAACATTTATTATATCGGCCCACGCGCGAAGACGAGTCTGATCACCAACATAAGACAGACAGGCTGGACCACATTTCATATGGACAGGTTGGACCACAACGAATTATGTTACAAGCTATGAAAACAAGAATTCTGCTACGGAAGTGGTGTCACGCCTGCCAGGCATTTGACTGTAACATGATCATGTGCGAAAGTAAGCATCGAAGACCGCCCGAGAAGTGCATGCTTAAAACACGAGAAAGGTCAAGGTTGAAGAAACTTAGTATTTCCACAACTATGTGAAGGTCAAAAAGGTGAAGGTCATGATAATGGTGGCATTAGTGTGTTCCAAATGCTTACATGTATCAAGTTTCCAAATAGCGAGGCAATATACGATGATGAAGAAACTTGTACATGTACAAACCTTTTGACACACACAAATTGGCTATTTAAAGTGTTTCCGCAATAATGTGAAGGTAAAAAAGGTCAAGGTGATGTTAATGGCGGCATACAAATATGTATGACAGAGATACATAAAATAAAAGTGTCTTCCAAATGCTCACATATATAAGATGTCCAAATAATGAAGCAATCCATCAAGTAATATACAGTTATACCATGATTACGAAGTTTGTACAAACTTTTTGACATTTTGGACAACGACAACGACGGAAAAAGAGGCGACTATCGTCGCACCTTATGCTAAAGCAGGCGCGACAAAAACAATGTGTGATTTGTCAATTTCAAGAAATAAATGTGTATGTCATATGACGATATTTCCTGTATGAATTGTATGGGCTTTGTACTGGACCACTAATCTTACCAGGTGAAACAGATATGCATGTACCTATGTGAATGAAACATGATATTTCGGCCAATTAATGACCAATTTACTTGGGAACAGTCATGTTACGAGGTAAAAACAGTCCTATATATGTTGGTTTAAATAAAATGTGCAAAATGCTTGATGTTATCGCAGAAACGTTTGATTTGTAACCACTGGTAGTTCATTTATGCACTTTGGTTGGCTTCCTTTATTCTGTATGTGGCCGGATGATATTCCGTGGCTAATTTTATAGTTTTATAAGTTATCCTGATTGTTATCCTTTTCATGCTGTATTTAAGGATGTGCAGATTGTATTAATAACATTTGAGCTCGCTCCACGCTTTTAACTTGACTGAACTGTCCCGGAGCCGAATAGAATAGGCGTCAAACAGCTCTGGGCTCAAAGTTCATTGGCTGGGATTATTGGTTTATATTGGTTGATTTAATCATGCAGTCATGCATGCACAAGTTGTTTCCTTTTTTCGTGCGCTAGAAATTGAATTATAAAAGCAGTTTTACTCCGAAAGTCGTTAAAGTGTGCAATGGGGTTTCATGTGTAAATAAGTGTTAATAACACTTTCAGTTAATTAATTCAGTAATATAAGGTACAATATTTTAGTGGCAGTACGAATTGTTATTTCGTGGGAACGAAAGTTTATAAATTAGGACTGGTCCTGTTTATTGACAGAGTAAATTATGACAATTTATCAGGTAACTGCTGCCACTATAAGTTGACCCGATGACCCACATCAGTTGAGAGTTGGACCGGAGCTTCACCATATCCAGGGTTTCCGAAAAAGAAATCTGATTTGGCGAAAAAAAAATATCTCTAGTTGCAATTTTCCGACCCGGCAGCCATACCTGGATTTTCCCTATCCGCAGTCTATAACTCAAACGTTTTCCAATGAATAAATCAATAATAACCAATACTTGAGACACAATTGTTTACAAACACAGCTTTCTTATCTAAACGTGTCAAACATTGTGTGTATTCTATTGCGATTGACACGGGTCACGTGCAGCGGTGATGTCATGCTGTGATTTGATCCGTTAAATTACGCTACTGCAGTAGCGTCACCGTGTACAGTGGTAATCATGGTAAAATCTGCATGTTTTTGGCGACTTTCATGATTAAACTTTGGGGGCGACGTGGGCGAAGTTGTCGCTTTTTTTTTCACCCAAGTCGCCCTATTTGTCCTGCATAGAGAAGTTCACTTCGCCTTAAAAAAAATATCGCAAAATATCGGAAATTCTAAAAAAAAGCTGGAACCAAATTTGTTCAGGTAATCCCCATTTCCTATATCTCGCTAATTGCAGGCCTGCCAAACTGTACGACACCCGATTGTTTGACCAAACGTTCATCACATCATTACGCGATTCACTAATGCCCCAGTCATAGTGTCACGTTTTTGCCGCGCCGTTGTGCCCCGTTTCTGACACCCACGATTTGGAAATTTCAGCCGGGTGACACGATGTGCCACGTGCTAGCCACGTGCTATCGACGATGTCGCCTCGTTGTAGTCCCGTTGTGACACGATTGACAGGTGACAACGAATATCAAAGTCGGGCTATGCCTCGCT
Source organism: Conchocele bisecta (assembly GCA_029237695.1). Lineage (NCBI taxonomy): Eukaryota > Metazoa > Mollusca > Bivalvia > Lucinida > Thyasiridae > Conchocele > Conchocele bisecta. The sequence goes on along the minus strand of CM055276.1, from coordinate 67,181,864 downwards.
GCCGCCACTCTGTCGCCTCGTTGTCGCCACGTTGTTCCACGCTGTGCTTCGTTATGCCTCGCTGCCGTCACGCTGCAACCACGTTCAGTTAAAACTCGGCATGCACTGGCTGGCTGGCTGCTCTTGTCCGTACGTCCGTCCGTCCGTCCGTCCGTCCGTCCGTGCGTCCGTGCAAAACGTTTGTGTGGCGCGCTCAGCAAAAAGTATTTCACCTAAGGTCATGAAACCCTTGATGTATTGAAAATAGCTGTATTTGAGCTTGTGTCGAACACTGAGCAAAACGTATATCCTTTAGGAAACTTCAAAAGAATGTTGCACTTACGAACATTTTAGTCGTACGAATTTTATTGAAACGAGCTCCAGAGATGATTAGGGAAAATAAAACAACAACGGTAAAATGTTTACAATCTATGGTATAATTTTGCGTTTAATTTGTGAGTAATTTGCACAATGAAACTGGATTATGAATCACAATGGTTGTACTTAGTCCGAGTCAGAGCACAGAGTCAGACCATGCGGTCCTGCCATGACACACTGCCTGCTGGTGAGGAGACATAGTGCTTCATGTAGAGGCGTTGCTCTTTGGCCGCCCTGTTGTTGAGGTTACCTCCCATCACTTGTTGCATGTCGTCCAAGTTCGCCCCCTGTCGCCAGGTACCCGGGATGGTCATTCTGCTCGTGTGCGTAGCGGACCCTCATGATGTTGTGCATGCAAACGCAGGCGATGACGATGAACTCGACCGTGCTCGGATTCTGCTTCAAAGTGGTGAGCAGACAGCCGAAGCTATTGGCCAGTATACCAAATGCATTCTCCACCACTCTCCTGGCTCGTGACAGTCGACACTTGAAGATTCTCACTTCATGGTCCATGTGCCGCCTTGAGAAAGGTTTCATCAGCCATGTTTTGAGGGCGAATGCTTCGTCAGCAATGATGTAGTAGGGGCTGTCCCTGTCATCATGCGGTAGAGGGTCTGGTTGTGGCCAACCGATGCGGTAGGTGACGATGTGGTCTCTGAGGTCACAGCCATTCCAGATCTGCGCATCTGAACAGGAACCAGGGGAGCCGACGTTGACTCACTGGAACTTATAGTCAGCGTCTACCAGAGCCATAAGGACGATGGAGTGGTACCCCTTGTAGTTAAAGTACATGGATTCGCCCTTCTTTGGTTTTCTTATGACCAGAGCCAGTCCCTGCAGAACATGATGCGCGTGGCCCGCTTTCCCCTTCTTCTTATATCCTCTTCCCTCTGGAGCAGCAACATGTTTTGCGCATGTCTTGGTCCATGGCTAGGGCAGCATTCGCCAGTTGGAGATCCATGGTAGAGGTTCTGCAGCAAGAACACAAATGATTTGAGGTCCTAGATGGAGGGGTATATATGTGGGGTCTCTGGCAGATGGCATCTGAAATCCTTGACGCAGCAGAGCGGATCATATATAGCGTACCACAACGTATCAAAACGTACCACAACATAGCAGAAACGTAGCACAACGTAGAACACCGTAGCATAACGCAGCTCATAACGTAGTACAACGTGTTACAACGTATCATAGCGTGACACAGCGTGGCATAGCGCGGCACGAGGAACGTGAGAGCAACGAGGCCGCAACGTAGCATAGCGCAGCACAACGTGTCAACAAACGCAACAGAACGTATCAACCGGCGGGACGCGCTATGTTCACGTTCTGTTACGTTTTTGCTACGTTTCTGCTACGTTATACTACGTTGTACCACGTTCTCGCCACGTTGTTGCCACGTTGTAGTACATTGTGGGGAAACACAAGCGAATTTTGAACATGTCCACAATTAAAATTTCCAGTTCACGTTTTGTCACGTTTGATCACGTTTTAGCCACGTTGTTCTACGTTTGCTCACGTTATAGCCACGTTTCCTAACGTAGCTAAACGTGGCGGCCAAAACGTGACTGGGGCATAAAATCACGCGTACCCGCGGTGACAATAAAAGTCACGGGTCGATAGTTTCAATAATTCCTTAGTCAAACATTGCTTCTGGCTACTATAATTGTCAGTTCAAAACATGTGTTATTCTGTGGCAAAGTTATTTATACAGTACAGCCAATCGCTGATAAGTAAAGGCAGCCCTTAGTGGCATGATTGACAGGTTACTGTCGCGAAAGACGTCGGCAATAGATATATCGGCGATTGATCATGAACCCGGTATAGTTAACTCCCTCCTAATACTCTCAACCAGACAAACACGCGTTTTAACGGGCACCAGAGTCGTTTCTGGGTCGGGGCTAGCAAAAATTATAAGCTGGGTCGCCTGGTGGCGAACGAATTTCGTAGTTGTCTACACACTTTTTTGCCAGCTTATGACACTTTGTCGGATACCATTTCCGAAATAAAAATAGCATCCAATCGTTAGCAGCTAATAGCTACGATTGTGGGTATACCCACTCGAGGCGCCACCTGACGAACCGAGTCGTGGCCTACACAGCGGATGTGGAAGGCCCATGATTGCAACTTTCTTTTTCGCCGAAAAGTGTGAAAGAATTAAATACGAAATTGATATATTCTAATGAAATCCTTTGATGCCGAAAACAAATACTGTGTATTACATTACTAACTATTTATTTCAACCGAATATGGCTAACTCTATTGTCAGAAAACATGAAAAAGTCTGTAAATATAATGGACAATTTCGGCGATTTCGTACCTACGTAGTGTCGTCCTTTTGCAACTTTTTCCAATCGATGTTTAGGCATCACGGGACGGTTGAAAATAGCCAAAATTGACTGCTTTTCTGAGGGCGGCGGGTGACTTATAAAAATCACCGCCTCTCACAATCAGTTAAGGAGGCTCTTGCGACAAGTATTGAAAAATACTCGCAAATGAAGTACAAATCGAGCGCCACAATAAAAATTCAGTAACCGCATCAGATTTGTTCAATTAATTTTTTACAAATTTACCCCACCCACCTATTTTTGGCCAGAAATTTCAACACGACTGAATTTATCGGAATTGTTTTCATGAAAATATGAGGCACAGATACTTTGTTATGTCTTGTTCTATCACTTGTAACACCACACCATTTTCTGAAAATGATTTCAAAGCGGGGTCATAACCGGCTCAGATTTTCGCTACAAATGCTTGAAAAATACCTTAAATTCTGACGCGAAACCGTACCGGCAAGACAGCACAGCATGCGCCATTTTCCAAGATGTCAAAATCAACTGGCGGTAACATTCAGTTTCGTAGAATTATGAAATACTCTAAAAAATACACATAGTCAAGCCTCCCAAAGTCAATAAATATTCATAAACCTATTTTTCTAGACACAGCGGTGTAACTTACAGAGTCGGTAGTGAAGTATATAGAAAATCGTCCACCCCCTTTTTAAAGCTAGCTGCCCACTGTCCAGTGAGACCTTAACGTAACCCGATTTTTATGATAATTCCGTTTGGTATTAACTTATCATGAATGATGTGTGAAAAAAACAACAAAATAAACATAATGATACCATGTTTTATTGTTCTTAGTAGATACACTGTACATGTATGTATATTTTTTTGTCAAAGCGCGCGCAAAAATATATTCAAATTTGAATAATTTTCGAGCGTGCTTTACAAAAAAAAAGTGGCGAATGCATATCCTGTAAAATGTTTCCGAACAGTGTCAGTGAACCTGGTTGGGTTGATAGCGGTCAGATTCAGGTTACTGCCCAGCAAACACACGACATCGGTACGATGTCGAATCTTGGTCGAATCCAGGTCGCGACGTCGGCGACTCAAATCCAACGTCAGCCCGACGTCGAAACCCCGACGTCGAAACAACGTCGGATTACATAGAGGATATTTGTTTTCTTCAGTGTAAGATCGAATTTTATTTCATCGAGTGGACGAAAAATGTCGGATTTTCACGAGTGGCGAAGCCACGAGTGAAAATCCGACATTTTTCGTCCACGAGATGAAATAAAATCGATCTTACACTGAAGAAAACAAATATTCTATTTATTTTATGACTATATAACGCCCCTTTTACCGATTTTTGCATTATTTAATTATTTTATGTTCCCGCTAGATACCTCCAGTTTCAGTCGTAACCCGTGGGGTGCCTCAAATTCCAATTGACACGCCGCATTACAAAGTAGTTACTTTTTTATGGAGGATATTTATGACTAACAGAACTATCCCGTGTCTATAGAAGATACTAATTCATATTAATATGAAAAACTGAATACGCTTTAACATAAATTAACAATTCGATGTGTATACTTTATGGATTTTCTACGCAAAAAAACCACCATGGCAACAGCAAAGTGCGGAATAATATCTTACATGAATATATAATCATGAATATATAATGAGGCGAGAAAACGGAAAGTGCCGCCAGCTTGTATTATGTTCATTCCAACTAACGAGAATAGTGTCACAACAAGTTGTTTTACTTTAACGGTGTTGAACATAATTTTATGCCTGCACACATTCCCTATTCACTGTCGCTGTAGTGCATTAGTCTTTGACAAGGATCACAGGCGAGGAATGAAGTGGATAATCATATCGTGTTACGAAAAATGATGTCGCCATAATTTTTAGAAACAACGGTCAGGATTCGTGGTATTTTACTTGGATAGCGACTGGTTCGAAAACGTGAAGCTAACATTTCCGTTCAATGTTGGATGAACAAAAAATCCTGGAGAGATGAGAGACTGGTTGGCGCCTTGATTAATAATAATATTCATTCGTGCGACATATGTAAAGTAGGTGGGTGGGGTATGTTTTCTCAGATGTTAATTCTCAAGTTGCTTTTCATTATTTTTGCTCTTTGTGTAGCACTCTGTTCCGATTTGTCAAACTGAAAGTACTGGTATGTGGACAACTCTCGGTGTTTAAGCTTTCTTTTTGAGACATCCTGTCAAAATGTAGTTGCGAACGGTAACTTGCATTCTACTCCTGTACCATCCGTAGGCTGAGTTACGATTCCACTCATATGCCTTCTCTGCAGGATAGCGAATCGGATCTGATTCGCACTTTAGCAGTTAATTGTGACATATTATTTTCGGAATTTTCATCTGAAAAAAATATTAGTATTATAAAAGTAATACATACTAATAATTCTGAAAATAAATTTACTATTGTACAAGGTTTAGACAATTATTTTTGGCCTTTACAAAAAATGGACCTCATCTTAACTTTTACGTGTTGGAATTTGGCTGCCGCTGACTGGATCACTTGTTGATAATAGCTTAAATTTACTTTATCAGGTCAACTACATATGTAAATTTATGTCATAAGTACTTGAATATGTTATTTTTATAATATTAACACTCATTTCAGTTCAAAACTATATAAAATCTTTCAAGATGTTTGTTTAATACTTATTGCTCTCTGAAAATAATGAAAGTTCACGATTTATTTGGAGGTTATTTTCACCACTAGCATTCAAAGAGTTAAATTTGACATGCTTTTCTCTGACTACTGTAGTATAGATATTTAGGATAAATGACAGAATTCTGAAAAATATTTCAGTGTCGCTCTGGTGGATTACACAGAAAATGTCAACGTTGTCGTACAGGTTGAAAATGTCCGTTCTTGGGGCGACTGTTCTTTTGAATTTAAAGTAGAACAGTTGTGTCGCAAGCATAGATACAAGCACCTGATTCATCACGGAGAATTTCAAGATCAAGAATGAAGATTAACAATTCTAATGGAATTCCATGGATTACACAGAAAATGTCAACGTTGTCGTACAGGTTGCAAATGTTCGTTCTTGGGGCGACTGTTCTTTTGAATATAAAGTAGAACAGTTGTGTCGCAAGCATAGATACAAGCACCTGATTCAGCACGGATAATTTCAAGATCAAGAACGAAGATTAACAATTCTAATGGAATTCCATGGATTACACAGAAAATGTCAACATTGTCGTACAGGTTGCAAATGTCTGTTCTTGGGGCGACTGTTCTTTTGAATATAAAGTAGAACAGTTATGTTACAAACATAGATAAGTTATTCTATATTTTATGTACATCTTGGTGTCGTTTTTCTAGTTTCGGGGTAGAACCAATAATTCATTAAACTGTGTTTATTCCATTGGATGATAGTCTAGGTGGTACATTTATAATAGTATAGCCAATTGTTCTCGTCATTTTATATATTTTATTTCCACTTCAGGGGACCAGGGGTCTCAGAAATGTCATTTCCGTTACGTACGTTTACATGACGTAAATATAGCTTTACATTTACATTTTTTTCTTTTCAACTGCAAAAAAACATAAAACTGAAGGGGCATATATTAAGAAAAGTGTCAAGAATATGGTAAGCTAATTGTATTAGTTTGAAACAGAGGCAATTTAGTAGCAAGTCGTGTAGTTTCTCATTTATGGTATTACCCAACAACATGTATTTAATATGAATCAGTAAAGTTAAAGAAAACAAAATAGCTTGGCATGTAACAGAATGCCGTGTGTTACCACATGCACCAAACATCGTTATAAAACTACATTTAATTAATAGCACAACCTCCAAAAATATGGGCGTAACGGAAATGATTTATGTAACGGTAATGACAAAATGTAACGGTAATGACTCTCCATTTATTTAAAATACTAATACAGCATAAATAACAAACATATTTATACTTTGCATATGCTGTACAATATAACTTCAAGTTAATGTTTACTTTTAATGTGATTGCCAATAGAAACCCGCACTCCGCGAAGCTGTGTCTCTTTTTTGTTGTTTCAGAGCTTTTACTAATTAAATCCTGATATATAAATGTTGTAGGTCTGAATAAATGTGCCATTACTGACCGACAACTGATAAGACCTGGTTTATATCTAATTGACGCATGAACTGACTGGTTAGTGTGGTAATTTATCATTGCCGTTACACGATCGTCATTACCGTTACACAATTTTGTAACGGAAATGACTGTAACGGTAATGATTTTTCTTTAAAAACTCCCATTTTTCACCCATCTGTATACAGCGCATCATGAATGTAGAATATGCAAATGCAACGTTGCAAATGTGTCTATACACCCATTTTGGTTTCAGCCGACCTACATACATATGGACGTGTATAAACCCCGAACGGTAATGATGCATGGAATGTGTAACCTTAAAATTCCGAAAATAGACCGGCCTCGTTCTCTGCAATGACTTAAGTTGTGTTACCACCGTGTTTATTTATAAATCGCGCGCCAATAAACAGTGTCCATTGCATTAGTAGCTGGGAGAATAGACAAAAGGGAAAGATTACTCGGATTTTACATTTTTTGTTCAGCGTAACGGTAATGATTCGATTTCGCGGGACAGATACATTAACGTCAGTATTTTTGACAACAAAAGTCAAATTTATTTCAGAATAAGCTTAATGTAAATGTTAAACTATTGTAATTCCGATGCAATGTATAGTAAAGTACAAATGGACAAGATTTGAGAATTACGGGCTTGTAAGCTGTGCTGATTGATGACCTGGACATGCCCATTTGGTGCACCACACGTATGCCAACAACAGAAACTAATAACTAAACACACATAACAAGAATTGTAAATACTGTTTTCTTAATGGATTGGTATTATACATAGTTTCTTTACTGAACAAAATTTAAAAAATCCTTATAAATTGTGTGATTTGTCCGTAAATTACACCGGGACACCAGATGTACATACAATATAGAATCACTGAGATACAAGAACCTGATTCATCACAGATAATTTCAAGATCAAGAATGAAGATTGCTGAATATTTTAAGATATTCAATTCATCATGTTTTATTTGTTATTTTGATTACCATTACTCTTTTTTTACTAAACATGCTAAATGTTGGGCAATGGTGTGATTTGAGGGTCTTCATGTTTAATTCGTATATATTTGCGAAAGCACATTGTCCAGTTCCGCGATTTCCTCCTTCGGTAGCAGATAACAAATGTTGCTCGGTGCGCGCATCCAGCAAGGGAGCTAATCGCAGGTGTGCAAGGGACATACTCATGCAACTACTAAAATTCCCCAGTTGGGCGGAGCCTAATTTAGTTTAAACATAGTTCATTGCATATAAGTACAATGGGCGGAGCCTAAGAAAGTAGTTCGGCAAAGCAGTGAGTTTTCGAAATCGATATTTCACGGGCGCATCTGGTATTTCACGGGTGGAAGATGGATTTCGATTTCACTGGTAAAACACGGTAATTCATGGATAGTCATAAAAGAAGACGTCGTACTGACGTTGTTTGCTAGTCGTAGTTCGTCGCGACACAAACACAACGTCGGGTTGACGTCGGAATCACGACGTCGGATCAACGTCCGTTTCCGATGTCGAATAGACGTCTGGTCCAGGTCGTGATTGGTATACACTAAAAGGTGACTCACTGTCAGCAGATCTATCTCTACGTTAGCCTATAGATACGCCAATGGAAGAGTAGCTGATCTGATTTCCACATCTACTTAATTCAGTTTAACCTTTATTTGCGACATGTTTAGGACTATGTAATTAATCATTTTATATCATAGACGATTAATTTGCGTATGTATTTATGTTGCGCTGGGCGTACGTGCAATTTCATGAATGTCGCAGAATTCTAGGTCAAGATTCTCGTGCGCGAGCGGAGTGTTGACAACTGGCATACTTTATTAGCGTCCGTGTCAAATGCCACTTGACCTGGTTCCCGCGTTACTGCATAGCGGTAGCCACAGATACAGTAATACGCTGGTAAACAGCCGACCTGACTCATTCGGAACTATCTCGGATCTTTTCGCCAAAGCGGAGGTCTGGTTATGCTATAATCCCCGAGGTGCTCCGACTGTCTTTAGGTTATCCCGCCATTTCCGTTTTCTCTTTCTGATTTTAATTTGAAATTGGGGAAAGATCGACGTAATTAATCTTGAAGAAATTAACTTTCTTATGTAAGTAAATTGATGCATGCGTGTCAGCTAACATGTTTTCAATAACAGTTTTAATACAAAAATACATGACAACGCCGTGATCAGTTGATTCACGTTTCAGTTCGTGAAACTATTTCGCCCCGTCTTACTTCGCACATTCCTGTTCATGTGTTGTTAATATATTGTCGCTATTTTATTCACCATTTACAAACTCGTCATGTGGTCTGGGGTTTTGTTTCCATATCATCCGATCCTTATAAAACTTCGCTCCACACAGACTCAAGCATTTTGATTGGGTAATTGTGTCATTTGACGGTCCTCTGCAAAAAGACACTTTTCCAGTGTCCCATTCCTAATTAAAATATTATTTCTTAATTTTCTTTAGTAATATAATGTTGAATAATACCTAGAAGAAGTACACAATGGTTATTTGAAAATGAACATTTCCTTTCAAGATCCAGAGTGAAACTGCAGATCAAGTAATCAATGCAAAATAAAGTTTTCTCGACGATAAAACCCGACATTGAATTGATGTCTGATCCAGACGTTGAACTGATGTCAGAACCAGACGTTGGATAAAGGTCGTTTTCTGAAGTCGGATAGACGTTGGATTATATTTGAAAATGATTTTTTTTTATTCAGACGTTCAAATGACGTCAGAATTAGACATCTATCCAACGTCGGATTCAGACGTCCATTCGACGTCGGATTCCGACGTCCGTTCGACGTCGGATTCTGACGTCCGTTCGATGTCGGATTCCGACGTCCGTTGACGTCGGATTCTGAAGTCTAAAAAACTTTAATTTTCGAACATAATCCGACATCTATCCGACGTCGGAAACCGACGTCAGTCCGACGTATATCTGACGTCGTGTGCACACCACTCCCCGACCACTTCTTTACCTCCTTTATCACAGACAAATTTCTGTTTGAACCAATTGATGGAAATGGTGGTTTACATCCCATTAAAGGGAGACTACTCTTCAGGGCCTGAAAATAGCACTGGTTCGAGGTCCTGGACCAGCAAATGTTAATGTCAGACCTTTGTATTTTACAAGCAAAAATTCTGCCGGACATGAGATAAAATTGAAATCATCATTCAGTGGCGATGCTAAATCTGTTCTGATTAAGTCTAATAATATAATTTTTGGTGACACAGTAGAGTATCTACTCATGAGTCATTGAGTATGAAACAGACACATATTTCTACCGTTTTCTTGCGATTATCCTCTCGGACCTTCCAAAAAATTCCTCGGACCTTTCATCTTTTTCCTTATTAGGTCCCGGACCTACTGGTAAAAGCTGCTATTTTCAGGCCCTGCTCTTATAATAGTATGACGCATGGTCATTGTTTATAGATCGTTATGCACCTGTACATGTAGCTTTTCCATCAATCGGTCCGCATAATAAACCGTTCAAGAAGTGCTTCAGGAATTACCATTTTCCATAATTTTAATCCACTTCCAAGAACACACTCGAGTTCTCAAGTAAGTTTATATACTGTCTTCGTGTGTGCTTATTGTTTAATGTTATTTGTGCGGCCAAATTGTTACATAAGCATAGCCTCATTTTTGGCATAAGCATAGCCGCATAAATTGAGGTTGCCCATAGTGAACAGTCATGTGTTAAGTTTTTAATTTATTGTTACCTGGATCGTTACCTGGATCAGTTGGACCTCAATTTAAGCACATTTGCTTATATGGTCCCTCTGTTTGGTTTGACATATCTTTGCTACAAACACTAATTTCAACTATATATAAACATATGTGGGGGATTGCTGCTTCAACTTGTAGATGTCACTATTGTTGTGACAGGGAAGTAAATGCAACCACTTGCTTAATTGTCTTGTTTGTGGTTATTGTACGTTATTTAAAGTTTGTCTTTTAATGTTACAGGCGTCTGAGCCAGTGTATATAAAGTCAAAGTTTTCGAATGTCTTGTCGTCACTAGACCATAACCCTACCCCACAACGCAGGCGCGGATACAGAAATAGATGCAAGGGGGGTCTGTAATTTCAGGTCGACATAGCCGACCTGCATGAGCGCGAAGCGCATCGTAAAGTAGGGGGGTCTGGGGTCCTCCCCTAGGAAATTGTTAAATGCCAGATCGCCGCAGATGCGATTTCCTGACATCTAGGCCACGAAAAAAGTAATCCATTGCGAGTATTGTAGATTTTATTTTATTTACTTTATTTGTGTTGCCTTTGCCGTGAGCAGGGGTGGGGGGGGGGGGCCGGGACCGGACCCCTGGACCCCCACCTGTATCCGCGCCTGCAACGTGTGCCTGCACCGGGCCACGCAAATGTAATACGTCTACATGTATATTGTGATATCATATGGCGATACATTAGAATTGAGGAGACCAGTTCATGTGGGTATTGTCATTTCGGCTAATTCTGTGCATCGGCTAATGTTCAATTCACGTCAAATTTAGCTTGGTACGTCATAATAAACTGTTGTTTTCCACGGTTTTCTAAGTTACAGTTACATACAATTGAGATTTACCACCTATTTTGTGATTGTTCTAGGGGCACGGATCCATGAGAACAGTGACTATACACTTTCCACAAATACAGGCACGGTAAGACAGACTTAAATACAGCATAACCATTTCATGAGAACAGTGACTATACACTTTCCACAAATACAGGCACGGTAAGACAGACTTAAATACAGCATAACCATTTCTCATTCGCGAAATGCTCTGGAGAAATACAAAGACAAGGAATAAGTTTAATTCAACAGAAAGATTCAACCCCGACTGATTCTCAATTTTATACTTTCAGTACTTTGATTTTATTATTTTCATGATTTAGATGTTCAAAAGTATTGTTCAATGCCGTTGCTATTTATATGTACACACGTTCATTAAAATATGATTATTTAATTACATTATATTACCTTTTTAACATCTGCATCAGATTCAATCTGTATATCTTGTTTCGCTTTCGGTGTTTTCACAGTGACTGTGATTATTTTTGAAGAATGTTCTCGTTCTGTTCCGTCAGCCATGCCCATGGGGTTATTTTTGGGTGAAACAAAAAATGGTTAATTGATTGCATTCAGAGATAGTTCTGTTGTTGTTAATCCTTTCGCTAATCTTCCGCTAGCTATGGTCACTTCTGTAGTTCCTTTAACTTGCATTTGTTGTTTGCTTGCGGTTCGATAGTTGGTATCCAGTAGCGCTGGTCCTCGGCTTACGGATTACAGTCAAAACGGCCCCTGGTCAAAACGTCCCCATGTCAAAACGGCCCGGATTTGGTCAAAACGGCCACCCTAAACTGGTCAAAACGGCCCCTCGTCCAAAATAAATGGTCAAAACGGCCTTTTTACTGCCATCGCTCATCAGAAGAGGATGAAGACACTGTGCGAGCAGTACAATGGTGGACACAAGACATTAACAGAGTTCATGGTGGCAATTGGACAGTGTACATACGCATTCATTAGTGCAATGTACACGAGCAGGACTGGTTAGTGATGTGTAATGGTACAGTGTGTTATATTGACAAATATTATAACTTAAACTGGAAAGCGTAGTACTGGTTGTTGTGCTGATATTAGTACTTGATAGTTGAAATGTGCTCAAAGTATTAGTCTGCTATTGAACATTATGTGTTGGAATACATTTGTGAAACCTGGTATTAGTATACGCCCTGTTCTGTTCTTTTCTGTACATGTTGGAAAAATAAAGTGACCAAACTGCTACTTGAATGTTGGCATTAGCCAATATATAAATATTTGTTTGTTGTATCTTATTATTATTTTTTATTTTAGTAAAATAATATCATCAATAAGATAAACAGCAAACAAATGTGTTATTATACCCCCGCAACGAGTTGTGTGTGTGTGGGGAGGTGTATACTGGAGTCAGGTTGTCCGTCCGTCCGTCCGTCCGTCCGTCACTAAACTTAACATCAGAGAAATATTGTTATAACTTCTATTTTCTTCATCTAAAATGCCTAATATTTCACACATGCACTCCTGTAAGGCTCTACTACCATGCTGCGCCAAATCCACGACCGTCCAACCCCCGCTGATCCCAAGGTCAATGTCAAATACTTAGTCTCTTTACAAAACTTAACATCAGAACAATATGTTATAACTTCTATTTCCTTCATCTAAAATGCTTAATATTTTACACATGCATTCCTGTAAGGCTCTACTACCATGCTGTGCCAAATCCACGACCATCCAACCCCTGCTGATATCAAGGTCAATGTCAAATACTTAGTCACTTTACAAAACTTAATATCAGAGAAATATGTTATAACTTCTATTTCTTTCATCTAAGATGCTTAATAGTTCACTCATGGATTCATGTACGGCTCTACTACCATGCTGTGCCAAATCCACGACCGTCCAACCCCCGCCGATCCCAAGATCAAGGTCAAATACTTTGTAACTTTACAAAATCTAACATCAGACAGAGAAATAAGTTATAACTTCTATTTCCTTCATCTAAAATTCTCAATATTTCACATATGCATTCCTCTAAGATTGTACTATCATGCTGTGACAAATCCACGACCGTCAAACCTCCGCTGATCCCAAGGTCAAGATGACATAGTTCACATACTTAGTCTCTTTACAAATCTTAACATCAGAGAAATCGGTTATAACTTCTATTTCCTTGTTCGTATCTGATTCACATTTCACACGCGCATTGCTCCAATGCACCTCTACCACTCTGTGACAAATTCACGTTCGTGCCGCCCCTGCTAAGCCCAGAGTCAAGGTCACAAGCCCACACACTTGGATTTCTTTTACAAATTTAGGGGTACCTGGGCCCATGCGGGAGGTATTCCGTATGCCTCGTTTACTGACCATTCTAGTTCATCCCGGGAATTAATGAAGGGGGTTTTGTCTACCCTGTAAAAATCATGTAGTGGGTTGTGTCCACCCTGTCAAAATCATGAAGGAGGTTTTGTCCACCCTGTCAAAACCATGAAGGAGGTTTTGTCCATGTTTTCATTTTCACAGGCAGGGGGTTAAGTCCAAGGGGGGTTTGTCCTACATTCGGGAAACTTGCATTCACAGATTAGAGTATCAACTGTTTCCCATTTTGCAATCTATATACAAATATGTATAGCCATACTGTAACTTAAAATATGTAATTTATTTGTTGCAATATGGCCAGCCAGCACATAACTGAATTCGCAGTCTGATCAAGGACTACACTGTTTGCCAACGTGTTATTGTCTACATGTGCTGTATTTATTCAAATCTATAAAATACTATATTATTATCGGCTATAATAACGAGCTGTTATTAATTGTGTTGTATCCCCACTAACATACAAGGAGTTAGATAATGGGCCTTTAAAGGTGTGAAAAACACACATGGTAATTGATAAGATAAACAAACCATGCACAAATATAAAAACAATATATTGCTTGCATATTAAAGTTTGTTTTCTTCAATATTCATAATACAAGGTCATTTATTATTGTTATTTTAGATGAATATTAACAATATTTTTATATATATGTAGAAAAAAACAACAAATATATAATATATAATAGGGGGCCGTTTAGTTGGGGCCGTTTTGACCAAATTCCCAAAACTTGGGGACCGTTTTTACCAAATCCGGGCCGTTTTGACCAGGGGCCGTTTTGACCAAGGGCCGTTTTGACTTGCTTCCCGCGCACTTGTTATTTTTGTCGTCATGGTTGTATGGTGGCATATTTCTGCCATCCACTTAACGTGATAACGTGATTAAGTCATCAAAATACACCTTATATGACGACTTGACGCGATAATTATCTCATCAAGACGACTTATTATCACGTCAAGACGTTATAATTAACGCGTTATCTCGTCTAAGACGTGATACTGCCCACTACACGTACTGTACTGACATATACATTTATTTATTTATTTCTCGTCTTGACCAGTTATTAAGTCGTCTTGACGTGATAATCATCATAACTAGTTAATTATCGCGTCAATGCGACTTATTTAGTCGTATTGACGCGATAATTAACTAGTTAAGACGACTTACGCAAAAAATGTATCGGCGGCACGATAACACGCCAACGTATGACATGACGTCTTTTTGTTATTCTTATTATTTTTGGAAAGTATAACCACGCATGCGCATTGGTCCGCCTTAAGTACGGAATGGACATACTGTGTCGAGTGAGTGGAATAGAGATGTGATCCTGCTGAAAGGTTTGCTATAAATTATACTCTTCGGAAAACATCTTTTGAAAGATGAGTCTGAGATTGTGTAGAACAAAAAATAATATTGACAATTTTTTTTCAAAAATTCAAAATGGCCGCCATATTGACATATTTTCCTAGTTTTCCATCGATAATATAAATTGTTCTTGGAAATATAGTTCTCAATGACAATTTAGCAACGTGGGTGGTTGGTAGGAGCATGCGAAAAGTATCTGTACAGGTATCTCGTCTTACCTTGGTTCTATACCTGTTGGCATTCTGGTACTTGCGAGTTGTATCAGGTTATACCTCCATAATTATTGTATTGCTAATCCCAGTACAAGACTTGTGTGGATGGGGCTAAGTGATCCTGGTCTGGTGTGGACTTGGTAGCAGGTCGGGATATTCTGGATGTCTAGTTTTCTTTGTGCAAATATTCGGATCTAATGTTGGTATTTCGCTATTGCAAATAGGTTAGACCAGTTTGGCCTTACATAATGACTAAACATAACACCACTTGCTTTAATAATGTGTCTTTAGACAACATGCAATGGAATAATAAAATAAAAACCAGTAAATTCCTGTTCATAAATCAAATATTGTCAATGTTTTAAAAATGTTTTCATTCATATATTTTAGCCATGTTAGACAACATTGCAATTCATTTATGACTAGCAAAGAGTCAATGCATTGCATATAGCCCGAGTGTCGGTGAGTGCTCACGAAATCATAAAATGTTGAATTTCCACTCGCCATATGCCCAACATCAGGTTGCAATTATGATCTGGGTCAACACTTATCACTTATCACGCTCATTGTTAAATAAGTTTGTATATATTTTTTTATAAAATAATGGTTGTTCAATAGGCCTTACAGATGATGATGATATATTATACCATTTATCATTGTCATCATTATTACATACACATCCATGTCCACAGTAGAGTGTTATGAAACATGTGTGCTGTATTGTACTCATTCTGTACTCGCATCGCATTTAATGTCGCCCACACCACATCACACACGAATTAGTTGTTTTGAATATTGCGAACTAAGACGTAAATATATATATGTGGTATATATGGTGTGGGCAACAACTAATGCGATGCGAGCACATGACTGTGTACAAGACAGCACGCGTGCAATATACCAGTGGAATATTTGGTGTGGGCGACATCAAATGCGATGCGAGTACGTGAATATGTACAAGACAGAACACGTGCAATATACCAGTGGTCTATTTGCTGTAGACGGCATCAAATGCGATGCGAGTACATGAATACAAGACAGCACACGTGCAATCATAACTCTATACTTTGGACATGGATGTGCATATAATAATGATGACAATGATAAATGACAAGGTAGGAAAAAACAGTAACTGTAGACTGGCCAATGACTAACCAAACAGTACATTGCAAAACAGACGGGTCGTATCTACGGCTGACACAAAAATGAGCCCTATGCGCTTCCGTAGCTGGTATATACTCGAACTGAGGCGAGCCGATTCTCAACTGACTTGTAGCTGTACAACTACCTGAATAACGCGAGCGTCCCAAAAGAATGCACGCCACATGCATCCACTCTCCTTCGATCAACTGACACCTCTGCTAAGTACTACACATTTTCTTTGAAATAGAGTACCCGACACTTGTCATTCTTCCCAGTTTGGAGAGCTTCAAATGAGAAGTATGCAAGTTGCGGGCCGGTTGGCGGTCGGTGGGCGGCGGGCAGGACTTGTCCACGCGACAACTTAAGTTCTACTTGGCCGATTTAACCAAATTCGGTATACAGCTTTCTAACAACAAGAGGAAGAACCTTATTATGGCTATATGCGCGCAGTGGCCTAGTGGTTAGAGCGTCAAACTGCTTACTCGCGGGTTCAAACTTCACCGGAGGCGTTGCGTTGTGTCCTTGAGCCAGATATTTTATCCACATACTGCGTTAGTTCACCCAGCTGTAAAATTGGTACCGGATAATTTCAATCGATTGTACTTAAATTGATATGTACATGTATAATTATGTAATACAAATATAATCCTGCACATAATCCTAGATAGGGGTCGTTGCAGTATTGGAAGAAAGAAAGAAAGCCTTCAGTAACTGGAATCGCTTGAAGCAAAGCTGTCTGGACTTTTCTTAAATTACGTCAAGCCGCCCCTTATCATATTCCTTTTCGACCCAACATTTGACTATCCTGGTCAAAACATGTACATAGATAAACAAACATAATCAACGTTGAAGCCAGTAATATAAATTGATTGAATAAGTGATGGTGCGTCTTGGCGGACCCTTTGATCCCAACACCGCGCACCTGGATGAAGCAGTGAAAGTGCATACAAAAATGTCGATTTTCGACCAGATGATCTTTATCAAAATAGTGTGAAAACAGGATAACATCCTGATATAACATCCGGTTTACTGCTAGACTATGGACGTCATGTAGGACTGCCAAAACATTTTCACATTATTTTGATAAAGACCATGTGGTCGAAAATTCAATGAAAAGAGTGACTTTAAAACAATGTATAGTTAAATCTATATTGTTTATAGCATAGTCAACACATATATTTCAAAATAATATGTCGCAAAGTCATTACTAGCTCCTTTTACTAATGATGCAATTAACAAAACTGTCATAACAGTATAAAGATACAGCCTCGTCTGGCAGAAACAGAAATATACGCGTAAATGTGTATGCAAATCAGTCACATAAACATATGAACATTAGCAGCATTGTATCTTTATTTCGGTCCATAAATAACCCTTGGATTCGCTTACAGTGAAGCTTGAAGCAAAGCTGTCTGGATTTTCTTTAATTACGTCAAGGCGCTCCTTATCATAATTCTGTTCGTGATCCAACATTTGACTGTCCAATATTGCCTTTAATTTCTTGTCCTGGTCAAAACGATTCTAGCTTCCTGTACCGAATACGTACTCTAGCTCTGATATAATATGGCGTAGAGCTGCATAACGCGCGTTGTTGAGTCCTGTGCAATTAAATATCATAAAGTCGGTGCGATGAAAAGTTAACGTGTGAGCATTACAAAGAAAATAAAGAAAGTGGCGAAAATTGGACTTTGGAAATCAGAAATTGTACCGAGAATACTGTTTGGCTTAGAAAAAGTCCCGGGTAAATTTGGTTTATGAAGATAGAGGACATCCTTCGGAAGTACGACTTACCTTCTACCTTTAACATATTGAGCAACCCACCTTCCCAAACTCAATGTAATTCCACAATGAAGGACAATGTGAACCGTATAGTCAAGGATAAGTGGAAAGAATCTACCCAGTCCAAAACATCTTTGAAATACATAAATCAAGAAACGGTCAACGTTGGAAATACACACCATATATGGTCAACCGTGCGAAACAACCGTCATGACATCAGACGAGCAGAGATTAAGGGCCATGCTACTGACAGGCACATACACTTTTTGTAGGCAAACAGGGCTAAATTTAAGCAGTTCTCAGTAAATGCAAGCTGTAAAATATGTAAATTAGAACTGGAAGATTGTGAGCACTTCATCTCTAAGTGCATAGGGTCATCATTAATCAGGACATCGTATATAAACATATTGATGGTATGCTTGAATAATCATTCTGATGCTACATACACTATATTCGACAACACCGCGCTCCTTACGCAGTGCTGGCTTGATTCTACACACCTCAATATTGCACGTATTCTGAATAGAACGAAGTTTCTGGAGCAAATGGAACAATACATATACAGCCTACACTCCGAACGGACTTGACAGCTTTCAGTTTTGTAAACTGAAAAACATGAACTGAATGAAAAACTCGTTCACAAGTGACTGAACAAATGTAAGTAGAATCGTCTCGTACTGAATTAACATAGAACCAAAATATGAAGGGAAAAAACTAATATAAATAAAAACGAGTCTGTGCCACGATAAGTCAACGTAGGAGCATTACATAGAAAAGAAAGAAAAAAAGAAAATAGTAACTAAAATATGGTGGGTATGCATGGTGAGAGTGGATTAAACCCCGAAACAAGTATTTACCCACTGAAAACATACGTAATACACGTTCTTCTGTACATATTTTGAAATTTTGCGACATTATTCTCATGTGTTTTGTGCATGTCACTCCGACTAATTGCAGTAGCTAATTTGTTCTATTTGTAAACGAAGTGCGAAAACGATTGAAAAGTTTACTAAAATTTAGCTATGCATTTTATATTACGATACAGTCCAATATCATGTCATGCGCCCTGTACAATACATGAGAATATTGCCAATTTTAACCTGTATCAATTGTAACGTGAATATTCCGGATGACTTTCATTCATTCTATGTTGGACAGATGTAAAACTCCAATCCAAGTCGTATATACATTCATTTTATTAAGACATGTACGTTCACAGTGTATTGTAAACAGTGAGCATGCTATTGCGACCAGGATAGACCAGATCAGATAGTTCTGCAGCTGAATGCACTGATGTATACGTCAGTAAGCTGTAATAAGGACATGATGTGAAGTCTAATGTATTTCAATCACTGTTGACTTAGGTCAGCCTGTATAATCATGCAGTCTGATTAGAGTATACAGTGTTTAGCATTAGTAATGTAGTACTGGGAGTCTGCACAGGACAATACTTGGCATAGTTGCTCTTTATTAAATTAGCGTAGTTGGCCACGGGCAGTCTGATCAGGGTAAGGCCGGTTCGGAATTAAATGATTGTTTACTAATGGTAAATAACTGAATTACGTCGATATTCACATGTATGGCTGTGAATGTATATATTGTTGGCGTACGCTAGATATAGTGGCTACATGTGCATTAATGTGTTATATCACATTCTCCGACATATGAATTTCATCAGCTCCCTTCTTCCAATTAGTGAATATATCTTTGTCTACATTGCAATTTTCTCATGATTCATCATTGTAATTTACGAGGTTGATTAGTATTGCCATGCAATCATAATAATGATTTCATGTGCACTAGTACTGTGAATATTATGGAGACTATATCACGTTACACTCTGGTAACAACACCTGTGGTGTTTTGTAGTCCCAGCCAGCCAGCCAGCGACGGCACGTCAACGCGGTGATATTGCATAGAACCAGTACGCTGCACCGATCCGTGTACCAGCGGGGACTCTGCTCCGTGTGGACCAGGGCGTAACGATCGAGCGGGGCTACTATTCCGGTGACCTCATTCCGTCCACGTATGAGATGAACTTCAAAGGACGTCCACCCATGTAACGTATTCACCCCATCCGCCCAAGTAGTCGATTATAGTTAAAAGTAAGTGAACGGCGTCATATAACGTCACCGTCATCATGACGGAATCCCGAGTTAGGTAACAGAAACTCTAAGTTCATATCGTGAACGTGATACATATTGTTATACGATACTTACCTGTTCCAGAATCGTGAATATGCCTTAGTTGCTGTCGACCCTCAAGAGAACGTTGTCCATACCGTCTTGAATATTCATTTTGTGTGTATAACTCATTTGTAAATATATCATCATTGTAACTGTATACATTGTCTCTTTCTACAACGTGCTTGGTGTTCCGATCCAACACTAAACTATCTAAGTGTCACCCTGGCGTGACAATATTGCTGTGCACTCGCATTAGCGAATCCAGGTAATCACACAATCATTTTGCATATATACAAACCTAGCTTACTGCACCCTATTGTATGTACGCGTGATGCATAATGGGTTACGGCATGATCATCTAATATTGAATTATAAGGTAGGTATGTTAAATTTAAGGGTGGTGATTGGCTAAAAAAGAATTCCATACCCGGGCATATAAGCCAAGAACATTTATTATTAGTTGCAATGCAGTCGAACTGTGTGCTTTAAATTAAGGAGGTTATGCACGGTTAATTTAACCTAGTTAGTTCATTCTCCTACCGCACTGTGCCAGTATGTCAGACCGTGTTATTTGCTCAGTTTGATTGCATGGCATTATATCAGACAGTGTTAAGGGCTCAGTTTGATTGCATATGATATATGGTGACTCAGCCGTAACAATGTTATCATATATGAAATGTGAAATTAATCTATTTTGAGTACTGTTAACCTAGACCTTGAGCAGACAAAACCCACATTCAAAAGGTGCGTTCGCCCAATTGATATCAACACACTTGTGAAGTATAAGCGGTATATGACTTATGTTCCAAACAATGATTTTTTGCCCGTAGAACGGTAGCGCATAATACCATTCCGTTTTTAAACGGGCATATCAAAATGGAAATCGTATACCAAAAGAAGACCAAAAAGCCCAGGTAAACTAAAATAAATAATCATGTAAGACCATATAAGTAACTATTGTGAAAATATATAATTGGCTCCACATCCACTATGGACTTCGAAAAATGTACCATGGGACATATACGTATACTGTGCCACGATACTATCTGTCGAAATATTTCCGATATTGGATGTATATACATTTGAAATGAACAGTTGCATCTTGTTTTGCAATGTATTCATTAGCATCCAAATTTATTGTTTTATTTTTGTACATGTATTTTTTTTTTCATTGATAATCTTCTTGGTGCATTCTGGATTATGAATGATCTATGAGTCATTTAATGTATCTATAAAACTATTTATATATTTAGTTTAATTTGAAATTTTCTAGAAATATTTATAGACGGTGTAGCTCATAAACTCTATTCATGAATATTCTGGTAAATTGTGTTCAGAACTCGGTAGACACATTCAATAATGCGATTGAAATGTCGTGAATATTCGAATACATGTATCATAGAATATTCTAGAACTGTATAGATCATTATATAGGCCTGTACGAGGCAATACTAGTTGAACCAGGTCGTCCCAGGCTGAACCAAAACATGTACTTCATGACCAGCAGTAAGTACGTAATATATATATAACAAAATATGCAACGAAAGCCCCACAACTATATTCCTCAAATGTATTTTTATTTATATTCTTTGTCTATAATTTCAATAAATAGTGTTGTACACGTCTGATTGGTTCATATACTGTTCACAATAAATAATTTCAGTTACAATACTGGTCACACTAATATGATCTCGGAACGCCTGAACCTTTTTATATTGATCAGGAAATAAAATTACAACACCGTAAACGTTTGGGTGGGAAATCTGTATTAATGTATGAATCTTTTAATGTTGCCGCTGTATTTCTCGACAATATCACAATTACACAACATTATGACGGTAATTGAATTCCCAACAATCCACAAAGGTTTTGCGTTCACTATTTGGAATTTTTTTTTTTTTTTTTTTAGAAATATTGCCTTCATGAAAAGCATTGTGTTTTGAACAGAATGGATACATCGTGTTTTGGTCTCGAGTCGGGTATTGTATTCATCATCACTTTCTTATTATTTCACCGAATTTGATGAAATAAAGCATACGAACGTGCAGTAGTATCCATCGACTGCTGACCGTTTCCTGATCTTTCCAGCCAGGTTCTCAAATAATAGTACTTCGTCAGAGTTTTGAAAACAGCTCAGACATTGGCCTGGTAAAGTGGACAGCATTCATGAACTCGTACTATTTCAACTGAGTTTGGCTTGCTAATTAATTGTATATGCACATGTTATAATTGAATATACTGTGGCTAATCATACATAGAAAGGCCAGGACAAGGGACTACTATCCCCTATCTCCTATTACGGATTCCACCACATTTACGAAGAATTATCTTTGAATCGAAGGGTGATCAGTCAAACAGTCAACATTCACGACATACCATACCTGTGATAGCATGCTGGACGTGTGTACATAGTAAACCCTATTTTGTAGTGTTTTTAGACCAGGTACATGTCAAATGGGGTGTGACGGAACAAATGCTCTCGCAGTCTTAGTGGCTGTAGAGAGATTGAGGTGAAAAATAAGCGCCTGAATTACAGATAGACAACAACAACAACAGCCGAATGCATGTTATTTTGGCTATCACTAGATACCAAGATTTTCGAGTACCTTTCGTGACGTCATCACTTTCGTGCGCATGGCCGGTGAATTTGAACGCGTCGAATATTGAGGTATCGCCGGAGGTCCATAACATACAAAACAGATAGGTCTATACCATTTAACCAGATTCGTAAGATAACGTTACTGGAATCTTATATCACTCCCACTGCCGCCATCCCAAGCGTCATCACACATGGTCATACATATCCCGATCTGTCATCATTGACATTGTGAGATCCAGCAACAGGGGTAGCCAGATTCCTGTCTAGTATACAGGATTCCCATGTCACCTCACTGTCTAGTCATGTCCAGGTACAGGGGTACCCAGATTCCTGTCATGTATACAGGATTCCCATGTCACCTCACTGTAGTCATGTTCAGGTACATGGGTACCCAGATTCCTGTCATGCATACAGGATTCCCATGTCAACTTACTGTCTAGTCATGTCCAGGTACATGGGTGACCAGATTCCTGTCATGTATACAGGATTCCCATGTCACCTCACTGTGTTGTCATGTGTACAGATACCCAGAGTCCTGTCATGTATACAGGATTCCCATGTCACCTCATTGTCTAGTCATGTCCAGTTACAGGGGTGCCCAGATTCCTGTCATGTATACAGGATTCCCATGTCACCTCACTGTGTAGTCATGTGTACAGGTACACAGATTCCTGTCATGTCTACAGGATTCCCATGTCACCTCATTGTCTAGTGATTTACATGTACAGGGGTATCCAGATTCCCGTCATGTATACAGGATTTCCATGTCACCTCACTGTCTAGTCATGTCCAGGTACAGGGGTATCCAGATTCCTGTCATGTATACAGGATTCCCATGTCACCTCACTGTCTAGTCATGTCCAGTTAGTTACACGGGTACCCAGATTCCAGTCATGTACACAGGATTCCCATGTCACTTCACTGTCTAATCATGCCCAGTGACAGGGATAACCATATTCCTGTCATGTATACAGGATTCCCATGTCACCTCAC
Organism: Conchocele bisecta; assembly: GCA_029237695.1. NCBI lineage: Eukaryota > Metazoa > Mollusca > Bivalvia > Lucinida > Thyasiridae > Conchocele > Conchocele bisecta. Next base: position 67,157,916 of record CM055276.1, on the reverse strand, counting down.
TGTCTAGTCATGTCCAGTTACACGGGTACCCATATTCCTGTCATGTACACATGATTCCCATGTCACTTCACTGTCTAGTCATGCCCAGTTACAGGGATAACAATATTCCTGTCATGTATACAGGATTCCCATGTCACCTCACTGTATAGTCATGTCCAGTTACACGGGTACCCAGATTCCTGTCATGTACACAGGATTCCCATGTCACCTCACTGTCTAGTCATGTCCAGTTACAGGGGTGCCCAGATTCCTGTCATGTATACAGGATTATCATGTCACCTCACTGTGTAGTCATCTGTACAGTTAACCAGATTCCTGTCATGTATACAGTATTCCCATGTCACCTCATTGTCTAGTCATGTCCATGTACAGGGGTATCCAGATACCCGTCATGTATACAGGATTCCCATGTCACCTCACTGTGTAGTCATGTGTACAGGTACATAGATTCCTGTCATGTATACAGGATTCCCATGTCACCTCATTGTCTAGTCATGTCCATGTACAGGGGTATCCAGATTCCCGTCATGTATACAGGATTCCCATGTCACCTCACTGTCTAGTCTGTAAGTAAGTAAGTAGTTACACGGGTACCCAGATTCCTGTCATGTACACAGGATTCCCATGTCACTTCACTGTCTAGTCGTGCACAGTTACAGGGTAACCAGATTCCTGTCATGTATACAGGATTCCCATGTCACCTCACTGTCTAGTCATGTCCAGTTACACGGGTACCCAGATTCCTGTCATGTACACAGGATTCCCATGTCACTTCACTGTCTAGTCATGCCCAGTTACAGGGATAACCAGATTCCTGTCATGTACACAGGATTCCCATGTCACCTCACTGTCTAGTCATGTCCAGGTACATGGGTGACCAGATTCCTGTCATATATACAGGATTCCCATGTCACCTCACTGTCTAGTCATGTCCAGTTACAGGGCTGTCCAGATTCCTGACATGTATACAGGATTCCCATGTCACCTCACTGTGTAGTTATGTGTACAGGTACCCAGATTCCTGTCATGTATACAGGATTCCCATGTCACTTCACTGTCTAGTCATGTCCAGTTACAGGGGTATCCAGATTCCCGTCATGTATACAGGATTCCCATGTCACCTCACTGTGTAGTCATGTCCAGTTACAGGGGTATCCAGATTCCTGTCATGTATACAGGATTCCCATGTCACCTCACTGTATAGTCATGCCCAGTTACACGGGTACCCAGATTCCTGTCATGTACACAGGATTCACATGTCACTTCACTGTCTAGTCATGCCCAGTTACAGGGGTACCCATATTCCTGTCATGTATACAGGAGTCCCATGTCACCTCACTGTCTAGTCATGTCCAGGTACATGGTTGACCAGATTTCTGTCCTGTACACAGGATTCCCATGTCACTTCACTGTCTAGTCATGCCCAGTTACAAGGGTAACCAGATTCCTGTCATGTATACAGGATTCCCATGTCACCTCACTGTCTATTCATGTCCAGTTACAGGGGTACCCATATTCCTGTCATGTATACAGGATTCCCATGTCACCTCATTGTCTTGTCATGTCCAGGAACATGGGTGACCAGATTCCTGTCATGTACATTGTATATAGGATTCCCATGTCACCTCACTGTGTAGTCATGTCCAGTTACACGGGTTACCGGTACCCAGATTCCTGTCATGTATACAGGATTCCCATGTCACCTCACTGTGTAGTCATGTGTACAGGTACCCAGATTCCTGTCATGTATACAGGAGTATCATGTCACCTCACTGTCTAGTCTTGTCCAGTTACACGGGTACCCAGATTCCTGTCATGTACACAGGATTCCCATGTCATTTCACTGTCTAGTCATGCCCAGTTACAGGGGTACCCATATTCCTGTCATGTATACAGGATTCCCATGTCACCTCACTGTCTAGTCATGTCCAGGTACATGGGTGACCAGATTCCTGTCATGTATACAGGATTCACATGTCACCTCACTGTCCTGTCATGTCCAGTTACAGGGGTGCCCAGATTTCTGTCATGTATACAGGATTCCCATGTCACCTCACTGTGTAGTCATGTGTACAGGTACCCAGATTCCTGTCATGTATACAGGAGTCCCATGTCACTTCACTGTCTAGTCTTTAACGATCGGGGTTCATCCTTACCGGAATCCCGACTGGAGACCTGGTTTGGCCCTCACATACGTCTTTGGCATTTTGTACGTGACAGTTGAATCTGGTTATACCCCTTATGTGAGTATTACGATATTCGTAATCCTATTTTAGGGGAAGGGGCCAAGTGACTTTGGTGTTGTATGGACCTGGCACCAGGTCAGGTTATTCTAATTTCAGGGCTGAATATATTTGTTCTCGATGTAAATATTCCGTTCTGATTTTGGGAACCTACATGGGTGACCAGATTCCTGTCCTGTACACAGGATTCCCATGTCACCTCACTGTCTAGTCATGTCCAGTTACACGGGTTACCGGTACCCAGATTCCTGTCATGTATACAGGATTCCCATGTCACCTCACTGTGTAGTCATGTGTACAGGTACCCAGATTCCTGTCATGTATACAGGAGTATCATGTCACCTCACTGTCTAGTCTTGTCCAGTTACACGGGTACCCAGATTCCTGTCATGTACACAGGATTCCCATGTCATTTCACTGTCTAGTCATGCCCAGTTACAGGGGTACCCAATTCCTGATATTCCTGTCATGTATACAGGATTCCCATGTCACCTCACTGTCTAGTCATGTCCAGGTACATGGGTGACCAGATTCCTGTCATGTATACAGGATTCACATGTCACCTCACTGTCCTGTCATGTCCAGTTACAGGGGTGCCCAGATTTCTGTCATGTATACAGGATTCCCATGTCACCTCACTGTGTAGTCATGTGTACAGGTACCCAGATTCCTGTCATGTATACAGGAGTCCCATGTCACTTCACTGTCTAGTCTTTAACGATCGGGGTTCATCCTTACCGGAATCCCGACTGGAGACCTGGTTTGGCCCTCACATACGTCTTTGGCATTTTGTACGTGACAGTTGAATCTGGTTATACCCCTTATGTGAGTATTACGATATTCGTAATCCTATTTTAGGGGAAGGGGCCAAGTGACTTTGGTGTTGTATGGACCTGGCACCAGGTCAGGTTATTCTAATTTCAGGGCTGAATATATTTGTTCTCGATGTAAATATTCCGTTCTGATATTGGGAACCTACATGGGTGACCAGATTCCTGTCCTGTACACAGGATTCCCATGTCACCTCACTGTCTAGTCATGTCCAGTTACACGGGTATCCAGATTCCTGTAATGTACACAGGATTCCCATGTCACTTCACTGTTTAGTCATGCCCAGTTACAGGGGTAACCAGATTCCTGTCATGTATACTGGATTCCCATGTCACCTCACTGTCTAGTCATGTCCAGGTACATGGGTGACCAGATTCCTGTCATGTACACAGGATTCCCATGTCACTTCACTGTCTAGTCATGCCCAGTTACAGGGGTACCCAGATTCCTGTCATGTATACAGGATTCCCATGTCACCTCACTGTCTAGTCATGTCCAGGTACATGGCTGACCAGATTCCTGCCATGTATACAGGATTCCCATGTACCAGATTCCTGTCATGTTTACATGATTCCCATGTCACCTCACTGTCTAGTCATGTCCAGGTACATGGGTGGCCAGATTCCTGCCATGTATACAGGATTCCCATGTACCAGATTCCTGTCATGTTTACAGGATTCCCATGTCACCTCACTGTCTAGTCATGTCCAGGTGCATGGGTGATTCCCATGTCACCTCACTGTCTAGTCATGTCCGGCTGCCCACTCGCTATACCTGCCCACTACAGTATACCTCTATGATGGCAGGTTCACACTTAGTCTGGGTGTAGGATGTGATATTATTCGTCTTACAAATACACTCCACTGGGGGACCAGCATAATCTAAAACAGCTTCATACACACGGTAGTAACTAATTTTAATTTTCAATATCCTGATCTGGTGTCAGGTGCCTAGTGATAGGAGTAAAATCACTTAGCCTTGACCGTCCCCTTGTATGTGAAGCAGTGGCCAGTATTATTGCGATCAGAGTCAGGTCTACAGGTGATCATACCCCAATGTGGCATGGCCAATATATGGATGAAATAAACTACAAACAAAAACATGGGGTTTATTTTTTTTATTTCTTCTCTTTGTTTTTTTCTTGACCTTTTCTCATATTTCACTGTAGACGTTTAGCATTTAGAGATTGAAATGCTCTGTTCAGTTTTCCTTTTAACTTAAAGGAGACAGGAAAAATGATTTTTAATGTTCTGGTTTATTATATTGAATGATAGCTCTTGGTAAACTGAAAATAATGTTGAAAACTAGATGTAAAACCACCAAATAACTAAAAAGTTACAAAGGTTTGAAAGTTTTAATTAGCTGAAATATGCGTGTTCCACTATGATGTCATAGTGAACAACATTTGTTCAAATTTATTTATATTAATTTTAATTACCATCTTCTGCATAATTTTATTTCATGAAATTATTTATATATAATAAAACAAACTATTCTAAGCAAAACAACATTTTTATTTACAGTAAAATGTGTTTTAATATCATATTTATAATTGTGTTGGTGGAAAATTTGCATTAATTTGCATAATTTATGCAGAAATATAACCCTCCATAACTTTTGAATGAGTTGGAATTTTTGCGTAGGGTTTTCGCCATTTAGTTTGTATTGAAATTATCTGTAATAATCTAGCAATGTAAAAATCTTTTCGTGTCACCTTTAAAATCATTTCAATCATTTTCAACAGTTAAAAAACATTTCTTCTCGAAATATTTTCTCCACATTTCAGGCAATAATCACATGACATTAGGCAGGTTGTCACACGACGCTTCACTAGTCACATGACTCGGTATGCATGGTCCATTAATACAGAACCTTTTCACATTATCCTATGAGCCGCGGTCACATGACATTATGCAGATTGTCACATAACGCTTCACTAGTCACATGACTCAGTATGCATGATCCATTAATATAGAACCATTTCACGTTATCCTATGAGCCGCGGTCACATAACATTAGGCGATTGTCACATGACAATTCCCTAGTCACATGATATTTTAAATAATCATACATGTATAAGCCAATGATGACATGACACAATATATAGTTCGTCACGCGACTGCTTCTTACTGCTTCTTTCTTCACTAGTCACATGACTAAGTTATACATGATGTTTTGATGTACATATGTAGTGTTTGGGGAAAATACACATTATAGCATCTCAAATTTTTGCCGCAAATGACATGTATACAGTGTTATATACATCAATTGATGTCAAAACGAGGCAGAAATTTCAGAGCCATTGTATAATTTAATTCAACATTTGCTCTGACATTTGTACCAGATTTTGTCAACATTTTAATTTTACAGAAGATTTTATGAATTTTCAGTGCAACTTACGACACAAATAAGGGGCGAGATAATTTCTATTTTGTCAAAATCCATGTGGAAATCAATTGATTGAATATGGTTTTGCGTCCGTTCAACAGCGAGGTCATATACAGACGGGTTCAACGGGGTCGATTCCCGTATTTCAACTGTACGGAGGAGGGGGGATACATGACAGGATAGATGTAATCATTCAGCTCTGAAATTAGAATAATCCTGATTTTGAGCCAGGTCCTCACCACACCAAATTCACTTGGCCCCTCCACATAAAGTAGTAAGACTACCGCTCATCCTACTAATTTACTATCAGGGGTATAACCCGGTTCATCTCTCACACCGTACAAAAAAAGCCAAAAGAAATATGTATGCAAATGAGCGTCAAACCGGGTTGAATGGGATTCCGGTAAGAATGAACCCCATCTTTAAATTGCTCTTCTCTTTCGGTAGTCAAATGTGTAACTACCGGAGCCGTTTAATGTCATACTCAGGACATTTTTGCAAACTTTCAGGTTATTTCTGACAATTGTTTACATCATTTTCATCAATGTTCAGGGACGATCTCGACTGCACCAGTGCATGTGAAACATGCATCATCACATCACTAAGGACATTGTATCAAAAATGACATGGAAAATATCAATGTTTTTTTTTTAATTTCTTCCAAAGTTGGGCGAATATTTTCCCCAAATTTAGACAGGGAAAATACTCGCCATACTACTTACAAAACTGACAGGTTTTTTTTCATGTCTACACTGGCTCAGAAAGCTTTTTTCATATCATACATGTACATGTTTTAAAAAGTGTATACAAATTAGGGCAAATAATTGTGTTTTACATGTACAAGCCACTGAAGATAATTGCACACTTTATCTACATGTAACACGACAATACATTTCAACCAGCATGTACCAAGCAAAAACACAATTTCAAATTTGCATTCACCATTAACTCATATTACCGGTAGCTTTCCTTTTTCCATTAGGTCATAAATAATGATCATACTCAGAGGGATTTACATATACATTGTACCATTATAGACCTTTCTTACAACTAGGTTACCTCCCTTGAAATTGCACGAGTGCCTTGGAACGACATTGTATTTGGCATAGTTTCTTGTTTTGACGTCACATTGCTTAGTTTTACGTTGCATTTTCAAGGGAGGTAAACTAGTTGTAAGAAAGGTCTATAGGTTGTGAAAATGTCAGTAAATGTGGAATTAAACTAGAGTGAGTGAGTGAGTGAATAGGGTTTAACGTCCGCTTTTCTGACATAGAGGTACAAGCCTCAGGGAGTCTACACGCAGACGGGTCAACGGGGTCGAGTCCCGTATCCACCTGTCCAAGGGGGGTAAATCCCAACTTCAGAACTCAATATTTACAATCAAAATATATATTCAGTCCTGAAATTAGAACAACCTGATCTGGTGCCAGGCCCTCGCCACACCAGCATCATTTATCCCATCCCCTAAAAGTAATAGGATTAGCGCTAATCTTACTTTTATATATGGGGCATAGCCAGACTCAACTCTCACATACAAGAAAGCCAAAAATGTACATGAGGGCCAAATCCGGTATAGTGGGTTCCGGAAAGTATGAACCCAATCGTTAAGCCAGTTTAGTCGCCTTTTACGACAAGCAATGGCTACTGCAGCACTATTCTCAGGATCAGTTGATCCCGCCCCGGTACCTGCACGGGGCGAATTAAACTAGAACAACTCGCCAACGACCGCAATGTATCACCTTCTTGGGTCATTTAAAAAATTAGGGACCTTGATGATCCGATATCTATGCATGTGTGAATTTTCATCAAAATATTCCATTTGGTATTCAACTTATGCTCTGGATATATGAAATAAGAGCGAAAATGCAAGAGGGGCGGTATTGAAAACATTTACATTGCTCGAGCTGTGAGACACACAATTGAACCCATGTAAATGAATGTGTGAAGTTTTGTTTGGCGATGAATGTGTGCAAGTTTGGTGGATGTAGCAGGAATAATATTGAAGATACAACCTCGATCAAAAACCTTAACCAAGGGAAATAACTAAGTAATTTAAGTTGAAAAGTAAGTCAAGGCCACATGAGGGTCACAGGTTTGAGGGTGGTTATTGATGTACACTGCTAGGCGATGAATGTGTGCCAGTTTGGTGGCTGTAGCTTTAATAGTATTGAAGATAAAACCTCGATCAAAAACCTTAACCACTGGCGTGACGCGGACGCCGACGCAGGGTGACAACATAAGCTCTCCTTATTCTTCGAATAGTCGAGCTAAAAATGGCTCAAGCGGTCTAAAAGTTATAAGCTAAAATAAAAGTGCTACAAACGTACTAACGTACGCACGTACGTGCACAGGCTAATGCTATATCTCCTTTTGCCTATCGGCTCAGGGATAATAAATGACACAAATGACATATCAATGGGCACACGACGTTGCACAAACAGATATGAGACACATACACAAGGACAGCAGATGCAAATATCGGTATTTAATTTGTTAAAATAGAGCGGCAAACATCCAACATTCGGAAGAATGGCGAACTGAGTGCTCAACGTGACGCTATCAAAATAGAGGCAAATGTGGAGCATATAATGCATATTTCTATGATGAATCTGTGTATGTAATTGTATATAGTTACTAAAGATTGTGTACGACATCACAACTGCATTTCTGTAACAAGAAAATGCTTTAGCATCGTTTTACAGCAGCTTTACATGGCTATTTTCAAATGATTGTTTTCAATTTCGACCATGTGACGTCATAATCGCCATGGCAACAGCACACATTTATTTTGCATAAAATAAGTGTAATGATATTGCACCCAATATAATACTCGAAATATATACCAAAATTTGTGAAGATTAACCAAATATATCAGTTATAAAAAGTGTCCAAGTTGTTTTGGCCCATCCTGTATAATGTATTCAATTATCAGGTGAGCCTAAAGGCCTTTTGGGCCTCTTGTTTAGTTTATGTAGGGTCTGGGCAATGCCTTATAGAACAGCATGTATGCTTGGGTTTCTTTCACACTTCTCATTGGTACTGGACAGATCTGAAATATTCACAGACAAATTCCTTCTGTTATTATACGACAGACATATTGGTATCTCAAAATCAAATCGGCAGATTTAAAATGCGAGTTCAATTTTTTTCTTTCTGAGACCACAAACAGAACTTGAATAGGTATTCACTACCCATAATTTGGTGTCAAGGACAGCTAAATGTACATTGAATATCCATATTATTAATATGAATATCTGTAGCAAAAGAACAAATCTGCAGATTCTCAATATAGGATCACCTTGGCATTATGCAGACAATAGACTTTAGGCAAAATTTGTAATCGGTCACCTACTTTTTGTGGCAAATTGTGATCAAAGGTTCCCGTGATCTATTGAAGTTATGTCCAGTAAATTGTGTTTTCTTACCTATATTAATAAAGAAAAAGTACCCATTTCAAGAACCCAACCATAAATCACAAACATCGTATAGCGATAACCACAAATTCAGTTGTTTCTTCGTCAAAGGTAAAGAAGCAATGTCATTTTCTACCATACAATGTGTAAATCAACATTTCTTAACACACTTTTGTGACTGTAATGTATGGCGGCGTTGTTGAAACTATCGCATTTCCTTTACTACTATAGTTAAAACCCAATTTTCAGAAAATCACATCAACAGATTGCGCCATTGCTATATATTTTGCATGACCATTATTTTCATTCCGTTCAAATATGCCACTTGCGATGTAGGTGAGTGATTATAGGGCCATCCATAATTATATCTCCATTTCCTGTAACCCGACCGACCCGCTAAAAACGGTGCGACCCGATTTTCTTTATTGCAATTTCGTTTACAATTTGTTTAACTATTTTTTTTCTTCAAATATTTGTTTCCTTTTTTTGTTTTTCAATTTAATACTACAGTGGGTTAAAATAATCTCTGGCCCTAAATGGCATACATGTTCATACAACAACACATACAGCAATTGACATACTTTTATTGCAAGTGTTAAAATATTGTACCTTTTTAATATTAATATTTTTTTAAATTCAATATGTCATGTGACAAATTGTTGTGATGCATCCAGTATACCATATCGATGGTCTAGTAACATAAGGTCGTAAGTGCTATGCTTTAGCATAGCAGTTACGACCTTATGTTACTAGACCATCGATATGTTATGTGGAAGACATATTTAGAAGTGTGAGTGTAAGTTCTATAATTGTTGGAGAAAACGTACATTCTCACCGTTTGGTCAGGGGCATTATGTTTTGCACCTGTCCGCCTGTCAGTCCGTCTGTCCTTCCGTCCGTCCGTCACAAATGTTCACTTCGTTTCGGTCCAGGCTGCCAATGGGGGCATCCTCGTGTCTTACAGACACAGTTTTCCAGTTTTATACTAATACTAAATACCAACATCAATATTCATATAAACAGGCTACAGCTGTGATATTGTTTTTGATGAGTTTCTTGGTAATTTGGGGGGGGGGGGATAATGTCTGTTCATGACCGCATAGTACACAGCTATGGCTCAGAATGATCAAATACCTGATTTACAGTGAAACCTCTCTAAGCCGGACACCCTGGGGACCTCCCAGGGTGTCAGGTTTAGAGAGGTTTCACTGTATCTGATTTTTGTCAAGCCCTCTTGCAGAAAGTGATGCATATTGAGTGCCCGTTTGTACTTCTGTCCAAAACTTGTGTTAAGTTTTTAGCTCAAGTGAGTTTTTGTACCGCTTTTCGCCCGTCATCCGTCCGTCCACAATTTCAAACGCCTTCTCCTGAACCACTGGACCGATGTTGGTCAAACTTCACAGGGATGATCTATGTGTGAGGTCTTTTAAGATTTCTCTTAAAATGGAGATTATCACATAATCCAAGATTGCCATCGTAGAAAAGTAGGTCACATTCTTAAACAAGAGGGCCATGATGGCCTTAATTCGCTCACCTGACTCCATGAACACTAGAGGAGAATGTGACAGTGAGTTCATGTGTTTTAAAAAAATTGTGCTATTTTTAGATGGCGGTCATCTTGGATTAAGTGATGACTCTCATTTTACCAAATCTGAAAATGCTTCACCCAAGGATCTTAACTTCCTATGAAGTTTGGCCAGCATCGGCCATGTGGTTCCTGAGAAAAAGAAGTTCAAAATCTTGAATAAATGCACCTTTTGGTGGCCATCATGGATGACATAATCATCCGATTCCGACAAATATTGCACCAGAGCAATCGCCTCATCGATACCTTCAATTTGATATATGACATGAGCATATTCGGTCAAAAATAAAATTTGACCCTAATTTGACCCCACGGGCCACGCCCATTTTTGACCCCGGGGTCACCATTTTCACAACTTTGAAAGAGCATTGTAAATCGATCATTCCTACCAAGTTTAGTCGAAATCCGGCCAGCGGTTCATGAGAAGATGTTTTAAGAATTTATGCTATTTTTAGACGGCGGCAACCTTGGATTAGCGATGACCTCCATTTTAACAAATCTGAAAAGGCTTCACCCATGGACCATAACTTTTAAGTTTGGCTACCATGGGCTAAGCGGTTCGTGTGAAGAAGAATTTTGAAATCTCTAATAAAAGAACGACCTTTTGACCTTTCGGCGGCCATCTTGGATGACATAACCATCCGATTTCGACAAAAAAATGCACCAGAGTGATCGCCAATTTGATACCTTCAATTTGATATATGACATGACCATATTCAGTAAAAAATAAAATTTGACCCCAATTTGACCCAACGGGCCACGCCCATTTTTGACCCCAGGGTCACCATTTTAAAAATTTTGAAAGAGCATTGTACATCGATCATTCCTACCAAGTTTTGTCGAAATCCGGCTGGCGGTTCTTGAGAAGAAGATTTTTGAAGAATGTGTGCTATTTTTAGACGGCGGCCATCTTGGATTACATAATGACGTCATTTTAACAATTTTGTAGTCCCCCTACCTAAGGACCATGACCATGAAGTTTGGTGACTATAGGCCCAATGGTTACCGAGGAGAAGACGTTTGAAAATGTTCACGGATGACGGACGGACGGACGGACGACGGACGGACGGACGGACACATTGCGGTAACAATAGCTCACATGAGCTTCGCTCAGGTGAGCTAAAATTCTTCTCACAAACCGATTCAACAAATCCTGTGAGAAATGATCGATACCGGTAGTCTATGCTCTTTCAGATTTGGTAAAATGATGACCCGGTGATCGAAAATGTAGCTGTAGCGACTGTTGTTGGGAGGTTAAATATACAGCATATAAACTGGTGGCTGTTATGAAGAGGGTATTGTTCAAGAGAGGGTATTGTTCAAGAGGTTGCTGTTCACGGACGTTTTATACTGTACTTCAATATTGTAATGCAACCGGAATGGATGTACAGTGCCAGACCCAGGACATTCCCAGATATATAACGAGAAAATGTGGCCTATCGGCACACAAATCAAAATCATGCGGCATTTATGCACAAGAGTTATGTATTGAAATATTAAAAGTAATCCGTCAAGGGATATAGAAGTCATGACAGAATTGAGAAACCCTGGCAAACTTCTTAACCGACACTGCTAAATGTTTAAGCCATGTTGTGATGGTCAACGGCAAAATAATATTCAGAGTGGCATGCATGTGTGGTATTTGTACATATTCATAATACAGTCAAATCATAACCAGACCACGGACAGACGGACACACAGTCCAAACATTATATTATATATCTCCTGGCTCTGTTCTACCGAGCCTGGGGGCATAAAAACAGCTGAATGGCTAAATGGTGTGTACTAAATGAGTAAGAGCTGTGCCCCATTTTATTGTGCTGTGACCTAGATCAAGGTGTATGATCACGTGGTTACAACAACAACAACAACAAGTACTGAAACTTCCAGAAGCCCTCCGATTCAAAGTACGTGTTCTTTTTTTTTGTCCTTATTATGTAACGGATTTTGACACGGAAATCGATTGTACGCAAAAATGACATACGTATTTGCCGAAATCCCGGGACCGCCAAATGCAGCTCGTGAAGACGCGTTTGCTGCGCCATATTTTATCAAAATCTGTTGCCTATTAAGGAAAATATTAAATAATACTTTGGAGTGGGAGCGATTTCAACACTTTCAGCCATTGTTGTTGTTGTTGTAACAATGTGATCATGCACCTTGTAGATGGACCATTGTATTATTAATGGGACTTATGGGATGTGTGACCAGTGCAGCTCATGATCAAATAATACACTGATGTAACCTGATAACAATCAATATTGCAGAGGTCCAGATAAGGTGCGTATTTGTGTAAATACGCAATTCAAAAGTGCAAAAACCCAATTAAAATCAGAGACAATGCGTACCAAAAAGCAATTAAAATGTCCGGTACGCAATACTTTTTTATCCTGTAGTGTACTCCTCAAATGTATTTTCAGTATGTCGCGTACTGCTAGCTTTGTTCATGTATACAATCATACAAAATCATCGCCGATTATCTGTGCAGTCGGCCATTCAATGTTTAGAAAGTTTGTTCCCGGCTCTAGCTGCGGACAATGTCTCGCTGTATTTCACCGATAACGGCTGGAAACCAGTCGTCGGGTGTATTCGATTTGAACTCCAGGATTTAGCGGGAGCAATTCCGACTCTCAGCGGGAAAAAAATGTGTCCAACTCGATACGAAACTCTAGTAACCCACCACACGGCAGTTGTTTCAAGTACCGTTGAAGTTAATGATCCCAAATCTAGAATTTCCACCCTTGTCGCATCGGTCGTTTTTGCCCATATTGATTTTGAGAAAAAAAATCGGATAAGACGGGGCCTATCAATTATGGCGAAAGTTGACGCAAACTTCAGAGCTCACGCGAGCCGGAATTGAATTCCCCTTTACCTCTGAATTTGTTGTCACAATCCACGTCATTTACAGAAAATATTACTTATTTTCAAATCAATAATTGTGGAAAAAAAACACGGCGATGCGACGCTATTGTGAACCCAAGATCCAGGCTCATTACTAGTCTATTTTCTTAAATTCAAATTGATGTGAAACTGCTTGTTTCGGCGACCCCGAATTTACTCAAGAAGATGCAACGAAAAACGTCCGTAGACATTCGTAAACGACTATCCGCACGGATAAAACAAATGGTACAGTATAATTGCTCCTGGGGGAAGGGCGGGGCACAGCAGACATTTTATTATTTTGAATGTGTCAGGTTTATATTTTACATGTGGGACAGTATCATAAGTAATAAATTAAAACATGGTAACATTATTACTATATCGACCAACACACACGTTGAATAAAATGGCGGTCGAATTAACTAAGTTAAAATAGGACGAGTTGAACGGCGCCCGAATTGACCAATTAATATAATCGTAGTAGAGATAGACACTATAAATAACACAATCGGATCATGTAAGATTTTTTCGTAGAAAATTGGTGACACATGGCGCAACAAAATGGCGGCCGCAACAAACAAACGTGGAAGAAAACATATTGCAAAAGTCCACCACCAATGTTAACCTTATTTCGATTTATTTTACGACCGATGCAAAGGTGGAATCTGAATCCATTGCACAAGGCATCATACAGTCATTTTGTTGAGCTCGTTGTGTGGAGACCCCAAATTAATCGTGGTTGACATTATTGATGAATTGCTGTCAAACGTGGAAAGCCAAACAAGAAAATGGATCGCGTGTTGCAAAGATCAATCTGCCAATCAAAGCATTTCTTGATCAGGGCTATGCACTGTTTTTGTCATTCAGATAATGAAAAATCTCACATGATTTTTTGAATACATGATACTGCTTGTTACATAACTTATAACTATGAGTGTGCTAGCAGATCCGGAACTACACTGGTCACAAATGCCATAAGCCCAATTACTCTAGTAACAGTTACTTATATGTACTTGGAATCATTGCAAACTTGAACTAATCATTTTGGTGTTCTTATAAGTAAGTGAAGCAGTGTTACCATACACATGTAAGTATTATTATAACACTGCTTCAATTAATTCTATCAATAACAAAACGGTACCATTAATACATAAATTAATACGATTTGTTTCCGAATCGGTTTTTGCAATCAAAATATAGAAATACCCAATTGAAAAAAAAATGATGGGGTAACGTTTTTAAAATACCCAATTGAAAATTGAGAATACCCAATTGATTTAAAAAGTATGGAGTAACAGTACCCAATGTCAAATTCCTTATCTGGAGCACTGATATTGCGTGTTTGAGGCCTGACAGATCAATCAGATCGGCGCTTGACCGTAACATGATCATGGGCACGAAAAAGGTCAAGGTCATGTTAATGGGAGCATACATGTGTTCCAAATGCTCACATGTATCGTGTCCAAATAGTGACGCAATCCATCATGTAATATTAAAGTTATATGATGATGAAGAAATTTGTACAAATGTTTTGACTTAACCAAAAAGTAGCTAAGAGTTTCCATAACCATATGAAGGTCAAAAAGGTGAAGTTCATGTTAATGGGGGCATAAGTATGTTCCACATGCTCACATGTATGAGGTACAAATGTAATATTAAAGGTATATGATGATCAAGAAACTGTTGCAACCTTTTGACGTAAATATGGCTAAGTGTTTCTGCAACAATGTGATGGTCAAAAAGGTCAAGTTAATGTTAATGGCGGTATGAGTGTGTTCCAAATACTTATATGTAGCAAGTGTCCAAGTATTGAAGCAATCCATCAAGTAATATTAAAGTTATATGATGATGAAGAAACTTGTAAAAACTTTTTCAAATTGTTGACACGGACGACGACGGAAAAAGCGGCGACTATAGTCACGCCTTCTGCTAAAGCAGGCGCGACAATAAAATATTTAAAAAAAAATCATACCTGTAAAGGTATTTTCGGTAGTTTTAATTGTTTAATTGATATTTTGTTGCTGAATATATATTTCCCTAACACCCCCCCTACACCACCCCCTTTCCCCATACATGTGCATTTCTGTTTGTACATGACATTGCCGTTGAACTAACATAAAATCCAATGCAATCAATCCAGTCACATTACGTTAAAGAAATGGAGACTGAATTTTTGTCCAAAATTGTGCATTTGGATCAGCCTCGTAATCTAACCCTTCAATCACTTCCAACGAGTTCGGACGCGACACTATGTCGGGTAAGTAGATTGGTACTACTTTATCTGGGTTTCTCAGGATACTGTCCATCAGCGATGTGTTCTGTTGCCATTGATGCCAGCCGTTCGTACACGCGACCTTGGACACCAGCAGCAGCACAAACCTACTATGTGTGATGGCCATCTCCAAGTTGTCGAAAACAGTCAGCCCAGGTACCCCATCACGTTCATCTATATATCCACACAAATGTTTGCCCTCCAACCAATCTAAAATTGTTACTGCTACGCTTCGGTCGTCTTCATGGTGAAATATACAGAAATCATACCGTTGCTCGCTTCCTGCCCCCGGGTTAGCCATGTCCTGGAAGCAGAGAGTTTTACAAGTTAACTGGTTATATTTTAGAATATCAATACAGTGGAACCCCTCTAAACCGGACACCCAGGACTTGTAGGTGGCAGCTGGGAGCATGTGATTGATAAATTAATGATCGGCATTCATCCTTACCGGAATCCAGACCGGAGACCTGTAGCCGATTTCATCAAAATTGCAAAGTATACTTATCTAGCAAAGTATACTTTCAGGGAGTAATCATTTATTTTTCCCGAAATGCATTATTTCATATAGAACTAATGACTGCATATATTTGATGATTAAAAGTGTTCAGAATTATTATACTGAATTTATTACATTATCACAACCATTTTGGCTGTGATAATGTAATAAATTCAGTATAATAAAAATTACTAAATTTATCTTAAAATTGAAAATTTCTCCCTCAAAGTATACTTTGCTAGATAAGTATACTTTGCAATGTTGGTGAAATAAGCTACAGGTTTGGCCCTCATGTACGTCTTTGGCTTTCTTGTATGCAACAGTTGAATCTGGTTATACCCCTTGTATGAGTAATATGATTATTCGTAATCCTATTAATTTTAGGGGAAGGGGCCAAGTGGCTTTGGTGTGGTCTGGACCTGGTGCCAGGTCAGATTATTCTAATTTCAGGGCTGAAAGCATACCTAGACAGACATTGTGGGCAAATATGATTGAAATTAGTAAAGGAGTTGTTGAGAAAAGATTAAAAACTTAAACGCATTTGCCTTTACAAACAGGGTGAACATAAGTCCCCAGTGACCATGACCTTGATTGTTCGGGCGTGGGTCGTATGCGAAATAAAGCACCATACCTAGACAGACATTGTTATTACAAATATTATTGAAATTGGTGAAGGAGTTCAGGAGTTATTGAGACAACATTAAAAACTTAAAACGCATTTCCCTTACAAACAAGGTGAACATAAGTCTCCAGTGACATAATGTAATTTGGATGAAACAAACAAAAATGTACTACATGTAGTCGATACATTCCACCGTGCCTGGAGAAATTTGGCTTATCTGGCGCCCGACGCATACCTTACATATCCGCATCCTTAACTGTGATTTACTTGAAACGTCATATGCTTCTTTATCATCATCCATACGTTTTAACTGTATTAAACACAACTTATAGTTTGACCATAAAACATGTAAATTGTCGCATATCCTGCGCTACGTCTCACAATAATCCGCATTGTTACGTTGGTAAATATCTTTTGAAAATGTTCGGAAACCACGTTATCCCATACCATCAATATTAGGGTTTTGTGGAATCATCATAATTATGGCGATGCCTTTGAAACCCAATGGGTGAGGCTTTACTTAGTAGAGATATGTAGTCACAACTGCGACATCTTACGTCTTCACTGTAGGCATCAACAATAACGTCCAAATTTTTTATTTATTACACTCGTAACAAGTATTTAATTATTTGCATGGGTTTCACTGTGAAAGAAAACCAGCCGGCAACTTTTTCACAAATAATACACACCAGTGAAGCGAACACCCAAACATGTAATTGCTCGAGTGATTTCTTTCACACAGCGTGTGTCTAGGAAACCACGAGCTACCATACAACATATTTGATCACATTCCAGACATGCACTCAAATATGCATAACCATGATAACTCATAGAAATAACTGCGTAACTTGGAATATAAATGTTTTCCTGATGTCACGTTTGACATCAAATAATGTCGCATCAAGTCGCGGGGAAAATGTTGTCGGGCAATTATTAATACGCAAAGCACAATTCATTGATATAAATAGATATTCTATCGTACATGTTTGAATAGCAGGAAATAATACACTGGTGTCCATGGCAGTCTGTGCAGGCATTAGTTGGATCATTACCATGGTTCACCAATAGCTTTGTCACATTGATGGCTATCCACCTAGTGGTGACATTGACCTTCATTGGTGAAACACTCACCTGCGCTAGCCTTATATTTCACCGTAGTGAAATTAAAATGCTGTTCTATTACCGAAATGGGCGTGGTTCGGTGCGGGAATCAAAGAGGTTAGCCCATAGTACATACATAGTATACGCACATTTTATTTCTCTATTACCGGTATTCACATAGCAACAGCATTCGCACGGAATTCATGGTACAGCCAGAGGAAGATCATCCCATATCATAATACATTGAAATTGAACTATTGAAAAAGCCATTGTAATATAAAAATGTTTCCAAGTTTAGTCAAAACGGGGGAGATCATTCATGACCCGGGGGTAAAATCAAAAATCGAAATTTACTTCGCGCATCTATATATACACACCATGAGGAATTAGTTGCATACCAAAATGAAGTCTCCAGCTATTACGGTTTAAAAGTATTCCTTCTTACAAGAAACATGATGCACGGAAAACCGTGACAAAAACACGTATTTTTTTCAAAATGTAGGTAAAATAATAAAAAAAAACAAGTATTAATATTTAATACGTGTAAGATAACAAACATAAAACAGAGCACAGCTTAATATGTAAATCCTTTGGCAATAAAATAAAAAGTTACGATCATCTTAGTGAGATACGACAGGGTAGAGGGTCGATCGCTAGTTGCGAATGGTAACTTTGAAATCTACTCCCGTAACCTCCGTAGCTCTGGCTATGGATGGTACGCGAGTAGATTGCAAGAAACCGTTCGCAACAAGAGGGTCGTATCACAGGGCTACTAAAATAAGGCCATTGTATTCAATTCAATACTCATTGTAAGATAAATCCCTTACCGTCACCTGTGTGTTACAAGTGGGTGGGGTAATATTCACTGTTGCATGTGGGTCGTATAACTTTAGGATAGTCCTATGTAGACCTAACCGTTACTATGTTATCGGCATCCAGATCGTAAATATCACTAAGAGGAACGTACATTGGTATTGGGGTTTTACTATTAGCGCTTATGATGGCTATGAGTACGAGTATGAATGCACAGCCACAGGGCTACTAAAATAATTCCATTGTATTCAATCTGTATATATAGAACATGAATTAAAGTGGGTGGGGGATATTCAACATTGCCTGTGTATGAATACTAATCACTTACCATTATATTAGTAGATCAAGTTACTGACGGCATCAACTTCGTTGTTCAAAACGAAAGTAGAGAAGACAAAGAGAAGAGTAGAGAATGTTGTTGTTGTTGTTGTTGAGATATTCCCGCGCTTATTTGTCGCGGCACCCGCATATGGATAACTTATTACATAGTTCAGTGGTCAGTTATGTGTCCGTAGGCGGCCCTGCTTGCATCATGTTGCATGCCAGCTTATGCGAGGACCGACCAAATGGGCCATTTGGCACGCTTTTGAGCAATAGTCCACAAATTTGCACCTCGAACAGCGGTTGTATTCTGTCTCTATTTCCGACTCCTTTTGGCAATACGCACAAAAGTATTCCATGCACGTTCGACCTGAAACTCAGGATCACTTAGAAGGGCCGATATGTGTTTGAGAAGTGCACTTTTGGAAGAGTCTGCCAATTTTTGCATAAATGTTTATTGGAACAAATTAAAACTTTTCAGACGGGTGGCCAAAGAAAATATTACCAGGAATGATATCATATGGATAAATCCAAGATGGCCGCCATAAATAATACAAACTCTGAAATGCCTATATATGTGCATCCATGTCACAAACTAAAGCACTCTAATTGTCGACCATGACAGTCATTTGGATATGGAAGTAAATAACATGGATTTACAACCATTTACAGTGAAACAAATATATCAATGTCAAGGTCAAACTGAAAAAGACGGCAAACTGTATTAATTGTGTTGATCTTCTTCAATACATATGTGATTTTCTAGATATTTAAGACACTTTTTGAATCTATAGAGATATAGATGCATAACATTGTAATGCATATACAATAACATCACCTTATGTTCATGAGCTTCAGTGGTGGAGGTCATAGTGAGTCATAGTGAATGTCAAGCTAGACTGTAAATAAAATCAGTCTACATGTTTATACAAATTTCTGTAGTATGAATACTTTTACATGACTGCAGAGCTATGTCGCATACTGTTACGTGATATAGATTTTGATGACTTTCGGGTGGTAAATATAATTGAATTAACCTCGCCAACTTCAAAGGTCAAGGTCATTTACAGAGCTCCAGTTAAGGTGCGTATTTTGGTAAAATTTTCCGTTATTTTTTATTATGGCAAGGTGTGAATTCTTTACAATTGTCTCAATGAGACGGTTCTAAAGCACTCACAACTTGCCATTTTTGGAGAAGAAATAACAAAATTTCCCCCCGAAAACGATCAAATTACGCGCCTTAACTGGAGCTCTGGGTCAATTTAAAATGCACCATTCAGCACACTAAAACCAGTTTATGCTGGTTTCCATAATTATACAAGCGTCTAGATGTTAGCTGTGGCTATACATTGTATGCATTGAAAATTCTTATTTTGGTACTGAGTTTGCGCATGCACCCTTACATCCAAGGCACAGTGACATGCAGGGCAAAGCAGCCTTAACACATTGACATCGACCAGTGCAGCCTTTCATACAGCCATATCGAATCAGCCTCCTGCAGGATACACTGGCAATTGGGAGGGAGCACCACAATTGTTGCCACTTTCCTGACTCGTTAGTCCACCCCCATGCAGCAGGATATACTTCAGGCAGTTGTGTCTCATGTGCATGACCCCAGCTGTAACAGCTCTGTAGTAGTGTTGCCCGCTTGATATGCTGTTCAAGAGAAGCAGTGTACGTCCCATTGCGGTGAACAGTTTTCGAACTTCATTAACACTGTTTGCATCACTGGTGCGGTCATACAGCAGGACGGTGAAACGTTCTAGCACCTGAATATCACGTTCACTGATTGCGTTTGGGCCTTCTGCTAGCACCCGGAAAGTTTCCGTAACTTCGGGAAATTAACACCTGGACCCGGTTGCTCAAAGCTTCTGTTAGCTTAACAGACTGTTAAATCCTTAACAATGTTAAGGATTTAACAGTCTGTTAAGCAAACAGGTTTTGAGCAACCGGGCCCAGGTTTTCCATGTCGTCATTTGCCCTATAGAATGGAACGATGATACGGTGTCGCATCGAGTATATGCATGATACCTCGGCATGCAGAGGGACTTCTGTGTTCCAATAGCTGCTGATATATCATGAACAGGAATGTAGCGATGATCTTTTCCAGTACTATAGGACACCCACGCCACACTCATAGCCACATCAGAATCAACTGTTCGTATCATGAATGAATTGTATCCTTCAGCGAATGCAACAGTAAGGTGTACCATTAACCTTGAATCTGCTTCTTCATGGCTACAAGGCGAAAGTACACGTATATCTTCACGGCCTTGGATTCACACGACACAGTCACCATGTGTTACAATCAATTTGTTTGTTGTCGGGAACAGAGAGTGAGCGCACCTCATCCGATATTAGCATGAACAGCTCCGACTTGTTTACATCATCGTTGATAAATAAAGGCCAGCTTTTTGGTAGAGGGGTGCAGCGTGATACATTGATCCTCACACCCTTTCCCCTTGATTTCATTGTTTGTTCGTTTAGGCTGTCCTCCCTATATACAGCAAACACTATATCAAACTGTCGGTGGTTATCAAGCACTCGAGAGATGTATGGAAAGAATGTGTCACTTATGTAGTCGGCGAATGTCTTGCCCTTGTCAGGTGGCAGGTAATTAATTATTGCTGCTCCATCCATGACCTCAGCATTTGGAGTATGCATAACCGGCGTGATGTTAGCTGCCTTTTCGAGTTTCCTTTGTCTGAAATGGATGGGGGATGCGCCTGATTTTCATGCGAGAATAAATTATCTGAACTACCACCCTGAACTGCACTTGCTACGTATAATCGGGCGAGCGTAGAACGTGTGTCTTGCAGCGCTTTCTCGTGTGGGCATTTGGTTTGTCGAGTGCTAGTAGGGGCCATTATGTGTAGCTTATTCTTTGTTAATGGCTTGAAAATGGAGTCTGTGTGTGCCATGTATCGTTACATTGTTATGCTCGTGAGACTGGTCCACTGCTATGTTCGAAAACTTTCGCCCAGTTGTGTTTACTGTGAAATGTCAGCTCTCAAACTCAGCATCTACTTGAGGATGTATTTTGGATAATGTAACCATGTCCCGGATGTGGACTGGTACCCCATCTTGCGTAGTGAATGTGATTCAGAACCATGAACCATGGAGCAAGTCCAGTTACCCTTGATTTGTATACTAGTATGTCACACTTTCTTTTTCTGATCGAGCGGGTGTACACTAGCACAAGGAGTTCTAGTTCAAGGACATGGTACATGTACTGAAACTGGATTGTATGCAGACATTTCCGATGCCCATACATCCACATCATCTGGTGAGTATGCTGGTGGAACCGATTTGTGATATTAAATGTACTGCTTCATCATGATTGTATAGAGAACAACAGTTACTGCTGTGACTTCATGTGCATAACGAGTGCGCTTTATGTGTGTAGCTGTGAGACAAGACTCTGCAACACAAGATGTGAAAATACCAGCTTCTATAAGGGCTTCCACCCATCCACTTTCTTCTAGCACCACATACTTGTCCTCACCGTGAGTCTCGGGAAACGCCCATTGTATACTTTTCGTGATCGCATAGAGAGGTTGGGACGCTAAGGGACGCAACATCTAACGCGAAGTCATTACTACAATTAATAAATAAATTGTGTCGTATGCTGGTTGTTTTGTATTTCGTATTTGCAATATTCCATCATAAAAAAGATTTCAAACACACATGAGACTCTATTCCAATTGTGAAAATTCTAATGTGCTACGAAAACATGTATTCACTGAAAAAAAATAAGAGAAACAACACATTTGTATTCTTACATTGCACAGAGTAGACCGTAGGAATAAACAGATTGCAAGATGGTCATCATTGGGATTAGTAGGTTCAGAAGTCTTTATAATTAACTAAGGTAATGTTTCAAACCCATAAATGATTTTGTAATTTCAGACACTGAGGTGGTCTGGGTACGAGAGTATCCTTGTTAATCCATGTTAGTTAATTAAGACAGTTGAATTGAATGTGTGGTAGGTTCATGTGAACCATAATGCAATGGGCTCTCATGTAGATGCACAAAGATATGGGAGTAAAATATGTTTGATACGATTGTCAGATCCAGCTTTATAACTTGAAAATTTAACAGCTGCGTCGAAATTAGGTATACATAGGAATTCGTAAACTAGATACTTTGAACATCAACAAAACTTCATTCTGAATAATTCATTGGGACAATATAATGGGGGAGATACAGTTACAGTGAACACAGTTCTGCCTTCTGGTATACCTTTTTAAATTAATTACTAATAGCCATCATAAACTTGACGGTTGTTGTTGATTGATTCTGTAAAACCCGCACTAACTTTTCTCGGCACCTTTGTGTTCTTTATGGTATTATACTTCTCTCATTTCTGAATGGCACAATTACTGCTCCAAAATCTTCCGCACTGTACAGTATTCTTCAAAGCTTCTCTTGAGCATATTTGGAATTCAACATGACGTCACGAGTGATCAATATATTGCTACCAAAATTTACAAAACGTAAGAATTGTTCAACCTAGTCATTGCCACTTTGGACTTAGGGACTGGTCATTATTTATCGCCGGGGGGGGGGGGCTGGATGAATTTTGCCAATAATCTGATTTTTTTCTAGGGCCCCCAGCCCAAGTAACTTTAGCTAAATTTTCAGGGCCCTCCTATTCCATCATAGATATTTTTCGAGGCCCCCCCCCCCCCCCCCCACACCTATGCCCCCCCCAC
The DNA here is from genome assembly GCA_029237695.1 of Conchocele bisecta. Taxonomy (NCBI): domain Eukaryota; kingdom Metazoa; phylum Mollusca; class Bivalvia; order Lucinida; family Thyasiridae; genus Conchocele; species Conchocele bisecta. The sequence continues at coordinate 67,134,235 of CM055276.1, read as the reverse complement.
ACACTATGCCCCAACTCAACCCCACCCCACCCCATGTAAACTGGCCATTCGGATGGTAATATATTCAATTGCATGATGCTTATCATCATCATCATCACTCTTTATTACAGTACAGTTTATTGCAGTACATGTATCTATATATATTATACATGTACATTTGTAGTACTGTAACTTAATCTTAATGTCCTAGATGTCTTTGAAAGTTATCATGTTTATATGACTATGTTTCAGTAACGAGCTGTCTCATCAGCATCTGCACTGTTTGCAACAATTTTTCGGATTTTCCCCATACATTTTGTGTTGTTTTTTTCGGAAATATTTGTAACACCCCTATTCTGAAGGGACATTTATTTATATCTGAATCTATTAAATCTCTTTACTAGCTGACTGAATGACAAACAGTGTAGGTACTGATCAGATTGCTTGGGGACCTGGGGCCATACTGGTCACCAGTATTGTATGTCACATTTTATATACCGGTACCAGTAATTAACTGGAAGCCCAGTCATGTGCTTACGAGTTACAGTGAGGAAGCAGTATATTTAAATATATACATATATATTTAGCACAACAATTGAGGGATATAGTGACATGCAGATGCCCCATATCCCTCAATTGTTGTGCTATGCATATATCCAAGCAAATCCAACAGAAAAACAAACCAGTTGCAAAAGTATACAAATGTATATATCCATTGACATCATGCACACTGAGTCTGATCCCGACCCAGGAACCAGTAGTACATGTAGTAGCAGTGACACTGAATCAGATTCTGATTGCTAGAAATTATCGCCTGGGTGAATGTGGACATTGGTCAACATTACTGAACGATATGTAAATTTACATGTGCAATGTCTAGTATAGTATACTATTAAAATTAAATAGGATCTATTAAAGCAATTTGCCATTTTAAGCCTTTCAACTCCATGCAGATCTCGACTAGACTATACATGTAGCAGTTTTGCAAGCAGTGTAGATCCAGATGAGCCGTCTCATAAGGATCTACTCTATTTGCGTAGCTGATCCGAGGGTAATAACAGACTTGTTACCATCAAAATCGTACCAAATGTTCAGCATGTCCAGTTCTTGGACTTGGTATTTTACCCTAATTATTCAGACACTATTTTGGGACAATCCAAATACTTTTGTTAAAAAGGATCTAAACTGTGTATGATAGATGTGTCACTGACTGAATGGCAACCATGTATACCCTGATCAGAGTGCACGGATGTTTTTCAAGGCCCCACCCCCCCCCCTCCATGAATTATTTAGAAAATTTTGGAGGCCCCCCCCCCCCCTTCCCCCCCCCCCCCCTCAATATATCTGAAAATTCTCGGCCCCCCCCCCCCCCCCCTCTGGCGTAGTCGATATTTTCGGGACCCCCCGGCATTTCATCCAGCTCCCCACCCCCCCCCCGGCGATAAATAATGACCAGTCCCTTAAACGTGTCAGAATATCAACGAACCAATTACACAATGATGACATAGCTTATTATCATAGATTGTAAGATTGTCAAAAACAAAATAAATCGATGGCTAAAGAAAATTACTGAACTTGATATATCAGGTTTTGACATTGACATTGAATTTTAAACAATGATGGTTAAAATTAATTTAATTTGACTCTTCACTCAATATGTAGTCACAGTAGGTTCCAATATTACAGTATTATGGAGATTAGATGCAGTGATGCGCAACCAAATAGAAGATCCTGGCTGAAATTTGAAGTTTTTCCTACTTGACCTTGACCTTCAATCATGACATTGAACTATAAATGTCGCGTAAACAATGTAATTCATTTGTGCATTTATACTACATGTACTATCGTTTTATACTCAAATGTGGTATAAATTGCCAAATATATGCATATATATATATTCGAGTTTAAGACGGTAAGTGATTTTTTCCGGCGGCCATCTTGGATTTATGCAAATTAGGTCATTCCGGTGGATTTTTTCGTGGCCACCCGTCTGATTTTTTTCGAAATTCATCACTGAACAGATGTGCAAAATTTGGCAGACTTCCAAAAGATCGACCTTTTGTATGCACATATCTATCGCACTAACTGTCATCACAGTCACTATAGTGTCTCACTTCCTCATATTGAGTCGGGATGGGAGATGTTAACGTCGTTGTGTTCGAGGCTAACTTTCCACTTTCCAGATCATTATTTGCACTATGACTGGGAGAAACTGGCTGGAAACAGATGATATACTGGCGCTCAGTTCGTTGTGTTCACTACTACATTGACTGGGTATATATGGCACTATAATTTCCAGTGCATGGTGTTCACTAGTATGACTGGGAAGACGTGCATGGCTCCTGAATATCCAGTTCATTTGTGTTTGGTTGGTTGGTGGCGGGGGAGGGGGGGGGGGTGGATTTGATTCAGTACTTATATAGTGTTTGGCATAGTGGGCTGAAGCTAGGTGGCATTCTTTTTCTCAATAAAATCAATATTTGACCAAATTTCACGAAATAAAAAGAAGGCTCATTCTTAAATTTCGAAAAAATTATTGTTTTTGAATTGTTTATATAGCCGTAAGATTTGGGCAGGTTTCGTGAAACAGACAGTAGACTTGTAGCCTACCCTGTTGCTGGGATGTCAACCCTTAGAACGCGGGAAACGTAAATTGTCATCTGCTGTTGATTCATGTTTTGTTTTTTTTATCAATAAAAACATGGTTTGAGAACATTTTAGAATCATTTCCATTGGAAATGATTCTAAAGTGTAAAAACCAGGTTTTAATGAGAAAAGTGGAAAATAAACAGCAGACGACACATTTTAATTCAGAATTGTAAGGGTTAAACAAAAAATATATGGTGGCGTTCTTCAGTACCACATACACAATGGTAATGTACCACTACACTAGCTGTGTGTTGACCGTATAGACGCTGATGGGGTGTGTAGTGGATAGAGCCTTGGACTCCAGTAGCAGTAGCCGATGTCACCAAAATTGTTAAGCATACTTACTTAGCAAAGTATACTTCGAGGGAGTAATAATTCATTTTTTCCCGAAATGCTTTATTTCATATAGAACTAACGACTGCATATATTTAAATAATTTTAATAAATTCAGTATAACAAAAATTAATAAATTATCCTTAAATTGAAAATTTCTCCCTCAAAGTGTAATTAGCAAAATAAGTATACTTTGACATTTTGGTGAAATTGGCTACAGACGTTGTGGGTTTGAAACCTGTTACTGGGATGTTAAACCGTTTCACCTTCCCTCTGTTGTAGTCGGTGGCATTCTTCAGTGCAGTCGAGGTGGACCGGTGCCTGCGGAAGGAGGCTGATGCTCCGTGTGTCACGCCCTCTAACCCCCAGGGCATGGAGCGCGCCTACCACATTCCCAACGGTAACATTCCTCTATACTGGTTGTACATCGACTAAATACACGCCGACTGATATCGCAGTACTGTACATCAACCCTTTCACCCTTAAGTACATGTAACTGGAATGTATTTTGATAAGTTAGATAACCAATCCAATCGTCACAAAATGATTTTCAGACTAGTCCATTTATGAAAAAGGGGTGTTTTTGTTCTAAAAAATATGAAAATAGTTCTTGCAAAAAGTGCAGATCCTTACGAGACGACTGGATATGCACTTTTTGCAACAGGCGCCTTGCAGGCTTTCAAGTTCAAAGGGTTAAGTTTACAAGGCACGTGAGTCGCACCCTCAAACCCCAGGGTAATAGAACAGTAGATAGTAGAACACACAAGTTCCAATACGGAGGTCGTTGGTTCAAACCACGTCTTCGGCATAAACAATGAGACTTTAAAAACTGTGGTCCCTATGACCTTAGCTGTTGCTGGGACATTAAACTCATTCACTGTCACTTTCTGCTACAAAGAGAATACCTGACTGGTGTCTTGTGATACATGTATCAAGTTTATCAGGCAAGCTATGAAACGTACTGATATCGAAGTGCTGTACATCAACCCTTTCATAACCAATCCAATCGTCACAAAATGATTTTCAGACTAGTCCATGTATGAAAAAGGGGCGTTTTTGTTCTAAAAAATATGAAAATATTTCTTGCAATGGTGTCTTTTGATATCAATTGTATGACGCCATGCTACGAAACGTGTAGTATTCCTCGGCGAGCCTCAGAATTGCTACTACTTCCAAACCGAGCCAGATCAAATTAGCAAGGCTTTATAATGAAAATACCAGATTGGTGTATTTTGATATCAAGTTTTCTGGCAAGGCTAGGAAATGCATAGCAATTCCAAGGCTCAACCAGGTCACAATCTTAGCATTTTGTGAACTTTCCTTATATATATACCGGAAATACTGATATCTCACCGGACACTGTTTATTTACATCGTTGAGAACATATGACATCGCATAGCTATGTATTTTCATGGGTAGGTATATAATAAAAGTTATCATTTATCGTTTATATTTTCCAGGAGAAACTCTGACAATGAAAACCATCCTAGAGAAGACGGGTGGCAGTCTCGGGCCAGCGAAGGTCTCGTGATGCAACTCATGGATCGTGATATTCAGTGAAGGTCTCGTGACGCGACTCATGGATCGTGATATTCAGTGAAGGTCTCATGACGTGACTCATGGATCGTGATATTCAGCGACGTTCTCATTGTGACACCACTATTGTCCTTGTGATATTCACAGTGATATTCACAACAATGTCAGAAGCTGTCAACGTCGTCGGTGGGAGATACTAGTATGTGGCTACTAACATCTGGGGGCCGTTTCACTAAACTTTGTACGTCTAAAATGTTTGTAAATGCACATTTATGATGGTCTGCAAATTTCAAATGATGGATTTACATTTATTGAGCACATGCAGCCTATGCTCATTAAATGTAAATCCAATAATTGTTTACAAGAAAACATTGTCAATGTGAAATCATAATTTTGCACTTATGAACATTTTAGTCGTACAAAGTTTAGTGAAACGGCCCATATTACACCAGTCTCCATCTGTATATGACAGTACTGGTGGATGGACGTAAAACCCCAATCAATTAGTCAGCAGAATGGGTTGTGGCCACGAGGTTAGAGCACTAGACTTCAATACCAGAGGTTGATGAACTGGATCTTAGGCATCAAAAATACATTCATAGTGTTTCCATCCCACTGGTCTTTCAGATGAGACTTGCAGCCGAGATGATGGAGGACACTGTTACGATATTTTTGGTTCGATTGGTTCGGCTCAATGACAGAGGAAAGTGAATTGACAATAAGTAGAACAGCCCACTCTTGAACCAGTATTAAAATATGACGGTGAATATGTTACATGTATTAGGATAGAAGTCTGTAGGGTTGAAAGTGTTAATCATTGTTACGAGCTGGCTCGTCTGGATCTACATTGTTGGCAAATATTAAGTTAGAGGTCTGTAGTGTTAATCATCGTTACGAGCCAGCTCGTCTGGATCTACACTGTTTGGAAACATTAAGTTAGAGCTCTGTAGTGTTGAAAGTGTTAATCATCGTTACGAGCCGTCTCATCTGGATCTACACTGTTTGCAAACATTAGAATAGAGGTCTGTATTGTTGAAAGTGTTAACCATCATTACGAGCTGGCTTATCTGGATCTACACTGTTTGAAAATATTAAGTTAAAGGTCTGTAGTGTTGTTGAAAGTGTTAACCATTGCTACGAGCTGGCTCGTCTGGATCTACACTGTTTGGAAATATTAGGATAGAGGTCTGTAGTGTTGTAAGTGTTAACCATCATTACGAGCCGGCTCATCTGGATCTACGTTTGCCGATATTATGAGGGAGGTCTGTATTATTGGAAAGGCTACATGTGTTCATGTCCAGTAGACCTTACTTGATACCAACATCAATATTCAAATAAACAGGCTACAGCTGTGATATTATTTTTGATGAGTTTCTTGGTCATTTGGGGGGGGGGGGTGGTGGGGGGATAATGTCTGTTCATGACCGCATAGTACACAGCTATGGTTCAGAATGATCAAATACCCGATTTACAGTGAAACCTCTCTAAACCGGACACCCTGGGGACCTCCCAGGGTGTCGGATTTAGAGAGGTTTCACTGTATCTGGTTTTTGTCAAGCCCACTTGCAGAAAGTGATGCATATTGAGTGTCCGTGTGTACTTCTGTCCAAAACTTGTGTTAAGTTTTTAGCTCGCCTGAGCCAAAGCTATTGTTACCGCTTTTCGCCCGTCATCCGTCCGTCCGTCCGTCCACAATTTCAAACGCCTTCTCCTGAACCACTGGACCGATGTTGGTCAAACTTCACAGGGATGATCTATGTGTGAGGTCTTTTAAGATTTCTCTTAAAATGGAGATCATCACATAATCAAAGATTGCCATCGTAGAAAAGTAGGTCACATTCTTAAAAAATCCTGTGAGAAATGATCGATACCGGCAGTCTATGCTCTTTCAGATTTGTTAAAATGATGACCCGGTGATCGAAAATGTAGCTGTAGCGACTTGTTGGGAGGTTAAATATACAGCATATAAACTGGTGGCAGTTATGAAGAGGGTACTGTTCAAGAGAGGTTGCTGTTCACGGACGTTTTATACTGTACTTCAATATTGTAATGCAACCGGAATGGATGTACAGTGCTAGACCCCAGACATTCCCAGATATATAACGAGAAAATGTGGCCTATCGGCACACAAATCAAAATCATGCGGCATTTATGCACAAGAGTGATGTATTGAAATATTAAAAGTAATCCGTCAAGGGATATAGAAGTCATGACAGAATTGAGAAACCCTGGCAAACTTCTTAACCGACACTGCTAAATGTTTAAGCCATGTTGTGATGGTCAACGGCAAAATAATATTCAGAGTGGCATGCATGTGTGGTATTCGTACATATTCATAATACATTCAAATCATAACCAGACCACGCACAGACGGACACACAGTCCAAACATTATATTGTATATCTCCTGGCTCTGTTCTACCGAGCCTGGGGGCATAAAAACAGCTGAATGGCTAAATGGTGTGTACTAAACGATTAAAGAGATGGGCCCCATTTTATTGTGCTGTGTCCTAGATCAAGGTGTATGATCACGTGGTTACAACAACAAGTACTGAAACTTCCAGAAGCCCTCCGATTCAAAGTACGTGTTCTTTTTTTTTGTCCTTATTATGTAAAGGATTTTGACACGGAAATCGATTGTACGCAAAAATGACATACGTATTTGCCGAAATCCCGGGACCGCCAAATGCAGCTCGTGAAGACGCGTTTGCTGCGCCATATTTTATCAAAATCTGTTGCCTATTAAGGAAAATATTAAATAATACTTTGGAGTGGGAGCGATTTCAACACTTTCAGCCATTGTTGTTGTTGTTGTAACTACGTGATCATGCACCTTGTAGATGGACCATTGTATTATTAATGGGACCTTATGATATGTTGCTGTGACTGGAGAAATGGGACTTATGGGATGTGTGACCAGTGCAGCTCCTGATCAAATAATACACTGATGTAACCTGATAACAATCAATGTTGCAGAGGTCCAGATAAGGTGCGTATTTGTGTAAATACGCAATTCAAAAATGCAAAAACCCAATTAAAATCAGAGACAATGCGTACCAAAAAGCAATTAAAATGTCCGGTACGCAATACTTTTTTATCCTGTAGTGTACTCCTCAAATGTATTTTCAGTATGTCGCGTACTGCTAGCTTTGTTCATGTATACAATCATACAAAATCATCGCCGATTATCTGTGCAGTCGGCCATTCAATGTTTAGAAAGTTTGTTCCCGGCTCTAGCTGCGGACAATGTCTCGCTGTATTTCACCGATAACGGCTGGAAACCAGTCGTCGGGTGTATTCGATTTGAACTCCAGGATTTAGCGGGAGCGATTCCGACTCAGCGGGAAAAAAATGGGTCCAACTCGATACGAAACTCTAGTAACCCACCACACGGCAGTTGTTTCGAGTACCGTTCAAGTTAATGATCCCAAATCTAGAATTTCCACCCTTATCGCATCGGCCGTTTTTGCCCATATTGATTTTGAGATTTTTTTTTCGATAAGACGGGGCCTATCAATTATGGCGAAAGTTGACGCAAACTTCAGAGCTCACGCGAGCCGGAATTGAATTCCCCTTTACCTCTGAATTTGTTGTCACAATCCACGTCATTTACAGAAAATATTACTTATTTTCAAATCAATAATTGTGGAAAAAAACACGACGATGCGACGCTTTTGTGAACCCAAGATCCAGGCTCATTAGTAGTCTATTTTCTTAAATTCAAATTGATGTGAAACTGCTTGTTTCGGCGACCCCGAATCTACTCAAGAAGATGCAACGAAAAACGTCCGTAGACATTCGTAAACGACTATCCGCACGGATAAAACAAATGGTACAGTAGAATTGGTCCTGGGGGGAGGGCGGGGCACAGCAGACATTTTATTATTTTGAATGTGTCAGGTTTATATTTTACATGTGGGACAGTATCATAAGTAATAAATGAAAATATGGTAACATTATTACTATTTCGACCAACACACACGTTGAATAAAATGGCGGTCGAATTAACTAAGTTAAAATAGGACGAGTTGAACGGCGCCCGAATTGACCAATTAATATAATCGTAGTAGAGATAGACACTATAAATAACACAATCGGATCATGTCAGATTTTTTCGTAGAAAATTGGTGACACATGGCGCAACAAAATGGCGGCCGCAACAAACAAACGTGGAAGAAAACATATTGCAAAAGTCCACCACCAATGTTAACCTTATTTCGATTTATTTTACGACCGATGCAAAGGTGGAATCTGAATCCATTGCACAAGGCATCATAGTCATTTTGTTGAGCTCGTTGTGTGGAGACACCAAATTAATCGTGGTTGACATTGATGAATTGCTGTCAAACGTGGAAAGCCAAACAAGAAAATGGATCGCGTGTTGCAAAGATCAATCTGCCAATCAAAGCATTCTTGATCAGCCTATGCACTGTTTGTCATTCAGATAATGAAAAATCTCGCATGATTTTTTTAATACATGATACTGCTTGTTACATAACTTATAACTATGAGTGTGCTAGCAGATCCGGAACTACACTGGTCACAAATGCCATAAGCCCAATTACTCTAGTAACAGTTACTTATATGTACTTGGAATCATTGCAAACTTGAACTAATAATTTTGGTGTTCTTATAAGTAAGTGAAGCAGTGTTACCATACACATGTAAGTTTTATTATAACACTGCTTCAATTAATTATATCGATAACAAAACGGTACCATTAATACATAAATTAATACGATTTGTTTCCGAATCGGTTTTTGCAATCAAAATATGGAAATACCGAATTGAAAATAAAATGATGGGGTAACGTAAAATCCCAAATGTTTTTTAAAATACCCAATTGAAAATTGAGAATACCCAATTGATTTAAAAAGTATGGAGTAACAGTACCCAATGTCAAATTCCTTATCTGGAGCACTGATATTGTGTGTTTGAGGCATGATAGATCAATCAGATCGGCACTTGACCGTAACATGATCATGGGCACGAAAAAGGTCAAGGTCATGTTAATGGGAGCATACATGTGTTCCAAATGCTCACATGTATCGTGTCCAAATAGTGACGCAATCCATCATGTAATATTAAAGTTATATGATGATGAAGAAATTTGTACAAATGTTTTGACTTAACCAAAAAGTAGCTAAGAGTTTCCATAACCATGTGAAGGTCAAAAAGGTGAAGTTCATGTTAATGGGGGCATAAGTATGTTCCACATGCTCACATGTATGAGGTACAAATGTAATATTAAAGGTAGGTATATGATGATCAAGAAACTGTTGCAACCTTTTGACGTAAATATGGCTAAGTGTTTCTGCTACAATGTGATGGTCAAAAAGGTCAAGTTCATGTTAATGGCGGTATGAGTGTGTTCCAAATACTTATATGTAGCAAGTGTCCAAGTATTGAAGCAATCCATCAAGTATTATTAAAGTTATATGGTGATGAAGAAACTTGTAAAAACTTTTTCAAATTGTTGACACGGACGACGACGGAAAAAGCGGCGACTATAGTCACGCCTTTTGCTAAAGCAGGCGCGACAATAAAATGTTTAAAAAAAAATCATACCCGTAAAGGTATTTTCGGTACGTTTAATTGTTCCCCCCACACCACCCCCTTTCCCCATACATGTGCATTTCTGTTTGTACATGACATTGCCGTTGAACTAACATAAAATCCAATGCAATCAATCTCCAGTCACATTACGTTAAAGAAATGGAGACTGAATTTTTGTCCAAAATTGTGCATTTGGATCAGCCTCGTAATCTAACCCTTCAATCACTTCCAACGAGTTCGGACGCGACACTATGTCGGGTAAGTAGATTGGTACTACTTTATCTGGGTTTCTCTGGATACTGTCCATCAGCGATGTGTTCTGTTGCCATTTATGCCAGCCGTTCGTACACGCGACCTTGGACACCAGCAGCAGCACAAACTTACTATGTGTGATGGCCATCTCCAAGTTGTCGAAAACAGTCAGCCCAGGTACCCCGTCACGTTCATCTATATATCCACACAAATGTTTGCCCTCCAACCAATCTAAAATTGTTACTGCTACGCTTCGGTCGTCTTCATGGTGAAATATACAGAAATCATACCATTGCTCGCTTCCTGCCCCCGGGTTAGCCATGTCCTGGAAGCAGAGAGTTTTACAAGTTAACTGGTTATATTTTAGAATATCAATACAGTGGAACCTCTCTAAACCGGACACCCAGGACTTGTAGGTGGCAGCTGGGAGTATGTGATTGATAATTTAATGATCGGCATTCATCCTTACCGGAATCCAGACCGGAGACCTGTAGCCGATTTCATCAAAATTGCAAAGTATACTTATCTAGCAAAGTATACTTTGAGGGAGTAATCATTTATTTTTCCCGAAATGCATTATTTCATATAGAACTAATGACTGCATATATTTGATGATTAAAAGTGTTCAGAATTATTATACTGAATTTATTACATTATCACAACCATTTTGGCTGTGATAATGTAATAAATTCAGTATAATAAAAATTAATAAATTTATCTTAAAATTGAAAATTTCTCCCTCAAAGTATACTTTGCTAGATAAGTATACTTTGCAATGTTGGTGAAATAAGCTACAGGTTTGGCCCTCATGTACGTCTTTGGCTTTCTTGTATGCGACAGTTGAATCTGGTTATACCCCTTGTATGAGTAATATCATTATTCGTAATCCTATTAATTTTAGGGGAAGGGGCCAAGTGGCTTTGGTGTGGTCTGGACCTGGTGCCAGGTCAGATTATTCTAATTTCAGGGCTGAAAGCATACCTAGACAGACATTGTGGGCAAATATGATTGAAATTGGTGAAGGAGTTGTTGAGAAAAGATTAAAAACTTAAACGCATTTGCCTTACAAACGGGGTGAATATAAGTCCCCAGTGACCATGACCTTGATTGTTCGGGCGTGGGTCGTATGCGAAATAAAGCACCATACCTAGACAGACATTGTTATTACAAATATTATTGAAATTGGTGAAGGAGTTCAGGAGTTATTGAGACAACATTAAAAACTTAAAACGCATTTCCCTTACAAACAAGGTGAACATAAGTCTCCAGTGACATAATGTAATTTGGATGAAACAAACAAAAATGTACTACATGTAGTCGTATGATACATTCCACCGTGCCTGGAGAAATGTGGCTTATCTGGCGCCCGATGCATACCTTACATATCCGCATCCTTAACAGTGATTTACTTGAAACGTCATATGCTTCTTTATCATCATCCATACGTTTTAACGGTATTAAACACAACTTATAGTTTGACCATAAAACATGTAAATTGTCGCATATCCTGCATTACGTCTCACAATAATCCGCATTGTTACGTTGGTAAATATCTTTTGAAAATGTTCGGAAACCACGTTATCCCATACCATCAATATTAGGGTTTTGTGGAATCATCATAATTATGGCGATGCCTTTGAAACCCAATGGGGAGGCTTTACTTAGTATAGATATGTAGTCACAACTGCGACATCTTATGTCTTCACTGTAGGCATCAACAATAACGTCCAAATTTTTTATTTATTACACTCGTAACATTATTTGCATGGGTTTCACTGTGAAAGAAAACCAGCCGGCAACTTTTTACAAATAATACACACCAGTGAAGCGAACACCCAAACATGTAATTGCTCGAGTGATTTCTTTCACACAGCGTGTGTCTAGGAAACCACGAGCTACCATACAACATATTTGATCACATTCCAGACATGCACTCAAATATGCATAACCATGATATCTCATAGAAATAACTGCGTAACTTGGAATATAAATGTTTTCCTGATGTCACGTTTGACATCAAATAATGTCACATCAAGTCGCGGGGAAAATGTTGTCAGGCAATTATTAATACGCAAAGCACAATTCATTGATATGAATAGATATTCTATTGTACATGTTTGAATAGCGGGAAATAATACACTGGTGTCCATGGCAGTCTGTGCAGGTATTAGTTGGATCATTACCATGGTTCACCAATAGCTTTGTCACATTGATGGCTATCCACCTAGTGTCATTCGGGTGACATTGACCTTCATTGGTGAAACACTCACCTGGGCTAGCCTTACATTTCATCGTAGTGAAATTAAAATGCTGTTCTATTACCGAAATGGGCGTGGTTCGGTGCGGGAATCAAAGAGGTTAGCCCTTAGTACATACATAGTATACGCACATTTTATTTCTCTATTACCGGTATTCACATAGCAACAGCATTCGCACGGAATTCATGGTACAGCCAGAGGAAGATCATCCCATAGCATAATACATTGAAATTGAACTATTAAAAAAGCCATTGTAATATAAAAATGTTTCCAAGTTTAGTCAAAACGGGGGAGATCATCCATGACCCGGGGGTAAAATCAAAAATCGAAATTTACTTCGCGCATCTATATATACACACCATGAGGAATTAGTTGCATACCAAAATGAAGTCTCCAGCTATTACGGTTTAAAAGTATTCCTTCTTACAAGAAACATGATGCACGGAAAACAGTGACAAAAACAACACGTCTTTTTTTCAAAATGTAGGTAAAATAATAAAAAAAACCAAGTATTAATATTTAATACGTGTAAGATAACAAACAGAAAACAGAGCACGGCTTAACATGTAAATCCTTTGGCAATAAAATAAAAAGTTATGATCATCTTAGTGAGATACGACAGGGTAGAGGGTCGCTAGTTGCGAATGGTAACATTGAAATCTACTCCCGTAACCTCCGTAGCTCTGGCTATGGACGGTACGTGAGTAGATTGCAAGAAACCGTTTGCAACAAGAGGGTCGTATCACAGGGCTACTAAAATAAGTCCATTGTATTCAATTCAATACTCATTGTAAGATAAATCTCTTACTGTCACCTGTGTGTTACAAGTGGGTGGGGTAATATTCACTGTTGCATGTGGGTCGTATAACTTTAGGAGAGTCCTATGTAGACCTAACAGTTACTATGTTATCGGCATCCAGATCGTAAATATCACTAAGAGGAACGTACATTGGTATTGGGGCTTTACTATTAGGGCTTATGATGGCTTAGTTCTATGTGATAGAACGGCTGCAAATCTATTTTTGCAATCTGTTATTCTCTTTATTTGCACAATGTTGCTGAGATTTTGTCACACAGAACTAATGATGGCTATGAGTATGAGTATGAATGCACAGCCACAGGGCTACTAAAATAATTCCATTGTTACCTGGATTGTTACCTGGATCTGTTGGACCTTAGATTAAGCACATATTGCTTATATAGGTCCCTCTATTAGGTTATACGTTTCTTCTTGACAACACTAATACTTAAACTATTTTAATGTATTTGTGGGTCTGCGCCTTCGACGAGTAGAGTCATTGTATCAGTATATTGTTTATATATATATATATATATAACATAGTCACTTTTGGTAAGTATCGTTAACATGGAGAAAACTTGTTTTCGTTCCAGTTATCTTCATTCAGGAGCGATTTAAATTTGTTTATACTGAGCAAAACTAGAAACGTCCCTCCATGTTTAAGGAAAGATTCATCAAAAACCAAAAGGGTTACTTTTAAAAATCAAAATGGAAAAACAAGTTCATTCATTTCTGTATGAAAGCCAATAAATTGCATTTGGATATCTTGTTAAATATTCGAGAGATAACCGGCCAAGGGCGGTAGGGGTCAAAATCAAAAATCACAAAAACTCAGAAATGTGTTACTTAATGTTTAGAGATGGAATTTCAATAAGTAATGTGGCAAATTCAGTAAATCTCGTTAGTACCGAGTGTGGCCACCATTTGCATGAATGCATGCAATGATCCTACGCCGCATCGACGTGACGTAACGCAATACCAGTGCGTTGGGCAAATTCCTCCATTCCCGTTGTAACGCCCGTGTAAGATCGCGAACATTGTCAATCTGATGGTTAGCTCGTGCTTTGCGGCCCAGCTCATCCCATATGTGCTCAATGGGATTGAGATCCGGGGAGACCGCGGGCCATGGCATGACGTCGACGTTGTTTTGCTGTAAGTATTGAGTGGTGATCCTGGCTACGTGAGGGCGGCATTGTCGTGCATCAATGTCACACCAGGACCATGCTGACGGATAAATGGTAAGGCATGTGCATTTAGCACATCTGCAACATAACGTTGTGCATTGATGTTGCCCTGTACAACAACCAAATCTGTCTTCCGGTTTCCCATGATCCCACCCCAGACCATTACGCTCCCTCCCCCAAACCTGTTCTTCTCAACAATGCAACAATCGGTGAATCTTTCATTTTACGCCTGTATACCCGTAATCTTCCGTCAGCATGACTAACTGTGAACCGAGATTCATCGGTGAACAAAACTCGGTTCCAGTCAGCCCTTCTCCAGTTCAGATGACGTCGCGCCCATAACAGTCTGGCAGCACGGTGACGTTGGGTCATTATCTGACCAGTGTACGGGCGGCGTGCCCGGATTGGTTGGGCGTTACGACGTAACCGGTTGCGAATGGTCTGCCCTGAGACACCGTATCGCCTAGCAGTGACTGTGGCTGCCAATCGACGTTGACGTAAGTGCGTCAACGTAATGTAACGATCGGCTCTAGCCGTCGTTACACGAGGCCTACCAGGTCGCTGCCGGTCGTGAACAGCCCCAGTCTGCTGGTACACCGGGCTGCAAGACGATCAATCGTCTTCCGACAGCAACCAAACCGAGGCGCGACCGCCCTGGCGGCCATCCCACCCGCAAGCACTCCCAATTGCCTGATTTCGCTCGTTTTCGGAAAGCCGTGGCATATCGAAAACAGTGAAAAATTAAAAAAAGTTTTTCAATTTTCCGAATAGCCCCTATCGCATGAATGGTACGACATGAACTGAATCACCTTATCGATGACAAGTATAGCGTGCACGTGCAAAAAGTGCAAATCAACGTTCCGGTCACTGGCCGCTATGTAAACCGTGTGTATCGGCTAAACTCTACACGATCGTATTCTGAACATCGCCACGGTTTAAAATACATGTACTTTGAACATGTGGTACATACATAGACAGAGCTACACCGGCTATAAAACAGGGACGTTTCTAGTTTTGTTGAGTATAGATTCTCAGCAGTAACTGTTCCTTCAGATAGGCTGTTCCAGGAGTCCACTACTCTTATGGTTTTTTTTTTTTTTAGCTTATATTTACCGGCGGCACTGGCTCTAGGACCTTGCATGCCGTCTCCCAAGAATGGGAGAAATAACGGAGGTAGAGATATTTTGAGAGAAGCCGGTAATTCGTATTTACAGAGCAACTACGAATTATCGGTACCCATTTACAGCTGTGTGTATAAAGTTTCTTGCTCAAGGACACAACGCACGCCGCTAGGCAGGCTCGAACCCACGACCCTTGGATCAGTAGTCCGACACACTAACCATTACACCACGGCGCTCCACTACTCTTATGGTGAATGTATTTAATCTCTGGGTTGTGCGACATTGCTTTTTATATATTTTCAAGGAGTGTCCTCTTGTCTTGTTTGTTGATAACGCAAACATATCCTGCCATTTCATATCATCCAAACCGTGTATCGCTTTGAAGACTTGGATTAGATCGCTACGTTTTCTGCGATATTCTAGTGTAGGTATGCCAAGCTTTTTCAATCTGTCGGTGTATTCAAGATGACTGATGTTGTGGATTGTATTCAATCTGTATCGATAGAACATGAATTAAAGTGGGTGGGGGATATTCAACATTGCCTGTGTATGAATACTAATCACTTAAGTCTTACCATTATATTAGTAGATCAAGTTACTGACGGCATCAACTTCGTTGTTCAAAACGAAAGTAGAGAAGATAAAGAGAAGAGTAGAGAATGTTGTTGTTGTTGTTGTTGAGATATTCCCGCGCTTATTTGTCGCGGCACCCGCATATGGATAACTTATTACATAGTTCAGTGGTCAGTTATGTGTCCTTAGGCGGCCCTGCTTGCATCATGTTGCATGCCAGCTTATGCGAGGACCGATCAAATGGGCCATTTGGGACGTTTTTGAGCAATAGCCCACAAATTTGCACCTCGAACAACGGTTGTATTCTGTCTCTATTTCCGACTCCTTTTGGCAATTCGCACAAAAGTATTCCATGCACGTTCGACCTGAAACTCAGGATCACTTAGAAGGGCCGATATGTGTTTGAGAAGTGCACTTTTGGAAGAGTCTGCCAATTTTTGCACAAATGTTTATTAGAACAAAATTAAAACTTTTCAGACGGGTGGCCAAACGAAATATTACCAGGAATGATATCATATGGATAAATCCAAGATGGCCGCCATAAATAATACAAACTCTGAACTGCGTATATATGTGCATCCATGTCACCAACTAAAGCACTCTAATTGTCGACCATGACAGTCATTTGGATATGGAAGTAAATAACATGGATTTACAACCATTTACAGTGAAACAAATATATCAAGGTCAAGGTCAAGGTCTGAAAAAGACGGCAAATTTTATTAATTGTGTTGATCTTCTTCAATACATATGTGATTTTCTAGATATTTAAGACACTTTTTTGAATCTATAGAGATATATATGTATAACATTGTAATGCATATACAATAACATCACCTTATGTTCATGAGCTTCAGTGGTGGAGGTCATAGTGAGTCATAGTTAATGTCAAGCTAGACTGTAAATAAAACCAGTCTACATGTTTATACAAATTTCTGTAGTATGAATACTTTTACATGACTGCAGAGCTATGTCGCATACTGTTACGTGATATAGATTTTGATCACTTTCGGGTGGTAAATAAAATTGAATTAACCTCGCCAACTTGAAAGGTCAAGGTCATTTACAGAGCTCCAGTTAAGGTGCGTACTTTGGTAAAATTTTCCGTTATTTTTTACTATGGCAAGGTGTGAATTCTTTACAATTGTCTCAATGAGACGGTGCTAAAGCACTCACAACTTGCCATTTTTGGAGAAGAAATAACAAAATTTCCCCCCGAAAACGATCAAATTACACGCCTTAACTGGAGCTCTGGGTCAACTTAAAATGCACCATTCAGCACACTAAAACCAGTTTATGCTGGTTTCCATAATTATGCAAGCGTCTAGATGGTAGCTGTGGCTATACAATGTATGCATTGAACATTCTTATTTTGGTACTGAGTTTGCGCATGCACCCTTACATCCAAGGCATAGTGACATGCAGGGCAAAGCAGCCTTAACACATTGACATCGACCAGTGCAGCCTTTCATACAGCCATATCGAATCAGCCTCCTGCAGGATGCACTGGCAATTGGGAGGGAGCACCACAATGGTTGCCACTTTCCTGACTCGTTAGTCCACCCCCATGCAGCAGGATATACTTCAGGCAGTTGTGTCTCATGTGCATGACCCCAGATGTAACAGCTCTGTAGTGTTGCCCGCTTGATATGCTGTTCAAGAGAAGCAGTGTACATCCCATTGCGGTGAACAGTTGCTTTCGAACTTCATTAACACTGTTTGAATCACTGGTGCGGTCATACAGCAGGACGGTGAAACGTTATAGCACCTGAATATCACGTTCACTGATTGCGTTTGGGCCTTCTGCTAGCACCTGGAAAGTTTCCGTAACTTCGGGAAATGAACACATGGACCCGGTTGCTCAAAGCTTCGGTTAGCTTAACAGACTGTTAAATCCTTAACAATGTTAAGGATTTAACAGTCTGTTAAGCAAACAGAGGTTTTGAGCAACCGGGCCCAGGTTTTCCATGTCGTCATTTGCCCTATAGAATGGAACGATGATACGGTGTCGCATCCAGTATATGCATGATACCTCGGCATGCAGAGGGACTTCTGTGTTGCAATAGCTGCTGATATATCATGAACAGGAATGTAGCGATGATCTTTTCCAGTACTATAGGACACCCACGCGACACTCATAGCCACATCAGAATCAACTGTTCGTATCATGAATGAATTGTATCATTCAGCGACTGCATTAGTAAGGTGTACCATTAACCTTGAATCTGCTTCTTCATGGCTACATGGCGAAAGTACACGTATATCTTCACGGCCTTGGACACACACGACACAGTCACCATGTGTTACAATCAATTTGTTTGTTGTTGGGAACAGAGAGTGAGCGCACCTCATCCGATATTAGCATGAACAGCTCCGACTTGTTTACATCATCGTGGATAAATAAAGGCCAGCTTTTTGGTAGGTAGAGGGGTGCAGCTTGATACATTGATCCTCACACCCTTTACCCTTGATGTCCTTGTTTGTTCGTTTAGGCTGTCCTCCCTATATACAGCAAACACTATATCAAACTGTCGGTGGTTATCAAGCACTCGAGAGATGTATGGAAATAATGTGTCACTTATGTACTCGGCGAATGTCTTGCCCTTGTCAGGTGGCAGGTAATTAATTACTGCTGCTCCATCCATGACCTCAGCATTTGGAGTATGCATAACCGGCGTGATGTTAGCTACCTTTTCGAATGTTTCCTTTGTCTGAAATTGATGGGGGATGCGCCTGATTTTCATGCGAGAATAAATTATCTGAACTACCACCCTGAACTGCACTTGCTACGTATAATCGGGCGAACGTAGAACGTGTGTCTTGCAGCGCTTTCTCGTGTGGGCGTTTGGTTTGTCGATTTCTAGCAGGGGCCATTATGTGTAGCTTATTCTTTGTTAATGGCTTGACAATGGAGTCTGTGTGTGTCATGAGGCGCTTTGTAAGATACTCGTCAAACTGTTGTAGGCCGGCTTCTCACAGTTTCTGCACACAGAGGATTGCTGATTCTGAAAGAATCTCTATCGTGTGTAAGCAATAAAGTACTTCACCATTTTCTACGAAGGGATTGCACATTGCGTTGATCACATTTTCTAGTGATCTGCAATCATTAACAAACTTTGCTTGAAATGTTTTTGTTTGTTCATGGTGTGCCTTTGGTGTGCTCCTTGGGGCAGTGGTTGTAATGATAGTTTCTTCAAAAATGTTAATCACACATGTAACTTCCAGTGAAGCAATGGACCACCGCTGGAATGCGTCTGTGTGATGTGTCTTCCCTATTACACCACCGTCACCCTTTATCGTTACATTGTTCTGCTCGTGAGACTGGTCCACTGCTATGTTCGAAAACTTTCGCCCAGTTTTGTTTACTGTGAAATGTCATCTCTCAAACTCAGCATCTACTTGAGGATGTAGTTTGGATAATGTAACCATGTCCCGGATGTGGACTGGTACCCCATATTGCGTAGTGAGTGTGATTCAGAACCATGAACCATTGAGCAAGTCCAGTTACCCTTGATTTGTATACTAGTATATCATACTTTCTTTCTCTGATCGAGCGGGTGTACACTTGCACAAGTACTTCTAGTTCAAGGACATGGTACATGTACTGAAACTGGATTGGATGCAGACATTTCCGATGGCCATAAATCCACATCATCTGGTGAGTATGCTGGTGGAACCGATTTGTGATATTAAATGTACTGCTTCATCATGATTGTATAGAGAACAACAGTTACTGCTGTGACTTCATGTGCATAGCGAGTGCGCTTGATGTGTGTAGCTGTGAGACAAGACTCTGCAACACAAGATGTGAAAATACCAGCTTCTATAAGGGCTTCCACCCATCCACTTTCTTCTAGCACCACATACTTGTCCTCACTGTGAGTCTCGGGAAACGCACACTGTATACTTTTCGTGATCGCATAGAGAGGTTGGGACGCTAAGGGACGCAACATCTAACGCGAAGTCATTACTACAATTAATGAATAAATTGTGTCGTAAGCTGGTTGTTTTGTATTTCGTATTTGCAATATTCCATCATAAAAAAGATTTCAAACACACATGAGACTCAGTAGTAGTAAGGGTGTCAAAATGATACCACTTACCGTGATATCATTTATAACCCTTTATAATACCCCCACCACCCCCGAAAAATCAAAAAATTGGTTAACGAAGAAATTGTCTCCCGACAGCAAATTTATGAATTTTTGGAGAAAATAATTTTGAAAAGAGGGAGTCAAAATGAGTCCCAATTATATTGGTAATTGACTTTTGAAAAAAGTTGAAATTATTAATGCAAGTACAATAGTTTATATTCCAACACCCCATTTTTCTCCTCCGATATAGCTAATTTATTTCGCAGATCAGCAACTAATTATACCAGCTCTAGTCTACCACGTTCACCTTTAGCCACCGGACAGCGTAGTTGCTTATGTCTACAAAGAGTTTGGGCACTAACGAATTTACAAGGGAATCTGGGGCATTGAAATTGTGTGGGGGAGGGGGGGTACAAGGAAACTTTCTACGTCTCGCTAGATGCCTTCGTAGATAGTCTTTACACGTAAACGTCTTACAACAAGTCACACACTCCATTATATATGTATATAACCTATGAAATTTATTTGTTCAATTGGACGTGAAAAAAACATGATGTAAATTGTTCACGTCCAATTGAACAGATAAATTTTATAGGTTATACAAAATTATATATACAAAAGTATATACAGAAAATATGATAACGCCAGAAACTAGAGCAGAAATAGAAAGTTTGAGAAGAGAAGCCGAATCTCTAGGGATTACTTATAGTAAACGGTTGAGAGTTAGGGGGTTGACACAGCTGATAAACGCCACAAACAATAAGGTGTTTATGAAGCGGTTTACCCGCGCCTATAAAAGAGGGGCATTTAATGATATATCCAAAGCGGAGGAAGTTGGTAACAGAATTAAAAAAGAAAGTATTGCGGATTGAAGGGCTAGTGTAATAAAACCTTCAAGCACCAATAATTTGTCTCAAATTAGACGCACAGGTGACCAAATACCAAATAATAAGAAAAAATCTATAGTTCGCGCGATAGTGGAAAAAGGTGAAGAAATATTGAGGGATCACGATGAAACATTGGAAAATGTAGAAAAGGGAAGACGGGTAGTTACATTTTCCTTTCGTAAAAACATTGACATTAACGAGTCTGAACGCATGTCCGATAAACTCGCTCCGTATCTAACAACAAATTTTTATTTGAGATATTCATATTCTTACAAGCTAGGAAACATATGGAGGAAACTAAAAATGGAAAACCTATAACTATAATAATGCACAAAAATCTCGGTGGTGGCGAACCACTATCATCAATGAAAACAGTTAAAAAATGGCTGTCAGATAAGGAGCAAACACGAATAATGTCCGAAAAAATAGACAGACCAAATACAAAGTGGAAGTTTGTAAGATGGGTAGAGGTTTTCGTAAAGCTAATACAGGGCAGTAGGGGAATAGATTTGGGACTACAATCCAAAGAAGCGGCAGGAGGAGAACTTCCAGAATGGCTGAAGAATAAAAAAGGTATGAATTCTTTAGATAAGTATAATGACGACCTTTGTCTGTTCAGGTGTCTAGCTATGCATATGACAGATAAAAGACCTGAAAGATGTACAGAAAAGTCGAAAGAACTTAGTAAGCAATATTTCGGTAGTAATGTGGTTTCACCAATTCCTTTTTCAGATCTGAAAAAGGTTGAAGAGTTTTTTAAAATAGGTATAGAAGTATATCAACCCACCGAATGTAATGTATGGTGGTTGAAAAAGGTACCAGCGCACTATAAGGCAATAGGTAATAAACCAATGACAATAGGACTGTTTAATAATCACGCATTTCTGATAAAAAAAACAAAAAAAAACCTTAAAAACCTATCTAAAATTTACGCCTGCGATAATTGCAAGCAGAAATTCACGAAAGCGAGTAATATGAAGAGACACGGACCAAAATGTATGAAAGGTGGAAAAGCAGGAGGGAATTCACATTCACCACGAACAGTGTGGACACGGGGGTGAAAGATGGGTTTTAGGAGCTCCAGTAGATGGATACTGTACAGAAACCAATACCGTATATCAATATCACGGCTGTTACTGGCACGGGTGTGAGATTCATGCAAAGCATAGAAAAGAAGAACGCGCATCCACTATGAGAAGAGATACATTTATTAGAAGAAGCAAAGAATTCAACCTAGTAGTTATGTGGGAATGCGAATTTCAAAGAACGGTATAAAGACATAAAGATCGGTTGCGACACTACTCTTTATCCATATCAGATAGTATACGATTTTGAGGCATATCTCAACCCAGAATTTGAAACTCTCGGTAATAATCTAGAGTACGAAGCCGAGCACGTTCCGGTAAGCGTTAGTATAGGAGACAATTTCTCAGGAACGGTAACTCATATTTGTGATAAAGATCCCGCAAAACTTATAGAAAAATTCGTAGAAGATTTGAAAGTCAGGGGAAAAGCTATAAGAGAAGAAGTGTGGTCAAGATATGGGTTTAATACAGAACATTTACGTAAAAACCAAATCGCCAAGATCGAACAGTGGATAGAGCAAATACCGGTTATAGGTTTTAACAGCAGTAAGTATATACGATATAAACTTAATAAAGAAATACCTAGTAGGCGAACTGGCATCAACAACAAAGAAAGTAATGGTCGGAAAACGGGCAAACGCAACAATATTTCTATTTACTCCAGAGTTTAGATTTCTTGATGTAATACTTTATCTAGGACCTGGTGTAAGTTACGATAGTTGGATAAAAGCCTACGAATGCAAAGGACAGAAATCTTACTTTCCTTATGAGTGGTTCGATTCTCCAGACAAACTGGATTACCCAGGACTACCGGATATAGAGAATTGGTATTCCAAACTATTTGGGAAAATGTTAATAGATGAAACAGAATTAAGTAAATGTCGTAGAATTTTCGAAGAAAATAATATGAAAACTTTCAGAGATTGGTTGAAATATTATAACGATTTAGATGTAGTACGGGGCGCCATGCAGGACAGGTTAATTATGTGTACAAAACCAATTTTGTCCAGACAAAATTGAGTTTTGTAACACTAAAAATCACAAAATTCAATTCTGTGTCACAAAATTCAATTCTGTGTCACAAAATTCAATTCTGTCAATTCTGTGTCACAAAATTCAATTCTGTGTCACGAAACTCAATGCTGTGTCACAAAATTCAATTCTGCATACGTTTCGTATACAAAATTCAATTTTGTTATAAAGGATTCAATTTTGTAAGACAGAATTGAGTTTTGTGAAGAAAATTCAGTTTTGTGGGACAGAATTCATTTTTGTCCACAAAAATTAGTTTGCGTAGGATAGTCTATGTCATCTCTACGTTGATTGGTTGAGATCGGTCTTAGTCCATTTTACTGATGGTGGAGTACACTTGCAGGTTTAAATATTTCAATGCGAAAATATAACCCAATATATCAATATTATACTTCTTTATGGACAGTTATTTTGGTTATATTATGATTACAAATGAGTGGTCACACCATATAAGCATATATACTTTGAAGGAGAAATAAGAAAAATATTCAGAATTTTCCCTCAATTATGTAAACAGGGTCAAACTAAAATAGCCGGACATAGCTAGACCTG
This sequence comes from Conchocele bisecta, assembly GCA_029237695.1. NCBI lineage: Eukaryota > Metazoa > Mollusca > Bivalvia > Lucinida > Thyasiridae > Conchocele > Conchocele bisecta. The sequence continues at coordinate 67,110,346 of CM055276.1, read as the reverse complement.
AGAGCATGCCCATATAGAGAATACCAGGCTAGTGTATTTTGATATCAAGTTTATCAGGCAAGGCTAGGAATTCCGAGGCTTGCCGAGGAATTCCTGCCGTTTCCGAGCCGAGCCTGATAAACTTGATATTAAAATACACTAGTCTGGTATTCTATTTATCAGGTAACGTTTTATGCTCGAAAATGACATTAGATGACGTCGTATTCTAACAGTAGATCTAACCTTGTGAAACAAATGGTATTGGATCTGTGTCTACTAGTTGCGAAGTTACGTGTTCGCAACTATGTGTCTACATGCATTATTTACAGTATACACCATCTTAGTATCCATGGTATCTACACAAATACTACAAATGGTTTCCTCAAATGGCCCAATACACACATTCTGTTTATAAACACAGACAGCAGTCAGAACACAGGTCACAGCGCATGTATTATTGATTTAAATGGGGCAAATGTACCTTGCGATACACAATAAATGAGGTCTGTACTCGCGGGAGATCTACATGTACATGAATTGTGTGTACAATTATAACGCAAATGAGTTTAAATACGAATGGGTTTGTCAACGTTTGACTGTTTGGAGATAGTTGAAGCAAAATGGCAGAATGAGAAATGAATCATCGGCAGAATGAGAAATGAATCATCGACATTGAATGTGTAGATCGGCGACCGTGACCCATTTCTCCAGTGCAGTTTCTGACCAATGGTAGTCCTTCTTACAAGCGTGTGCAGAATTGAATTTTGTGACAAAGAATTGAATTTTGTTACACAGAATTGACAGAATTGAATTTTGTGACACAGAATTGAATTTTGTGGCACAAAAGTGAATTTTGTGGCACAAAAGTGAATTTTGTGACAGAATTGAGTTTTGTGGCACAAAAAGTGAATTTTGTGACACAGAATTGAATTTTGTTACACAGAATTGAATTTTGTTACACAGAATTGAATTTTGTGGCACAAAAGTGAAATTGTGACACAGAATTGAGTTTTGTGGCAAAAAAGTGAATTTTGTGACACAGAATTGAATTTTGTGGCACAAAAATGAATTTTGTGGCACAAAATTGAGCCATGTCCCACTTGGCGCCCCGTATGTAGCACCGTTCCTAGAAGCGGTGGGAAAAATGTGTGAATTTTATAAACACAGAGGTGTGGATATTTTCAAAGATGCGGTAACACTACCTGGAGTAGCTATACAATATCTATTGAGAGGAACCATTAAAGAACAAAAATCTTCAAAGACGATTATACCGGAGGATGCTCTATATGCACCAAAAGAAGAAACATACGAAATGATGAAGGACGCTCCTAGTTGGCGGTCCATCAATAAAAGTATTTACACTAATATGCAGGGAAGCTGGTGTTTCAACAAATATTAGAGTGGGTTCAAAACCTTGCAAGGCTGTTTTGGGGTACGATGCAAACGCGTTATATTTATCTACGTTAAATAAAGAGATGCCGTGTGGGAGAGAAACTATACACCATATAGATACCCCACATAACCCTAAATTTATTAAAAAGTTTTGTAAAAGCGTTTTATCTGGAGACTGGTTTGGGTTTGCGGAGATAGAAGTTCCACACAACTTAAAAGATAAGTTTTCTGAAATGTCCCCAATATTTATAAACAGAGAAGTAGAGGTTGATGAAGTTCCCACACACATGTTAAAATATTTAAAAGATACTGGCCGAACAAGAGGAGATGGAAAAAAATTGGTGGGATCTATGACCGCCACTAAAGTATTGCTGTACGCGCCACTGTTGAAATGGTATTGAAAACACGGCCTAGAAATAACTGGAGTTCATCGTGTTATAGATTATATTAGCGGAAAACCATTTGAATGGTTCGCAAAAGAAGTTACAGCTGCAAGACCAACAGGTGATGTAGAACCAAATAAGAAACCAGTAGCCGACATAATGAAATTATTAGGAGGAAACGTGTTGTGGAAAAATGATAGAGGCAACGGAGAGACATTTAAATACGACATATACACAAAACGAAACCTGTGTTGACAAAGCATTAAGATCTGCATTCTTTGACGATTTGGAAGAGATAGGAGATGCGTACGAAATATCTTCAAGAAAACCCAGGTGTGCGGTAAAGAGACCATTCCATTGTGGAATAGCGGTTTTATCAACTAGCTAAATTGAGAATGTTTGAAATTTTTACTACGAATTTCTAGACAAATACGTAAAAAGAGAAGACTTTGAATTAATACAGATGGATACTGATAGTATGTATATAGGAGTTAGTGGAAAAACGATAGAGGAATTGATTAGACCTAACTTACTAGACGAGTTTGAAAAAGAAAAAAAGAAATGGTTGGCTTGGGATAAATGGAGCGAAAGAGAGCCCGGACTTTTCAAAATGGAATTTAGCGGGGATAGGGCGATAGCGTTATCTAGTAAGTGTTATTTCGTAGAAAAATTTAATTCCACTAAAGATAATTTGGAACAAATTAAAATTAATAAAAACTCTGCGAAAGGAATATCCAAGAGAACTAACAATTTAAATTGGGATAGATATAAACGAGTACTAAGTGAAACTACAGAAGATGGAAAACACATTATAGATGTAGCACAAAATAGAGGATTTAAAATGAAAGACGGCGTTATGAAAACGTACTGTCAACAAAAATTAGGACTCTCGGCATACTACGATAAAAGACGCGTGTTACCAGACGGAATACATACAGAACCTCTCTAATGATTTAATTAATAATTTTCAAAAAAATAAGAAAATTCGCAATCTAAAGACTCTGACGATCCGGGGGTAGCTGGGTGTCAGAAGGCACCATAAGAAGTTCTTCGCGAACAAACCCTCGGTATGGCCCATCATCCAAATAGTAGAGCACGGGCTCATCAGGTTTGGTAATAGATCGATCTAGATGATATACATTGAGAGACCACACGGGATCAGTCGCGCGGCGGCTGCCACCTTCGAGCTCTCCCGGTTGATAGAGGTACCGGACGTCAATATCCGATGGAAGCCGTTGCTCCTCTAAACCAACGGGTCGCCCGCACGAGATGGCAGAGGGCTTGCTCGTCACCCTTTTAAACTTGATAGCATCTACAGGCTTCTTACCTATCAATCTGGTCACCTCTCCGTTCAGTGCGGAGACCACGGCGGGCAGTCTGGCCACCCACTCGGTCGATCGTGAATGAGGGTCTACAAGTTGTTTGGCGTATTGGTGTCCGAACAGTCTCTCAGCCAGGGTTCGATTGAAGCGCTCCATGATCCCCTGGTCCCGGTGGATGTTGACGCGGCCGCGTCTGACAGAAACGTTGTGCTTAGACAATAGATGGGAGACCGCGCCCATGAACTCTCGGCCGGGATCGACCTGGAGAAGATTCGGCCATTTGAGAGGACTCCTCTTATATATTCGGGAAAGAGCCTCGGCCACCTCCTTAGACTCTTTAGTGGCCAACGGCTCAGCCCCCTTATAACGACTCGCTACGTCAACGATTGTCAGTGCGTACTTGTACGTCTTGCGACCGACGCGATCATGAGGTAGAAACAGGAGATCCGCTTGGTGAACTTGGTTCGGCACCGGCATGTCGAATTTCGGGCGCGGAATATTGTGAGGCGCGGGTAAATAGATCTGCCAGATGGCCTGCTTCTTGAGCCATTCCTTGACAGCGTTTTCTGAAACCTTGGTCGCCGCCGCGAGGTTCTTGATGGCAGCGAGTCCCTTCCAGTAGCCGTGGGGGCTGTAGTATGTGTTTGCTAGCTTGCGCGCTAGGCGAACCGATAGTTTGGTATCAAGTTTGCGCGTGTTCATCGTATGCGAAGTATACTAATATATCGGACAATCTCCAACATGCCCTCGCCAGATCGTCCGGTAACTGCGTCGATAATAATAAATCTTTGTTGGAAGTACAATTGCGATTGGGGGTTAAGTTCTGAAGGAACTTGGGAAAATGTAATTCATCCAATCCACCAGGATTGGTGGAGGAATCTAACATCCGCTTTGCGAAAAGGGAAGCCAATTTTTCGTCCCTGCGCCACGTCTCGAGAGAATCTCGGGCAAGACGAATCATACTCTTTGCACCAGGTAAACGGTGTTTAAGGGCCGTGTAGCCTACATCGATCATAGCAAAATAAAGATCGTCAACTAACATAGTTCCATATATATATATTTATAAAAAAAAAAAAGTTTTAAAATAATTATTAATTTGTAAAAAAGTATTAATTAATTTAAAATCTCGATTGGATATAGTAGGTGACGATACCCACCACACCCATTCCCACGACGATGAACGCGATCTCGCGGTCTTTTTGGGGCTCTGACGGTACATAGAAATCTGAAAGTTGGGGCTCGCGATCCATTCCCAATTTCATTGGATCTAGACTTTTCTGTGGATATGCCAGCGCGTACTCGCGGTTGGCTTTTTCAATGTTCTGAAAAGTTTGTGCGGCGTGATTTTCGCTGCGAATCTCTTCGTTGACCCAGTCCAGATGGGCGGTTCGTTTTTTCGACCACGCTTCCTTTGCGCTATTGAGTTGTTCTACAGCTAAATCGTGATGCTTGCGCTCCTCATCCACGTTCGAGCTTCTCATTTTAGAGAATATAAAGTTGCTACCGCTGAACGCCAATGCGTTTACAAGCGCACCACCTACTATTACTGCGATTGAAGCCATTTATTTCCATATATTAAAGGGTTGAATTCCAGCTTTAATTAGATAATCTCTGGTCCAAACTGTGGCCGCTACATCTAAGGTCGCGAGCCCTATGTCTCTCACAGTAAAGTCCAATTTGGGAGCGGACCCTCCCAGGGCCATCTTTGATAGTCGAGCATACCCGATACTGAAACCCAATATCACCACAGCGTGATAAAGCGCATTCACTATCATTTTACCATCTTGTTCAGCCATTGTTGATAATTATAATTATTGCATATAAAAGGGATCGCGATCAATGTTTAAATGGGGCGCATCCAATCGCGATTGGTGTTTCGTAACTGTTTTTGGATGAATTGATGGGGGTTGTTTTCTCGATAAGGATTGGTGTAATAGGGGGTATTTCCACACGCACAGGGCACCAAAAACTGCCAGACCACCACCAACAACCCAACTCCAATTCGTGAATTGGGGTTCAATCGGATTCGTCCAACCTCGATTGGGTGTTGAGTGTGCTTCCAATTCGTGAATTGGGGGTGTTGTTGCACTCAACACTGTTGAACCCGATTGCTCTGTCTTCAGATGTTTTGCTGTCTCCGTCCCCGATTGTAACGACTTTTTAGCCTCTCGAAGCTCGGCGAGTATTTTATCTTGTTTAACTTTTCGGGTGGCAGCCGGCGCCCACCCAGCTGCCTGTCTTTTGGGATTTTTTATATGCGGTATGTCATCCAGTGGCAGAGTAACACTCGGGTTCGATTGTGTTGGAGCAATCGGGTTCAACTCCGTCACTCTCGCAGGTGTGTCTTGTGTCATCACTTATGATATTAATATTAGGGCTTATAGTTCGTGGGCATATATGTCCAAATTGACAGTGTTTACCCGTGGTCAACGCGGTTGTCAGCGGAGCTAAGTACATTCCAAACTTGTGATAAATTGAGCAACAGCTAGGCTGTTCTAAGAGTGTGTCCTATAAAAGGGTCAGTCTCTAGATCGCCAATCAATCCCGCGGTGTTTGGTATAGGGAGAAGTATACTAACAGCAGTTGCGTACAAATGAATAGCTGCCGATCCAAGAGTTTTTGTCATCTCCGCACCTAACCTAGATTCGCATCGCGCGTACATTTTATCGATCTCCGCATCTGACATCTTATCCACCTGAAAAACTGAGAGACGCCTACCGAGATAATATGCTCCGATTGTCCCCCAGCAACCAGCTCAGCTAGCCGCTCTCGTCGCGCCGCATTTTAATTTTCATTCGGAGTCGTTGCACTGAACCCAATCGAAATTGGAGTTGAAGTTGATCCCGATTGCTCTGTCGGAGTTGATGTTTCATTATCTTTCAGGAAAGATACCGTGTTGGCAGTCGGAGTTGAGGTTTTTTCCATTAGCTGATCGAGAAGTTCGTTGCAGTTCATTATTGCTAATTTTCTTAAAATTAATTTAACTATTCTAACAAGTCTCATCACTTTAACATATTGCCAAGCGCACCACCCGATACTTATGATCACCATTATGCTCGCAACAAAGCTCGCAGCGGAGCACCAACTTGTTAACATTGTTAACCATTGTTCAGCATTTGTTCAACATTTGTTAAGTATTTGTTCAGCATTGTTCAGCAATTGCTAAGCATTGTTAAGCAATTGTTAAGCATTGTTCAGCAATTGCTAAGCATTGTTAAGCAATTGCTAAGCATTGTTCAGCAATTGTTAACCATTGTTAAGCATTGCAATAGCTTATTACTTTGCAATTTTCTTAAAATTAATGAATTTATAACTTTATAAGCAGTTGGTTGATCAGTCTTTAGCAGAAGCTTGGCGTGCTTAGTTTCCGAAAGCATCTGTCGAACCTCCAGGCACTCCTCACGCGTTGGGATAACGTCATTCTCTCGAAGACAGTCATCGAATGAGTCTCGGTCCTTGCAGTGAAAGAGGGCGATCCATTTCGTTTGCTCGCGCAGATCCTTGAGGACGGCGTTGTACTTTTGAGTGGATATCCAAACGCTTTGTCTAGCATGGCGGCCAGAAAATGCGAGCTCAGAGAGCATGTCCTTCTTTTTGGTCATCGCCGCCTTGGCCGAGCAATCGTCAATCACGTATAGGGTGGGCTCACCCTGGAATATTTGGTATAAACCACGCAACCAATCGTGAAGCCTATCACCGGGGTCAATAACGTATACCTCAGGGTTGTTCCATATCCACGGGCGCCGCTGATAAGTCTCGTTGTGCCGCACAGTAGGACACAGGATCACAATGTGACGAAAGGCATCGCGGTAGGACTCCTCGAGCAAGTCGAGGATGAAAACCGTTTTTCCAAAAACTGTCTGCCCACATATTATGGCAGAGTGGGCATCTCCAATCGTGAATTGGTATTGATTGCTCATTTTCTTAATTTTTTTCAAAATTATTAATTAATAAATCGTTAGATGATTTTTTTATTAAATCAGTAGAGTGCTAAGACGTATCGACCATCTTCGATGTTGAGTTGTGCGTCTGTAATTATATATAAGTACATGTTCAATGTGCCAGCTCCATCCGCCTCTTTGGTTATCTGGATCGTCACACCCTCACTAGCGTTCTCAACTTGGCGTCCGCTGCCGTGTATTTGGTCATCGTCGCTGGCTCGCATGTCTATCCATAACGCGTATTTGGTATTCAGGAACTCCGCGAGGGAGACGGCCGAGAGCTGCAGGTCTTTGGCAACCGCGGCAACCTCCGGAGAGCGCTTAGAGCCGGCAGCAAACTGCTTTCTTACTTCGTCCCACTGCTGGTGCGCGCAAAGACCTGCGCTGTAGAGTTGATTGGGGACTCGTCACCTCTACCTTCGTGATTTTGGGGTTATAGAATTTGTCGGTTTTTCTAGCACCGAACGCGAACCGAGCATCCTCGAACAACATCAGTATACCTTTCATCGAGCGGGCGGGTACGTTGACATTAATAATATTCCACAATGTGTCGCCTTTGTCTTTCGTCATCTTGCGATGGCGAAGAACTCGGTCGTAAAGTATGGCAACGCGCCCGGCGTACTGGGTTCTGATCAATCGCGCGAGTTCGGGCATCGTGACGATGTCGTACTCCAGCGAAACATTATCGATCGTATACGTCGATAACATGTCGGTGGCTATGAGAACTCGGCCGTAGTCGTTGAACGTTAGTTCGTATTCTAGGCGGTCAGCCAAAGCACTCTGATAGTAGGGCATGTGACTCTCCAGCAACTCAAAGTCGAGCGGGATGTAGAAGCGGTTGCCGTAAGCGCCCGCGACCGCGTTGTCGCTCGCGTTATTATCTGCCTTGTTACCAGCCCCGATTCTAAGTTTGGTTACGTTCTTATTTTTGCTGGTGTTAATACACTGATAGACAGCTCTTGCGCTGTCTTCCACAGGTCCTGATAACAATGGTAGACGTCGCTGTCATCGATCGACATTACCTCATTACCAGAAATCTTTATCATGGTCTTCTTGACGATGGCGCGACCCAGGTTCTGAACGACGGTTAGGTCCTCGTCCGTCGACGTCAATGAAATAGTGAAAGCGAGGCGAACAGTCCCCGGCACAATGACGTCGTTAGCTCCTAGGTTGGGGAAGCGGACTAAGAGCTGCTGGTTCTGGTCGATCGTCGATGGGTTGTTCGTAATAACGACACTCTGTCTCACGCCTTTTGCCCCGAGGGGCTCACGCAGTCTGCGGTATGGATTGAGTTTGCGACCGTATTGACTCGAAGACATAATTTAGTGAAACTATATTAAACCCGTATGGTTTTGTCTTTAATACATAATTCATTTTAAGAAAATTATAAAGATGGATGATTACGATAATGAAATGTATGATATCGGCAGAAACGATTACCTCGATGGTGATGATGATGACATTGATGATGATAATGACGAAACACCCTTGATACAGCCTCCAGTTCCAATCCAATCACAATTGGAGGAAATAGGTGGCGCTACCAGTAGCGTTGGTCTAAGTCGGGAATTACTCGAGGGAGCTGTAAACGACTATTACAACGGTTTGGCAGAAAAAGGTCTGGTCCCATCTGTCGGTCGCGACTACTCCAAGTTCGAAGTTGATCTGAACGGTAGGTTGCGACTAAAATCATCAAATATCCCAATAGTCAACATGAATACCAATCAACCCCTAGCACTGAGCACCATTGCAGGAAACCGGGGTGGTGGCCAACTCATAAAGAACGAACTACGATTTACAGATTGGACGCGTGGTAAAACAATTATGCCGACCCGCGCTGTAGAGGCCCTACAGTCTACCGACGAAACGATGGCGAAGACGGCCTACGCGATAGAAACTTTCGAGCTCAGCGAGGTCCCTCAAGTAGCCACCGACGCTATTAACACGATGGAGACCACGTTCGGTGAAAACGAAATACTCAACCTGTCTAACGATGACCCACTGTTACCTCTTCTCGAACTCCGGTGCCTCGAGAAGGTTATGCAAACGGTCCGGGGCGAACTGGTCCTTAACCTCTCCAAACTCTCGTCGCTGGATGAACATATCGCGTTAGAAGAAAGAAAACTGGAGGAAGCCGGTGGCGAAAGAGAATCTACCGAGCGGATCACCGAACGCCTGCAGTCGTTGCGGGATGAAAGAGCAGCTCGTTTGGAGGCTGCCTCAACTAACCGTGATGCTCTCCGCACCCAAATAAGTCGGATCCGCGAAACAATCTCGAGGGTCCTGCACGAGGAGACGACACTCGGTGAGCATCTTCGCACTCTGTTCAGAGAACAGGGCATCACGATAGCAACCATCCTCGCGGCTATCGGCATGACTATATCGACCATAGTCATAGCTTTCACTGGTGGTGCGGCGCCACCACCCGCGCCAGCACCCACACCACCACCACCCGCGCCATCCGGTGGAGCCAATGAGTGGGTAAAAAAACAACTACATGTAAAAGCCCTCGCCAGTCTCCTGGCTAAATTAGCCGAAAAGGCGGCTGCCGCACTACCTGGACTGATCGGAAGTATCGTTTCTTACTTGCTATCTATATTATCAAAAACGGCCGGATGGCTAGCTAAAAATACTTGGGCTTTAATAGTGGCAATCGCCGGTCTCCTACTATTCTTCGCCAGAGAGTTCCTAAAACCAAAGCGTAAATAGTCCGATCGCCACGAGGGCAACGACGAGCGCTAATTTCTTCTCCTCATGTGTTGTGCTTCCAATCTCGATTGATGTTTCCGCTCCTGTTCCAATTTCAACATTGTTGATGATTGGATTAGGGGGACTCGATGGTGCATCCAATTTACGAATTGGGGGTACTGGGTTCAACTTCAATCCCGATTGTGTTGAGGGAGGTGTATCCATTTTGTGTTTTGGGGGTTTTATGAAATCTTTTTCAAATTTATTTGAATTTTCAACTCCGCGCCCGATCATGTTGGGGGTGCGCTTGATGATATCCGTGTTCACGTTACCGTTGTGGCCGATTTTTTGATTGGCGGTGGCGATTACGATGTGATTATTGTAACCGTCAACCGGGTCGTCTCGTAGTATCATATTGCTCGGCGCCATATAAAGACCTATTCCAAATACATAGTCTACCGGGGTGCTGGCATTCTGCAAAACGTCTTGATAATTCTGGATCGCCTTCTCCAGGTCCACCCTAGCTGAGATGGCGTCCTCTACAAGTGCCAAGAATTGTTTTTTGTGTGCATCAAACGCTGTTCCCGTGCCCAGTATAGAACTGCGAGTTTGCTTCTGTGCGCCGAGGATGGCCGAGACGTACGTGCGAATGGAGTCGTTGACGCGAGTAACCCCGGCCTGCGTGAACCCTAGACCCGTATCTAACATAAATGTACCCCACGCGTCCTGAACCTCAGCAGCCTGCTGTATGTAATCGACGTGAGCCCGTTTCGGAGGTAACATTTTACAAGAAAACACGCCACAGTGCCGACCTCCAGACACTTCCGGCCCGAAAGTCATACTCGCGTGGTCAAAATTCCCGGCGTTCCGACTGACAATGTGGTCGCCGGAGTGATCGTGTCTAAAATCAGTCTGCGTCCAATTCCCGGACTGGCCCCGAATGAGAACGTCGCCTAGGCCGGTGCTGGTAGGAAATGCTTTCTGTCTCCAGTCCGCGTCTTTTGAAACGTTAAATTCGTTACACAGTCTTTCAAACGCCATACGGTCGTATGCGTTGGAAATGGGATCCCAGGCGTCGTCTTGAGGTAGTGAAATACCTAGTTCTTTGAGAATCCTCCTAATAGTATAATACGCATGAAAGTTGTGACACTTCGGAGCATGACATTCTGGATGTCAGATGGTCTTTATGTGAAACTCCACACCCGGCTGTTGCGCACCATACAGCGAAATTTATTTGGTTCTGCCAAAACTGCATCGGTGTTGCTTTCCACCCGTTTACCACCTCCATCGTAGTAATCTTGGGCAGCCTATATTGTTCAAAGATGTTAGGGAAATTGGTGACAAAGCCACTGTCCGGTCTAACCGTTACGGTTGGGTGTACAAGGTGGTTAACAACGTCTTTCTGTGTGTATTTACCTCCGACCGCGTACTTTGCATTAAAATTAAAGCTAAATGCTTTGGTATCCATTGAAAGATATTATTATGTTTGCTACTATCACTAATGTTCAAAAAGAGAGTTGTGAACTTCAAAAGTCAATCGACAACTGCTGCGGAAAACGCCGGGTAGGCCTCAGATCAATCACGTTCACGGTCGGGTGGAAAAACCTCGAAACGTACGAGAGAATCAGAGCCGTAGATCCTTTAGACGACCCTTTTCATTCAACTGCCACATTACGTCCTGGCCTTTGGGGTTTCGGAGATCTCCAAGCTTTAATGGCGGCGAAGATTCCTGGTTTAGCCACTCTCGAAATCGAAAAAGCCACGGGGCTTGCGATATTGTACGTTTATAAAAAATTAGATATCACCCCGGGGTTGGCCTCAATGTTAAGATTAAACCGTTCACCCCCTTACGACGAGGGGTCGATCACGGGGATGACCCCAGTAAACTTTGCCTTCACAAAAACTCTCGGGGTGCACCTGGATCGGGTGAACACATCGTACAACACGGTAGACGGCACTCCCAGCACATTACTGAAAACCGTGCCCGCCAGCGACTGTTTCTTTGGTGAGACTGTGACCTTAGACTTCCCACACCCCGAGATGAAAGTTTTGGAAACGGGACACATCCACGAATTTACGGTCTCTATTCTCGATGATCAAGCAAGAAAGTTGAAAAACGATTTCCCGATTTCGGTCGTTCTCGAAATTTCCAATTAATTAATTTTATAATTTTTTAAAATTAATTAGAATTAAACGCATGTTCGTAATATATATTATCAACATTATTGAAAATGAGTATATACGGACCAGGTAGTTCTTCCAATTCCAATCGGGATTGGGTGACAAATATAAATTCAAGGAATTTGGAACCGACAGAAGTGGGATTCATCCCGATAGAGAGCGACTTTTTAACTACCCAAAAAACAAAAGCCTTGATCAATATAACTATATCAGCGGCCACGGACGATATTCACAAGAGTCTACTTTCACAACTTAGAGAATATGCCCTGGCTGTGAATACACAAAGTCGTGAAGAAACGCATACGGAACTAAACGAACTAGGTGAAAAAATAACCAAATTTCGAAAAGAGGCCCGGTTGGGGATTGATAAAGTCCGAGAAGACCACCAGGCGGACCTTATGAAGGCTTATGATGCGTTGCGCTTAGAGGACTCTCTCACCAGAGAAGCGGAACTTACTGAATTAGACGGGAAAATAATCGATTTTCGAAAAGAGACCCGGTTGGGTATTGAGGGAGTCCGAGAAGACCGCCAGGCAGACCTTACGGAGGCTTATGATGCGCTGCGCTCAGAGGACTCTCATCAGAGAGAAGCGGCACTTACCGAACTAGGAAAACAAATAACCAAATTTCGAAAAGAGGCCAGGTCGGGTATTGATAAAATCCGAGAAGACCACCAGGCGGACCTTACGGAGGCTTATGATGCGTTGCGGTTAGAGGACTCTCTCATCAGAGAAGCGGCACTTACTGAACTAGATAAAAAAATAACCAAATTTCGAAATGAGGCCAGGTCGGGTATTGATAAAGTCCGAGAAGACCACCAGGTGAACCTTGCGGAGGCCATTGCGGAGGCTTATGATGCGTTGCGCTTAGACTCTCTCAGCAAAGAAGCGACACTTACTGAACTAGACGGGAAAATAGCCGAATTTCTGAAAGAGACCAGGTTGGGGGTTGAGGGGGTTCGAGAAGACCACAAGGAGGCCATTGCGGAGGCTTATGGGGCGTTACGCTCAGAGGACTCTCTCAACAGAGAAGCGGCACTTACTGACCTATACGAAAAAATAACCGAATTTCGAAAGGAGGCCTGGTTGGGGGTTGAGGGGGTCCGAAAGGGTATTGATAAAGTCCGAGAAGACCACAAGGCGGCCATTGCGAAGGCTTATGAGGTGTTGCGCTCAGAGGACTCTCTCATCAGAGAAGCGGCGGTTGCTGAACTAGACGGAAAAATAACCGAATTTCGAAAGGAGGCTCGGCTGGGGGTTGAGGGGGTCCGAACGGGTATTGAGAAAGCCCGAGAAGACCATCAGGCGGCCCTTGCGAAGGCTTATGAGGTGTTGCGCTCAGAGTACTCTCACATCAGAGAAGCGGCGGTTGCCGAACTAGATGGGAAAATAACCGAATTTCATAAAAATGCCCGGTTGGGTGTTGAAAAAGCCCTAGAAGGCCACCAGGCGACCATTACGGAGGCTTATGATGCGTTGCGCTTAGAGGACTCTCTCAGCAGAGAAGCGGCACTTACCGAACTAGATGGAAAAATAACCGAAGTTTCTGATAAACTGAAACATGCTCGTAGAGCCGCGACCAACGCACTTGAGGAGACCGCTGAAAAGGTTCGTGCTGAGGCCCATACCTCTATCGGGGGGCTTGCCGGATTGTTAAAAACAATGAAAACGCAAAAACGTGTGATAACAGTTTGGGCTGAGAAGCGGGGCTCATTGGTTGAGGGGCTCCCTGAATATTCGTTCGGTGCCAAAGCGAGTAATAAATATGGGGGATACACCATGACAGCTCCAGGTACACTTCTCCGAATGGCGGTCTGCTCGGTTAATGCTAATGGTAAACCTGTGGGCACGGTCACGATAAATCTCGTTGTAGATGGGGAAGAACGGGCAATTGGAGTCACTAAACCCGCTGGAGATAGTTCGTCGGTGGTTTTGTTCGCCGGTGATGATCTAATTAGACTTTCCGAAAGTAGTGTTATTAACTTTGTTACGAAAATCGCTGACCCAGCGAGTTCTTCCACTATTGTCTCATTACTAATTGAACTTAATTTGTAAATACTAATATATTGAAAATCATGAACGAATCACCGCTTCCAATTGTCAATACCACTCCATCAACACTGTGTCCAATTAACGAAAGAAGTTCAGATTTTAGGTTAAATAATATCGTCGCTATGCAGGATATTTTAAGTTAGAGGATTAGAAATAGAAAAAGACACGCTAAAAATATAAAGCGCAAGGCGAATATTGCTGAAGCATCTAGTACTGGTTCTGGCAAGTTTATCTGTAATGAGGTGGTCGGTACTGCTGCAACGCTATCTACAATTGTAACGGTTCCACTTGCAGGGGTTTTCAGTGGAATTACCGTTTTATCTGGAATACTTTGTATGGTAATTAGGGCGTCGGGTGGAAAACTCGAGAAAAAATGTAGAAAACATGATAGAATATCCGTTCTCGCCAGGTCTAAGAAAAATAGCATCGACGTTATTGTGTCCAAAGCGTTGGCCGATAAGAAAATATCAAATTTAGAGTTTGAATCCGTAGTGGAAGAAATGGGGAGATATGAAAAATTAAAAAATGATATTAGAATCAAAGCACACGCCACCATGCCCAAGCTTGAGTGTACTGATTGGGATAAATTGAGGGTAAAACTTAGAGATAAAGTCGGAGGAAATTAATATTTTTATTAAATAATTAATTTTATAATTTTCTTTAAATTAATTATAAAATTAATTATATTGGTGCAGTAAACAATTTATTAATTAATTTTAGGAAAATTATTAACAATTTAAAAAAAAAGAAAAAAGGTTTTAGGTCCACCGAGGCGCGAACCCGCGCCAGCAAACCCCTGACTTTGTTGGTGAAAATAGTTGTGTTTTATTTGTTTTCTTATATTAATTAATTATTATGTTTTCTATGTAATTATAGGGGATGTTCAGCTTTAAGTTATTAATAATTTTATAATTTTCTTTAAATTAATTATAAAATTATTAATAAAATAATGAACCATCCCGTAAATTCGTTAACCTCTCTAAGTGTTTATAAATAACCTGTGTACACACCGCCTGTGTAAATCGATAATTGTACAACACAAGGTAATGTTTATCATAACAGCCTTCGTGGTCGTGTGGGTTAAGGCGATAATGTATAGAGACGAGGGTCGTGGGTTCGAGCCCGGTGGGACTGGTAGCTATCTTTTTTATTTCATCCCTATAAATGTGGTCGCTATGGTAAACAACTGCATGACAACGACGTTCCTATCCGACCGCTTGAGGTTGATGAAAAATAAATTCAGATTGCCAGTTTACATACCATCGATAAGGAAAAATACACTCAAAGTATGACAACGGCGTTCCTATAAGACCGCTCGAGGTTGATGAAAAATAATTCCAGATAGCCCGTTTACATACCTTCGATAAGGAAAATATACTCGGCTATAAATTAATTAGTAGTTTTTTTCTGTTCAATAATAATTTTTCAATATCTTTATAAGCGATATCGTAGAAATGTACATTCGTAAACGAATCGTTGGGTTTTAACAATTTTATATAATACACCTTAGTTTCATATCCGATACGCATTATCCGTCTTAATGTTTGTATTTGCCTCTTGTATAGTTGACATAATTGCCGGTATAATATTGTAAATGCAACGTTTTTATCGGAGCGTAATAAATTACGCTGGTATTTCATGTATTCGATATCGCCTAGTGTTCTCATTTTATAGAATTTATATACAGGATTATAACCCCTGTAAGCTTCGTAAACTTCTTCAACACAGTCATTAAAAACGTTCAATTAAAATTGTATTGTATTAGCCATTTTCTCTAATAATATTGGTACTTGTTTTTTCTGTTCAATTGGACGTGAAAAAAACATGATGTATTTATGACACCAATATATACTTTCAAAAGTCAATTACCAATGTAATTGGGACTCATTTTGACTCCCTCTTTTCAAAATTATTTTCTCAAAAAATTCATAAATTTGCTGTCGGGAGACAATTTCCTCGTTAACCAATTTTTTTATTTTTCGGGGGTGGTGGGGGTATCATAAAGGCTTATAAATGATATCACGGTAAGTGGTATCATTTTGACTCCCTTACTACTACTGACTCTATTCCAATTGTGGAAATTCTAATGTGCTACGAAAACATGTATTCACTGAAAAATAAATAAATAAGAGAAACAACACATTTGTATTCTTACATTGCACAGAGTAGACCGTAGGAATAAACAGAGTGCAAGATGGTCATCATTGGGATTAGTAGGTTCCGATGTCTTTAGAATTAACTAAGGTAATGTTTCAAACCCATAAATGATTTTGTAATTTCAGACACTGAGGTGGTCTGGGTACGAGAGTATCCATATTAATCCATGTTAGTTAATTAAGACAGTTGAATTCAATGTGTGGTAGATATCATGTGAACCATAATGCAATGGGCTCTCATGTAGTTGCACAAAGATATGGGAGTAAAATATGTTTGATACGATTGTCAGATCCAGCTTTATAACTTGAAAATTTAACAGCTGTGTCGAAATTAGGTATACATCGGAATTAGGTAAACTAGATACTTTGAACATCAACAAAACTTCATTCTGAATAATTCATTGGGACAATATAATGGGGGAGATACAGTTACAGTGAACAGAGTTCTGCCTTCTGGTATACCTTTTTAAATTAATTACTAATGCCACATAAACTTGACGGTTGTTGTTGTTGATTCTGTAAAACCCGCACTAACTTTTCTCGGCACCTTTGTGTTCTTTATGGTATTATACTTCTCTCATTTCTTAATGGCACAATTATTGCTCCAAAATCTTCCGCACTGTACAGTATTCTTCAAAACTTCTCTTGAGCATATTTGGAATTCAACATGACGTCACGAGTGATCAATATATTGCTACCAAAATTTACAAAACGTAAGAATTGTTCAACCTAGTCATTGCCACTTTGAACTTAAACGTGTCAGAATATCAACGAACCAATTACAACTGATGACATAGCTTATTATCATAGATTGTAAGATTGTCAAAAACAAAATAAATCGATGGCTAAAGAAAATTACTGAACTTGATATATCAGGTTTTGACCTTGACATTGAATTTTAAACAATGATGGTTACAATTAATTTAATTTGACTCTTCACTCAATATGTAGCCACAGTAGGTTCCAATATTACAGTAGTATGGAGATTAGATGCAGTGATGCGCAACCAAATAGAAGATCCTGGCTGAAATTTGAAGTTTTTCCTACTTGACCTTGACCTTCAATCATGACATTGAACTATAAATGTCGCGTAAACAATGTAATTCATTTGTGCATTTATACTACTATCGTGTTATACTCAAATGTGGTATAAATTGCCAAATATATGCATATATATATATTCGAGTTTAAGACGGTAAGTGATTTTTTCCGGCGGCCATCTTGGATTTATGCAAATTAGGTCAATCCGGTGGATTTTTTCGTGGCCACCCGTCTGATTCTTTTCGAAATTCATCACTGAACAGATATGCAAAATTTGACAGACTCTTCCAAAAGTGCACAAATCGACCTTTTGTATGCACATATCTATCGCACTAACTGTCATCACAGTCACTATAGTGTTTCACTTCCTCAGATTGAGTCGGGATGGGAGATGTTAACGTCGTTGTGTTCGAGACTAACTTTCCACTTTCCAGATCATTATTTGCACTATGACTGGGAGAAACTGGCTGGAAACAGATGATATACTGGCGCTCAGTTCGTTGTGTTCATTACTACATTGACTGGGTATATATGGCACTATAATTTCCAGTGCATGGTGTTCACTAGTATGACTGGGAAGACGTGGCTCCTGAATATCCAGTTCATTTGTGTTTGGTTGGTGGGGGGGGGGGGGATATTTGATTCAGTACTTATATAGTGTTTGTCATAGTGGGCTGAAGCTGGGTGGCATTCACGAAATAAAAAGAAGGCTCATTCTTAAATTTCGAAAAAATTATTGTTTTTGAAATTGTTTATATAGCCGTAAAATTTGGGCAGGTTTCGTGAAACAGACAGTAGACTTGTAGCCTACCCTGTTGCTGGGATGTCAACCCTTAGAACGCGGAAAACGTAAATTGTCATCTGCTGTTGATTCATGTTTTTGTTTTTTTTATCAATAAAAACATGGTTTGAGAACATTTTATAATCATTTCCATTGGAAATGATTCTAAAGTGTAAAAACCAATGAGAAAAGTGGAAAATAAACAGCAGACGACACAATTTAATTCAGAATTGTAAGGGTTAAACAAAAAATATATGGTGGCGTTCTTCAGTACCACATACACACTGGTAATGTACCACTACATTAGCTGTGCGTTGACCGTATACACGCTGATGGGGTGTGTAGTGGATAGAGCCTTGGACTCCAGTTTTAATAAATTCAGTATAACAAAAATTAATAAATTATCCTTAAATTGAAAATTTCTCCCTCAAAGTGTAATTAGCAAAATAAGTATACTTTGCAATTTTGGTGAAATTGGCTACGGACGTTGTGGGTTTGAAACCTGTTACTGGGATGTTAAACCGTTTCACCTTCCCTCTGTTGTAGTCGGTGGCATTCTTCAGTGCAGTCGAGGTGGACCGGTGCCTGCGGAAGGAGGCGGATGCTCCGTGTGTCACGCCCTCTAACCCCCAGGACATGGAGCGCGCCTGCCACATTCCCAACGGTAGCATTCCTCTATACTGGTTGTACATCCACTAAATACACGCCGACTGATATCGAAGTGCTGTACATCAACCCTTTCATAACCAATCCAATCGTTACAAAATGATTTTCAGACTAGTCCATGTATGAGAAAGGGGTGTTTTTGTTCTAAAAAATATGAAAATATTTCTTGCAATGGTGTCTTTTGATATCAATTGTATGGCATAATGCTACGAAACGTGTAGTATTCCTCGGCGAGCCTCAGAATTGCTACTACTTCCAAACCGAGCCAGATCAAATTAGCCAGGCTTTATAATGAAAATACCCGATTGGTGTCTTGTGATATCAAGTTTTCTGGCAAGGCTAGGAAACACAGGAATTCCAAGGCTCATCTAGGAATACCCACAGGGTGAAGTAACGGACCGAGGTCTATAAATACATTAAATATGCTTAAAAGCATAAATAAATGAAGAAAAAAAATATTTTTTTTTACCCCTTCCATCTAACCATTATACCTATAATGGTTAGATGGAAGGGGTAAAAAAAATAGTTTTTTTCTTCATTTATTTATGCTTTTAGGCATAGTTAATGTATTTATAGACCTCGGTCCGTTACTTCACCCTCTGGGAATACCTACTGTTTCTGACGCTTGCTAGGCCAAGTCAATATATATAGAGAGAGAATACCTGGTAAAATACCTGGTAATACACTGGTAAAACTTAGCTTGATATACTTTCCTCTAGTGGTTCTCTATCATGCCATGACCCTCAGACCCTCTTTAACGCCAAGGTCAATGTCACAGTCGTAGTGCTTTCACAAACTTAACATTGGGGGAAATTGTTTTAATTTTTATTCCCCCATTTCATACCACTTCTTGATAGTTCACACACGTCTTCCTCTAATGGTCCTCTATCATGCCGTGACAAATCAACAACCCTCAAACCCTGCTAACTTCAAGGCCAAGGTCACAATCTTAGCATTGTGTGAACTTTCCTTATATATATATATATATACCGGCAGTACTGATATCTCACCGGACATTGTATATTTAAATAGTTGAAAACATATGACTTTTATTTACATCGCATAGCTATGTATTTTCATGGGTAGGTATATAATACAAGTTATCATTAGCGTTTATATTTTCCAGGAGAAACTCTGACAATGAAAACCATCCTAGAGAAGACGGGCGGCAGTCTCGGACCAGCGAAGGTCTCGAGATGCGACTCATGGATCGTGATATTCAGTGAAGGTCTCGTGATGCGACTCGTGGATCGTGATATTCAGCGAAGGTCTCGTGACGCGACTCATGGATCGTGATATTCAGCGAAGGTCTCGTGATGTGACTCGTGGATCGTGATATTCAGTGAAGGTCTCGTGACGTGACTCATGGATCGTGATATTCAGCGAAGGTCTCGTGACGCGACTCATGGATCGTGATATTCAGCGAAGGTCTCGTGATGTGACTAGTGGATCGTGATATTCAGTGAAGGTCTCGTGACGTGACTCATGGATCGTGATATTCAGCGAAGGACTCGTGACGCGACTCATGGATCGTGATATTCAGCGAAGGTCTCGTGACGCGACTCATGGATCGTGATATTCAGTGAAGGTCTCGTGACGCGACTCGTGGATCGCGATATTCAGTGAAGGTCTTGTGACGAGACTCATGGATCGTGATATTCAGCAACATTCTCATTGTGACACCACTATTGTGCTTGTGATATTCACAGTGATATCCGCAACAATGTCAGAAACTGTAAACCGTCGTCGGTGGGAGATACTAGTCTGTGGCTACTAACATCTGGGGGCCGTTTCACTAAACATCGTACGTCTAAAATGTTCGTAAGTGCACATTTATGATGGTCTGTAAATTTCAATTGATGCATTTACATTTATTGAGCATAGGATGCATATGCAGCCTATGCTCAATAAATGTAAATCCAATAATTGTTTACAAGAAAACAATTTACAGACCATCATAATTGTGCACTTACGAACATTTTAGTCGTACGAAGTTTAGTGAAACGGCCCCCTGCTGGTCAGTGTTAGCTGGCCCATATTACACCAGTCTCCATCTGTATATGACAGTACTGATAGATGGACGTAAAAACCCAATCAATTAGTCAGCGGAATGGGTTGTGGCCACGAGGTTGGAGCACTAGAATTCAATACCAGGGTTGTGCGTTGATGAACCCGATCTTAGGCATCACACTGGTCTTTCGGATGAGACTTGCAGCCGAGATGATGGAGGACACTATTTTTGGTTTGATTGGTTCGGCTCAATGACGGAGGAAAATGAATTGACAATAAGTAGAACAGCCCACTCTTGCACCAGTGACTATGTTATATGTATTAGGATAGAAGTCTGTAGTGTTGAAAGTGTTAATCATCGTTACGAGCTGGCTCGTCAGGATCTACACTGTTTAATTGCAATAATTAAGTTAGAGGTATGTAGTGTTAATAATTGTTATGAGCCAGCTAGTCTGGATCTACACTGTTTGCAAACATTATGATAGATGTATGTAGTGTTGAAAGTGTTAACCATTGCTACGAGCTGGCTGGTCGGGATCTACACTGTTTGCAAATATTAGGATAGAGGTCTGTAGTGTTGAAAGTGTTAACCATCATTACGAGCCCGCTCATCTGGATCTACGTTTGCCGATATTATGAGGGAGGTCTGTAGTATTGGAAACGCTACATGCGTTCATGTCCAGTAGACCTTACTTGATACCAACATCAATATTCAAATAAACAGGCTACAGCTGTGATATTATTTTTGATGAGTTTCTTGGTCATTTATCTCGCGAGGTGGGTGGATAATGTCTGTTCATGATCGCATAGTACACAGCTATGGCCCAGAATGATCAAATACCTGATTTAGAGTGAAACCTCTCTAAGCTGGACACCCTGGGGACCTCAGGTTTAGAGAGGTTTCACTGTATCTGATTTTTGTCAAGCCCACTTGCAGAAAGTGATGCATATCGAGTGTCCGTGTGTACTTCTGTCCAAAACTTGTGTTAAGTTTTTAGCTCGCCTGAGCCAAAGGCTTAAGTGAGCTATTGTTACCGCTTTTCGCCCGTCATCCGTCCGTCCGTCCACAATTTCAAACGCCTTCTCATGAACCACTGGACTGATGTTGATCAAACTTCACAGGAATTATCTATGTGTGAGGTCTTTTAAGATTTCTCTTAAAATGGAGATCATCACATAATCCACGATTGCCATCGTAGAAAAGTAGGTCACATTCTTAAAAAATCTTCTCACAAACCGATTCGACAAATCCTGTGAGAAATGATCGATACCGGCAGTCTATGCTCTTTCATATTTGTTAAAATGATGACCCCGTGATCGATAATGTAGCTGTAGCGACTGTTGTTGGGAGGTTAAATATACAGCATATAAACTAGTGGGGTTAAATATACAGCAAATAAACTAGTGGCTGTTATGAAGAGGGTATTGTTCAAGAGAGGTTGCTGTTCACGGACGTTTTATACTGTACTTCAATATTGTAATGCAACCGGAATGGATGTACATTCCCAGATATATAGCGAGAAAATATGGCCTATCGGCACACAAATCAAAATCATGCGGCATTTATGCACAATAGTTACGTATTGAAATATTAAAAGTAATCCGTCAAGGGATATAGAAGTTACGACAGAATTGAGAAACCCTGGCAAACTTCTTAACCGACACTGCTAAATGTTTAAGCCATGTTGTGATGGTCAGATAATATTCAGAGTGGCATGCATGTGTGTTATTCGTAGTGTTGAAAGTGTTAATCATCGTTACGAGCCGGCTCGTCGGGATCTACACTGTTTGCACATAGTAAGGTGGAGGTCTGTAGCGTTGTAAGTGTTAACGATTGTTACGCGCTGGCTCATCTGGATCTACGTTTGCCGATATTATGAGGGAGGTCTGTAGTATTGGAAAGGCTACATGTGTTCATGTCCAGTAGATCGTACTTGATACCAACATCAATATTCAAATAAACAGGCTATACAGCTGTGATATCATTTTTGATGAGTTTCTTGGTCATTTATTTCGGTGGGATAATGTCTGTTCATGATCGCATAGTACACAATTATGGCTCATAATTATCAAATACCTGATTTACAGTGAAACCTCTCTAAGCCGGACACCATGGGGACCACACGGGGTGTCCGGTTTAGAGAGGTTTCACTGTATCTGATTTTTGTCAAGCCCATTTGCAGAAAGTGATGCATATTGATCACAGCTGCATCTGTGTGTCCATGTGTACTTCTGTCCAAAACCTGTGTTAAGTTTGTAGCTGGCCTGATATTACCGCTTTTCGCCCATCATCCCGTCCGTCCACAATTTCAAACGCCTGCTCCTGAACCACTAGACCGATGTTGGTCAAACTTCACAGGGATGATCTATGTGCGATGTCTTTTATATTTTAGATTTACCTTAAAATGGAGATTATCACATAATCCAATATTGCCATCGTAGAAAAGTAGGTCACATTCTTAAAACATCTTCTCACAAATTGATACGACAAACCTGTCTGAAATGATCGATACCGGTAGTCTAGGTTCTTTCAGGTTTGTTAAAATGATGACCCGGTGATCGAAAATGTTGCGGAAGGCGACTGTTGTTGGGACGTTAAATATACAGCATATAAACTAGTGGCTGTTATGAAGAGGGTACTGTTCAAGAGAGGTTGCTGTTCACGGACGTTTTTATACTGTACTTCAATATTGTAATGCAACCGGAATGGATGTACAGTGCTAGACCCCAGACATTCCCAGATATATAACGAGAAAATGTGGCATGTCGGCACACAAATCAAAATCATGCGGCAGTTATGCACAATAGTGATGTATTGAAATATTAAAAGAAATCCGTCAAGGGATATAGAAGTTATGACAGAATTGAGAAACTCAGGCAAACTTCTTAACCGACACTGCTAAATGTTTAAGCCATGTTGTGATGGTCAGATAATATTCAGAGTGGCATGCATGTGTGGTATTCGTACATATTCATAATACAGTCAAAGTGATCTGTCAAGGGATATAAAAGCTGACATATTGGAGAAACTCAAACTCAGCAAATCATAACCAGACAACAGACGGACACACAGTCCAAACATATATCTCCTGGCTCTGTTCTACCGAGCCTGGGGCATACAAACAGATGAATACAGGGTTCCAGATAAGGAATTAGTAATTGAGTATTGTCACTCCATCATTTCTGAAGCAATTGGGTATTTCAAAATTTTAATTGTGTAAAATACTATCACACTACTGTTTACACATCAGCAGACCGCACTTATTGAATAGTTTTCTTCTAAATGAAAACACATCTTGGAGACAATTCTAATGAAATACCAAGATGTGTTTTCATAGGAAAATAAGAAAATATGCTATATTTGTGGTCTACTTATTGTTTTCTGTAGCATAATAAAGATAATACAAATTTTTCATTGCTTTTTGATACTCACTACTTCTGATTTCAATTGGGTTTTTGGCAATTTTAATTGGGTATTTACGCAAATACGCAGCTTATATGGAGCTATGGAATGGCTAAATGGTGTGTATTAAACGAGTAAGAGCTTGGCTTAGCCCCATTTTATTGTGCTGTGTCATAGATCAAGGTGTACGATCTTGTGGTTACGTACTGAAACTTCCAGAAGCCCTCCGAGTATGTATCCTTTTATTTTGTCCTTATTATGTAACGGATTTTGATGAAATATGGCGCATCAAACGCGTCTTGCTACGCTGCATTTGGTGGTCTCCGTACTTTGGCCCAAACTTCTGTCGTTTTTGCGAAGAATCGATTCCCCCGAAAAAAATAAGTATTTGTCGAACGCCCAGGAACGCCAAATGCAGCTCGTGAAGACGCTGTGATAATACTTACTTTGGAGTGGGCGCGCTTTCAATACTTTCAGCCATTGTTGTTGTTGTAACTATGTGATCATGCACCTTGTATATGCAGAGGTGCAGATAAGGTGCGTATTTGCGTAAATACGCAATTCAAAAATGCAAAAACCCAATTAAAATCAGAGACAATGCGTACCAAAAAGCAATTAAAATGTCCGGTACGCAATTATTTTTTATTCTGTAGCGTACTCCTCAAATGTATTTTCAGTCTGTCGCGTACTGCTAGATTTGTTCATGTATACAATCCTACAAAATCATCGCCGATGATCTGTGCGGTCGGCCATTCAATGTTTACAAAGTCTAGTCCTGGCTCTAGCTGCGGACAGTATCTCGCTGTATTTCACCGATAACGGCTGGAAACCAGTCTTCGGGTGTATTCGATTTGAACTCTAGGATCTAGCGGGAGCGATTCCGACTCTCAGTGGGAAAAACATTTGGTCCAACTCGATACGAAACTCTATTAACCCACCACACGGCAGTTGTTTCGAGTACTGTTCAAGTTAATGATCCCAAATCTAGAATTTCCACCCTTATCGCATCAGCCGTTTTTGCCCATATTGATTTTGATAAAAAAACCCGGATAAGACGGGGCCTATCAATTATGGCGAAAGTAGACACCAATTCAGAGCTCACGCGAGCTGGAATTGAATTCCCCTTTACCTATGAATTTGTTGTCACAATCCACGTCATTTACGGAAAATATTACTGATTTTCAAATCAATAATTGTGGGGAAAAAAAACGGCGATGCGACACTATTGTGAACCTGAGATCCAGGCTCATTACTAGTTTGAATGCGGGAGCGGGGCACAGCAGACATTTTATTAGTTTGAATGTGTCAGGTTTGTATTTTACATGTGGGACAGTATCATAAGTAAAATGGTAAATGAAAATACGGTAAAATTATTACTATTTCGACCAACGCACACGTTGAATAAATTGGCGGTCGAGTTAACTAAGTTAAAATAGGACGAGTTGAACAGCGCCCGAATTCACCAATTAATATAATCGTAGTAGCGATAGACACTATAAATTACACAATCAGATCATGTCAGATGTTTTTGTAGAAAATTGGTGACACATGGCGCAACAAAATGGCGGCCACAACAAACAAACGTGGAAGAAAAAAATGGCAAAAATTCACCACCATGTTAACCTCATTTCGATTTATTTTACGACCGATGCAAAGGTGGAATCTCAATCCATTGCACAAGTCACCATTCAGTCATTTTGTTGAGCTCGGTGTGTGGAGACCCCAAATTAATCGTTATTGACATTATTGATGAATTGCTGTCAAACGTGGTCAGCAAAACAAAACTGGATCGCGTGTTGCAAAAATCACTCTGCCAATCAAAGCATTCTGATCAGCGTATGCACTGTTTGTCATTCAGATAATGAAACATCTCGCATAATTTTTTAAATACACGATACTGCTTGTTACATAACTTATAACTATAAGTGTGCTAGCAGATCCGGAACTACACTGGTCACAAATGCCATAAGCCCAATTACTCTAGTAACAGTTACTTATATGTACTTGGAATCATTGAAAACTTAACTAATCATTGTTGTGTTCTTATAAGTAAATGAAGCAGTGTTACCATACACATGTAAATATAACACTGCTTCAATTAATTATATGAACAAAACAGTACCATTAATACATAAATTAGTACGATCGGTTTTTGTAATCAAAATATGGAAATACCCAATTGA
This sequence comes from Conchocele bisecta, assembly GCA_029237695.1. Classification (NCBI taxonomy): domain Eukaryota; kingdom Metazoa; phylum Mollusca; class Bivalvia; order Lucinida; family Thyasiridae; genus Conchocele; species Conchocele bisecta. The sequence continues at coordinate 67,084,169 of CM055276.1, read as the reverse complement.
AAAAAAATTGATGGGGTAACGTTTTTAAAATACCCAATTGAAAATTCCCAATTGATTTCAAAAGTATGGAGTAACAGTACCCAATGTCAAATTCCTTATCTGGAGCCCTGTATATGGACCATTGTATTATAAATGGGACCTTATGATATGTTGCTGTGACTGGAGAAATGGGCCTTATGGGATGTGTGACCAGTGCAGCTCCTGATCAAATAATACACTGATGTAACCTGATAACGATCGATATCGTGTGTTTGAGCCATGACAGATCAATCAGATCGGCGCTTGACCGTAACATGATCATGGTCACGAAAAAGTTCAAGGTCATGTTAATGGGGGCATATGTGTACTCACATATATCGTGTACAAATAGTGAAGCAATACATCATGTAATATTAAAGCTATATGATGATGAAGAAACTTGTACAAACTTTTAACAAAATATAGGTAAGAGTTTCCACAACCATGGGAAGGTCAAGATCATGTTAATGGGGGCATAAGTGTGTTCCAAATGCTCACATGTATGAAGTACAAATGTAATGTTAAATGTATATGATGATCAAGAAGCTGTTGCAACCGTTTGACGTAAATTTGGCTAAGTGTTTCTGCAACAATGTGATGGTCAAAAATGTCAAATTCATGTTAATGGCGGAACGAGTGTGTCCCAAATGCTTATATGTATCAAGTGTCCAAATATTGAAGCAATCCATCAAGTAATATTAACGTTATATGATCATGAAGAAACTTGTTTGTTTGTTTGTTTATTAGTGTTTAACGGCCTATCAACAGCTAAGGTCATGTAAGGCCGGGCAAACAGGTTCAATCCCGTTTTAACCTGCTGCATTGGGGGGAAAATCCCAAAATCAGAACGGAATATTTACATCGAGATACAACATATTCAGCCCTGAAATTAGAATAACTTGACCTGGTGCCAGGTCCATACCGCACCAAAGTCACTTGGCCCCTTCCCCTATTTAAAAGTAATACCGGTAGGATTATTCTTATAAGGGGTATAACCGGATTCAACTGTCACATACAAAATGCCAAAGACGTATGTGAGGGCTAAACAAGGTCTCCAGTCGGGATTCCGGTAAGGATGAACCCCGATCGTCAAATTGTACAAACTTTTGCACATAGTTGACGCGGACGACGACAGAAAAAACGGTGACTAATAAAGCAGGCGAGACAATAAAATTTTAAAACAAATTCATACCCGTAAAGGTATTTTCAGTACTTTTAATTTTTTAATTGATATTTTGTTGCTGAATGTATGGTTCCCTACCCCCTTTCCCCATACATGTGCATTTCTGTTTGTATATGACATTGCCGTTGAACTAACATAAAATCCAATGCAATCAATCTCCAGTCACATTACGTTCATGAAATGGAGACAGAATTTTATTCCAAAACGGTGCCTGTCGATCAGCCTCGTAATACAGCTTTATAAGCAATTCCAACGGTTTCGGAGGCGACTCTATGTCAGGTAAGTAGATTGGTACAACTTTATCTGGATTTCTATGGATAGTGTCCAGCAGCGACGTGTTCTGTTGCCATTGACACCAGCCGTCCGTACACGCGACCTTGGACACCAGCAGCAGCACACACCCACTATGTGTGATGGCCATCTCCAAGTTGTTGAAAACACTCTTCCCAAGTTCCCCGTCACGTTCCTCTATATATCCATTCAAAGGTTGGCTCTCCAGCCAAGTTAAAATTCTTATTGCTACGTTTCGGTCGTCTTCATGGTGAAATATACAGAAGTCATACTGTCGCTCGGTTCCTGCCCCCGGGTTAGCCATGTCCTGGAAGCAGAAGAGTTTTACAAGTTAACTGGTTATATTCAGAATATCAATACAGTGGAACCTCTCCAGGACTTGTGGGTGGCAGCTGGGAGCATGCGATTGGTAATTTAACGATCGCGATTCATCCTTACCGGAATCCAGACAGGAGACCAGTAGCCTATTTCACCAACATTGCAAAGTATACTTTGAGGGAGAAATTTTCAATTTTAGAATAAATTTATTAATTTTAATTATACTGAATTTATTACATTATCACAGCCATTTTGTTTATATTTATATGAAATAATGCATTTCAGGTAAAATAAATGATTACTCCCTCAAAGTATATTTTGCTAGAAAAGTATACTTTGCAATGTTGGTGAAATCGGCTACTGGTTTGGCCCTCATGTACGTCCTTGGCTTTCTTGTATCATCACTGTGACAGTTGAATCTGGTTATACCCCTTGTACGAGTAATATGATTATTCGTAATCCTATTAATTTTAGGGGAAGGGGTAAAGTGGCTTTGATGTAGTATGGACCTGGTGCCAGGTCAGGTTATTCTAATTTCAGGGCTGAAAGCATCCCTAGACAGACATTGTGGGCAAATATGATTGAAATTGGTGAAGGAGTTGTTGAGAAAACATTAAACACTTAAACGCATTTCCCTTACAAACAAGGTGAACACAAGTTCCCAGTGACCATGACCTTGGGTGTTCGGGTGTGGGTCGTATGCGAAATAAAGCACCATCCCTAGACAGACATTGTGGGCAAATATTATTGAAATTGGTGAAGGAATTGAGGAGTTATTGAGAAAACATAAACAACTAAAACTCATTTCCCTTATAAACAAGGTGAACATAAGTCTCCAGTGACATTGACCTTGGGTGATCGGGCGTGGGTCGTATGCGAAACAAAGCACCATCCCTAGACAGACAGTGTGGGCAAATGAGTGCCATGAGAAAAGGTGCATAAAGCCTTGAAACACTAACCGAACATATCCATGCAGTGTAATCAGACAGACTTCGCTCACAATATACCAGTCCGACAATGTCGTAATGTAATTAGGGTGAAACAAACAAAAATGTACTACATGTTTTCGATACATTCGACCGTGTCTGGAGAAATGTGGCTTATCTGGCGCCCGACGCGTATCGGGACATATCGGCATCCTTAACTGTGAATTACTTGAAACGTCATGTGCTTCTTTACCATTACCCATATGTTTTAACGGTTTTAAACACAACTTTTAGTTTGACCATAAAACATGTAAATTGTCACATATCTTGCGCTACGTTTCACAATAATCCGCATTGTCACGTTGGTAAATATCTTTTGAAAATGTTCGGAAACCTCTTATAGTATTGTGTGAAATTTCCTTATAGATACCGGAAGTATTGATATATCACCGGACATTGTTTATTTACATTGATGAGAACATATGACTTTTATTAAGATTGTCGGCAAATATGCTTGAAATTGTTGAAGCAGTTCATGAGTTGTTAAGAAAACATTAAAAACTTGAACGCATTTGTATCCCCCGAAGAAAATTGATAAGAGTATATTTCACCAATTGTGTCGCCCTATATATACTACCGCCATGCTCCAGTATAGCATGTCTATATATCATATATCGTTGGTACTAGGGGAAATTTCACCGGGAAGAGGGTTTTCTTCGGGGTGGGGGGGGGATATATTGCTACAACAAAATGGGGCTCGGGAATGTTTTGAATTTCCGAACCCCATTTTTCTGTAGACTGTAGCAATGTAAATACTGTCGGGCAATTATTAATACGCAAAGCACAATTCATTGATATAAATATATATTCTATCGTACATGTTTGAATAGCGGGAAATAATACACTGGTGTCCATGACAGTCTGTGCAGGCATTAGTTGGATCATTACCATGCTTCACCAATAGCTTTGTCACATTGATGGCTATCCACCTAGTGGCATTCAGGTGACATTGACCTTCATTGGTGAAACACTCACCTGCGCTACAATTAAAATGATGTTCTATTACCGGAATGGGCGTGGTTCGGTGCGGGAATCAAAGAGGTTAGCCCATAGTACATACATAGTATACACAAATCAAAAATCGAAATTTACTTCGCGCATCTACACACCATGAGGAATTAGTCGCATACCGAAATGAAGTCTCCAGCTATTACGATTTAAAAGTATTCCTTCTTACAAGAAACGTGATGCACGGAAAACCGTGACACAAACAGAATGTACACCTTTTTTTCTTCAAAATGTAGGTAAAATAATAATAAAAAAAAACAAGAATTAATATTTAATACGTGTAAGATAACAAACATAAAACAGAGCACGTCTTAACATGTGAATCCTTTGGCAATACAATAAAAAGTTCCGATATAGTAGTATATAAGAGTCACAATGATACCATCACCTCTGGAAGGCACCGGCTACGCGCGGTCCCTTCCACAGCATGATGGTATCATTTGTGACTCTTATATACTACTACCGCGAGACCATATATTTATGACATGAGAAGATACACCCTATTAGAGATAAAAATCCCTATGTTATACTCAGTATATATATACAACATAATGGTTCTAATTAAGTGTGCGTGGTTGAAGACAGGTAGTCACGAGAGGTGTTTTCGCACCGGTATTTACGAATATTGCAAACATCACCGTACATGGATGCGAAGAGGTTCCGTTTCACCTCGCCCATGTCGGCATTGTGGGGTAGGGACCAAAGCCGAGTCATTGCTATGTCCACCATGCGGTGGCACTCAGGCTACTCATCGAATGGTTAACAAGGGATTACGTGCTCAAAAGTATTATCGTTTAGTAATAATTCAAATCGGAAAGTCAGTTACAAAGATAGAATCGATCTAATAAGTCACGGTGTTTCTACAGCATTAAAACACTGTAAAAAAACATTATCAAACTAATTTTAAAAATTTAAAATTGAAAATTGAACAGAAAAAACAATACAAATATTATAACAAAATGGATAATAAAATAGAATGGGAATTGGAATTTTGTAATGTCTTTGGTGAAAAATATTACTATAAATTGAAAACATTATGCTGAATCGAATACATGAAATATCAGCGTAATTTATTACGCTCCGATAAAAGCGTTGCATTTACAATATTATACCGGCAATTATGTCGCCGGTACAAGGATCAAATTCGTGAAACGAAGCGACTAAATAGGATCGGAGAACAACTACCGGAACATCATAAAACTAATTTTATAAAACATTTGAAAATTCTAATTGGAAATTGAACAGAAAAAACAAGTACCAATATTATTAGAGAAAATGGATAATACAATACAATTGGAATTGAAAGTTTTTAATGGCTGTGTTGAAGAAGTTTACGAAGAATACGGGGGTTATAATCCTGTATATAAATTCTATAAAATGAGAACACTAGGCGATATCGAATACATGAAATACCAGCGTAATTTATTACGCTCCGATAAAAACGTTGTATTTACAATATTATAACGGCAATTATGTCAACTATACAAGAGGCAAATACAAACATTAAGACGGATAATGCGTATCGGATATGAAAACTAAGGCGTATTATATAAAAATTTAAAACCCCACGATTCGTTTACGAATGTACATTTCTACGATATCGCTTATAAAATTTATGTTGTAATCACAACACCAACCAGACGACAATGTTCAATTACACGCGTTATGAAAATGTAAATAAGGTGTCCCACCTTACACGTATATTAAGTGTCCATTTATAGAGAGGTTTACACGATTACGTCTTCCGGGATGGAAAATAAACACACTGTAATATATATTACACACACGGCTATTTATAGCCTTATCGATGGTATGTAAACAGGCTATCGATTTACACAGGTGGTGTACACAGTTTATAAACACGTAGTGAGGGTTATATAGTTCACGAATTTCCGGGATGGTTCGTTATTTAATTAATTTTAATAAAATTATATAAATTATTTATAATTTAAAGCTGAACACCCCCTATTATATAGAAAACATATTAATTAATATAATAAAATAATTAATTAATAATAAATAACATTTTTTTTATTTCACCAGCAAAGTTAAGTTTATATACGAGAAATAAACAAAGTTTGGTGTCGGGACGCCGGCATTAATATCTCAACAGTGAGATAAGTTTCGCCACATGTAATTCGCTCTGGCCGCTCTGCACATTATAGCGGATGGAGGTAACGATGAGGTGGGGTCCGCCGCATCGGTCCAATGATAGAGTGTAGGAGATGTGAGTGTAACACACCTCGCTAAGCCGAAAAAATAAAAAAAATAGAAGAAATTAAGCGAAGGCTTAGCGGGGTGGACCCAGAAGGGTTTTGCTGGCGCGGGTTCGAGCCTCGGTGGAACCTAAAACTTTTTTTCTTTTTTTTCTTTTTAAATTGTTAATAATTTTCCTAAAATTAATTAATAAATTGTTTACTGCACCAATATAA